>CM060832.1:40000000-40407500 GCA_030762175.1 Metallyticus violacea
GTCTACAGGCTCATTTACGCATTCATTTTATCACACATTCATTTATTCATTGTCTCTTTAGATCTTTGTTGCTGTGAGGGACAATACTGTGTATATATATATGAATGTATATGTAATAATAATGAAGACTTGCGAACAGCATTAAAAATTGATGGGAAAATGGGCAAACCATGCACTTATACATGTTGTTATCAGTAGGCATAGGCAATTTAAGTGTACTTTTGTAATACTGTAAAATTAATGTACAATTGAGAACTTGCCAAGAGCATAAAGATTTATAAGTTGTTGATCTTTAATTTTGATTTGTTTACTTATTTATAGTATTTTACATCCTGTCAACTGCTACAGGTCTCTTGAGACAATGAATGGAATACCTAAATAACATAGCACAAAGCTTATCAGTAAAGAAGTTACCCGATATTTTCCTTTTCAGTATAAGGAAAAAACAACAGAAAAAAAATGTTACTCAGGCAACATATTCCAATAAGGAATCTAACACTAGTTCACCATATGAGAGCTGACATGCTAGCATCTTCAGCTGCAGTGATGGACTGTGTTGATTTTGCTATATTAGCATGCAAAAGTGGCATGAATAATCTTTTCTGTGTTGAGCTCCTGGTAATTTACAATTGCACTAGCTGAATCCTCTAAAGCCATTTAAACTGTTTCATTAAAAATATTAAACATGAATCCATCCTTCCTTGGCAGTAGTAACAAATTTTATGCCATTCCTGGATGCTTTCTTAAATTCACGTGTGCTAACTCTGTTTGAAAATGTAGTAAACAAAGGTAGCAAATGTCTACAGTAAGCATTGATTTCTCAATCAGTTTCATTATCTGTAAAATAAAATTTGCATATATGTCTTAATTATGAGGGTGGTTTGATAAGTAACTTGGTTCGAATACTAATAGATGGCAACAACAGCATCCATGTATGTGGTCATAAAATTTACTTTCTATGTATCAATATGATGTAGCATTCAGTCATTCTGATGCTAATTCATTGCTTGGCAGCTGTTTAAACACAATCATTTCAAGTGACAGTGAAAAATAGATAAGATTGGAATTTGTAATGTGATTCATTCTTTTTTCTGGAAGGGAAAACAGCAAAGGAAATTCATCACAAGATTTTGCTTTTATTGCATTAAGCATCTACATATGAAACCATTCAATTTGGGTAAATGAGTTCAAGCATAGCAGAACATACATCAAAGACACACTATGTCCAGAGGCCAGAAATCATCTATAAAGTCAATGATATTATTTTTGCAGACAGGCAAGTGAAAGTGCACCAGTTTGCAGAGGCCAAGAGCATCTTAACTGAGTGAGTTTTATTTTACTTTGCATAATGAATTACACATGATTTTTTTTTTTTATTGATTTATTTATGGACGCTCTGTAACATCTCAGGTAGCCAGTGTCCCATTCAACTCAGGGTGTGAAACGGCCGATAAATTTTCCTCAGAGGCCTCTCTTTCAGGCCTGAGGTTCTTTTTCGTGCCGTAAATGTATGACATGGGACCCGCTGCTTTACTTCCCTTCTGAAGGAAGCCATACTTACGATTTTTACACCCGAAAAAATCCATCGGTTCTGGTCGGGTTCGAACCCGCGATCTTGGGCATACGAGGCAAGTATGGTAACCACTACACACCAGGACCGACCTTGCGCAAGATGGGTGCCATATCTGCTCACTCTGGAGCAAAAATAAAATTGCATTCAAACATTAGCTGATTGTTCAGAAATGTTCACCAACCAATTTTATTACCTCAGTTTGTGACTATGAATGTGGATTCGTTACAATACACTGCAAATGAAACAGCAGACTAAACAGTGGATTGCACAAGGTAAACTATATCTGTAAAAGGCAAAATGTGTTCCATCTGCTGGAAAGGTGATGGCTTCAGTTATTTGGAATCACTCAAAATATTCATCAAATTATGATTTGAAATGCTTCCACATCCACCATATGCACCCTGTCACCCTCTCTTGGATTACTATCTGTTCCTGTAACTCAAAACTTCCTGGTTGGACACAGATTTAAGTGAAATTAAAAATCTGCTAGTGTCTTATTACACTTGTGTAATGCAATCACTGCAGTACAATTCTCATTGACCCCCCCATTCCATGTTTACTAGGCTGCAGCTGACTTTCAACTACATGCATGCTGGAGCTGAGACTACAACAAAGTCACTACTGTGCACCAAACTGCAGGCATGCCAACCTAACATGTATTGGCAACCTCAGAAACTTATGGATAGAACTTATGGCAATACTAAGTATATTGAATTATTGGAATTAGCAAAATGAATTTGTTCTCATGAATGTCAAACCAAGTCACTTATCAAACCACCCTAGTAAAATAAATTAACAATGTTCAGTTAACAAGCTATTTTTATCTATTGATTTTGTGAGTTTGTGCAACCCTTACCCTGGACATTACAAATAACACATCCAAAATTATATCACTATTTTACAGTTTTTTCACATCTGACATAAACTGTTCTGCACAGAAATAAATTTGTTAGTTTGTATTGTGCTTAATTTTTTTACATACAGTGCAAGGAATAATAAAGTGGTCTTTTTTTGCAGGGTCAGAAACTCTATACTACAACAGGTAATGATCAGTTTATGCTACGGCAGAAGCACTTACCACTGACACTGCGGAAAGAATACCTGGAGAATAGGCTGAAAGAACTTCAGGTACCTTCTTCACAACCATCACAAGCTCAAGGAACCAGTATGCCATCTCCTGCATAGAATCGTAATGTTTAGCAAAATAATGTAGAAAAGGTATATAGGTTTTGGAAATATAATAAAGATGAGAATTTTTATGGACATGTAACTGAATATAAGTTCTTTAGGTTGTCCATACAGGATGAAATTATTTTCCAAGTTGTTAAATGCAGATACTTTCTTTGTGCTTCATTTCATGAAATCATATCAAAATGCATGAAATATTGGCATCTGTCACTAAAAATGGAGCATCTCCAAATGAATGGAATAATTGATTACTTCCATGCAGACCAAGGTTGCAGGATCAATGGATATTTTAGGGCTTAAAAATCCAAAATAGGGCTTCCTATTGAAGGGAAATAAGGTCGTTGATCCTCTGTTGTAGATTTATGACACTTAAAAGAACCTCAAGACTAAAAGAAGAGACCTCTGAGCAAAAGTTATTGGCTGTTTCATGCCCTGAATTGAATGGAATGCTGATGACCAAGATGTTAAAGAGCAGCCTTAAATAAACATAATCATAATAATAACAAAATGTAGGGTGAAACATTGATTTTATGTGTAAGGTTGGTTATAAACTGCTTAGCTAAAATATAACAGCAGATGTTTTAGGTTTTGTAAAATGTAGTTTTCTTAGACTCTCTGCTTCTTGCCAGGAACTGTTTTATTTACTGGATTATTCCTGTTATGGTTACACTGATATTTTGCCATGTCTACTATGTTGGTTCTGGTGGTGTGGTAGTAACCATATTTGACTCCTAAACCCAAGATTGCGAGTTCGATCCCGGCCAGGACTGATGGATATTTTCGGGCATAAAAATCCTAAGTATGACTTCCTTCGGAAGGGAAAAAAGGTGGGTCCCGTGTTGTACATTTAAGAACCTCAATCCTGAAAAAAGAGGCCTCTGAGCAAAATTTGTTCACCATTTCACGCCCTGATTTGAATGGGATGCCGAGATTTTAAAGAGTGTCCATAAATAAACCAAATAAAAAAAAAAGTCATGCTGTAGGAGAGTTTTCTGAAATACCAAGTGTGCTAATTGACTGAACATGATTGGTATGATTAAAATGTTTTGTGTTCATATACAGACATTCATAGATTTCTGTAGCAATATCTTACTAAGCCTACAAGCTTCTGACTGATAATAATATACACTAAAGAAAAGGAAAATGCCAACAATTTCTATTAGGAATCTTGACATTGGAAAATTGTATTACAAAAATGTTCCTTTGTGAATCATCCTCGCACGCCAATTTAGTTGTAATGCACAGAAACGAAACTTCTGAATATCTGAGTATTAGATTTTGAAATGTTGCAGGCACAAGTTGAGATGCAGCAATGCCTCTTGCAGTATCAGTCTGCCACCCAGTTCACAAGGTTTACTTTCCAATTGTGATTAGCTGCATATGTGAAATGTTTTCTAATTTTCTTCATAATCCTGGAAAGGAAATGCTAGTTCACTTTGGCACACAGACGTTGACCTTGGTGATATAGGAATAGGGCTTTCTTCTCTATATTCTAGGTTTATAGATTCAATCCTGGCAAAGGTCAATATATTTTTCCACAAGTAAAGGTCTCTGGAGATGGTCTCCTGCTGATAATGGAAGTGAAGGTTCCCAAAACATGTCCAATTAAAAAAACCAAGTAAGTGAAGTATAAGTGTCACCAAACCAACTCTATATTAACATTATTCCACAGATATTTCTCATATTGTATAGCATTCAAAATGATAGCTACATTTTTGTAAGTTTCTTTTATTTCTAAATATGTGCACAAGGAATAGATGACAACCTGTTATCATTAAATAGAACCATTGCTTTCAAACTAAATTTTGACATGTTGTCGGTAAGGTGCCATTCTTGAGGTTTATATTAACTGAGTAAAACCATGAAGATATTTATGGCTTTGCAAAAACATATAGTTCATTTTAATTTCAGAAAAAGAGAAAGTTTGTCTATTATAATATATAAACACAGTAATGCCTGTACAGGGGGCTAATATCTATTGTTGCAATCTTGAGGCAAGTAATTCAGCATCTTGCTTCAAAAGGTTGAGATTGTGCACTAATTTACATAACTTGTATTGCTCGATAAGATCTGCAGATCTTTTGCTAGATATACAGGTTAATGAACCACACTCAGATGATTTCAGAGAATGTACATTCTTAGAGTGTCTTAGACAAGTAATTTGAAATAGGAAAATTTGGCCTGTCTGTTTAAATTTCAAAGCTAAGTCTGTAAGCTTCTAAAGAATCAGTACACCATTGGCTACTGAAGATGCCATTCAATAGACTGCAAAGTAGTGTAATGTGACTGTCATCTATTGGAATATCTTTGCCTGTGCGGTTCTGCAGCTGGTAATAAGATGCGTATCTACAAGTTCAGAGAGGGTGTAAATGTTCTCCATTTTGCCTCGGACAAATCTGCAGTCTACTAAACATTATGCCAAATGAGCAAGTAGGGACCTGCTTCTAGACAAGGTTATATAGTGCAACAAGGCAGGTAATGGGTGTTCAGTGATGCACTGTCAAATAATTACTTTTAGAATTTTGAGAGATTTTCGTGGCACTAAATCTTGAAAATGATGATAATGAGCTACTTAAAATTAGTATTCCATGGCACTTTTAAAGGCATATATAATCATTTTTTTGCCCGACCTTACTTTAACACTAAGTTATAAGCATCTGATGCCAACATGTTTAACGCCTTTTAAATATGCTATTTATAGTCATGAAGCATACATTCTGTATTTCAAATTGCTTGTATATGACCACTCTTCCATCTCCAAAATTACTTCAGTGTAGTTGTTAACATCCTGCATGTATTCTTCAGAACTGCAATGTTCCCTGGAGGTGAGGATGTTTCAGGACTTTAACTTTCACTATATTTATGTAAAGTGATAGAGGCACATCAACATTATGTGGTATAGACCTAAAGCTGATTCCACTTTGGGATAACAATTAAATGTTTGGTTTTGCAGTAAATCTTGAAATTTTCATCAAGCAAAGATGAATCACATGACCTTTAGGTTCTCTCCAAATCATTGGAATGCAAGGCACTTTCTACCTTTCAGATAAAATGATAAAGATGGAACAATATATCTTGGTCACCGAACAGACAACCAAAGTAGAGTTTGTAAACATTTGTAATAAGTATAATGTTTATACTATGTGATTTCAGTATGACTTTTTCTCATGCATAACATTTATGAGTTTACAAACTTTAGAACTTCAGTTGAATTCACATGTTTAGTTACTGTAAACATTTGTTCTTATCTGTATTTGTTTAAAATTAGCTCCAAAGATGTATAATCACAATAAAATACTTCACTACTTGTATTGCAGTGTTTTCTTCATTATCATTCACTGTGCAAGCTGAAAAGTGGTGGGGGTAATCACACACACTTGGTGGAAGAAGAGAGGAGAACATGCTGCATTACTAACATTTACATCGTAAACAGACTGCAGAGTCTATGAACAACACTCGTACAGCCCTTTGTTCTATTATCTGAATGATAAACTTGTCAAGACCACTGCACAGCTTGGTGACACCAGCCATTAAGAAAGAATTTTAACCGTGATATATATAAATTTTAAAGTGGATTTATTTATTTTGTAACATCTTTAGTTTTTTATTGTTGCCTGGCTACTGGATTATTGTTTAAATTGGACAGAATAAAACTACAGAACTATTAAGCATAACAGTACCAATAGATGTGTTTTGTTAGGACATTGTTTCAAAATGGTAAGTTACAGTTCATCCGTAAGAAAGTACACAATGTAAGTGAATTAATTAGTCAGATGTTCTGAAATAGGCTATATTACTGTATTATTAATAATTTTAATATTACCTAAAATAAAATTCATTTTAATCCTACAACTGAATGACTTATTTTTTTATTTTGTCCAAATACTAACAATAACCCAGATTGCAGGCAACATGGTGGTCTAAAAACATACACATAAACATTCATGCTTTATTCCTCAAATGCATAGCATAAAGAAACGCCAAGAAATCTGAAATTGCATGTTATATTTTAACCTTTATGTAGTAATAAAATAAAATGTTAATAATTTAATAAAATAATTTTGAATGCCACTTAAAAGCTGCTGCTGATAAGACCATTAGGAAACATTCTCACTTCAGGGTTGAAGCTACAAGAAGCCAAAGATACTGGCAAAAGTGCTGTTTAATGCCTAGATGATTTGAGGAATATTACGCACTAATGGGTGTTACAGCTTGAGAGATAATACATACAGTCTTTTTGTAATCCAGCAATACAATTAGCTTTATGGAATGTAATTATTACATTTAGTGAAATTATCATCATGATGTATAAAATTTTCAAAACAATTTATTTTCACACCATGAGCTTGGAATGGAAAAATTATTGTTCAGTCACAAATAATGTTTCCAATGAAATCAAAAACAAAATTCTTGGGGATTTCAAACCAGTCTAGAGGATCAAGCTTGTATCTTGATTTGTGGAACAAATATTCACATGTTCGTGACTTGAACAGATCGAAGGTGGCAGAATGTAATTGAATATGAATAAGGCAATCAGTTTTTATATGAAGTGGCTATCTGTAATTGCATAGCCACAGATAAAGCAAAAATTCCCTTCTACTGTTGAAAGAAGTAAACATCTAATGGTTGAAATCTACCAATAGTTCCAGGAAGGGTGAATTACAGAGTAAGAGTTTTTCCAGCAGGAATAGTTTGTTGTAAAACTCAAATTTTTAATGCTAACCATGAAAGTATAAAAAGTAAGTTATTTTCACCACTGATAGGCCAAAAGCAATATTTATACCACAAAGTTAATTTAGCTAAGGTCATTTTGCTAATCTTTGTTGCTGCTACATATTTCCTAGCCTCACAACTAGTTCATTATTATATGTCAAGCTATTAGAGAAATACACCAGATATTTCTCTCAACCATTAATAACTTCCTTTTACTGATCCATCACAGCTAATTTGTGGCATAATGGTATATAAAAGGACTAGGACATGAATACTACTTAATTATGATTTAACAGATTTTATATCAACACTTTCTGAAGTTGACTAATAATGCATTTCATATGAATTACAGGTTTGCCTGCATTAATTGTAAATTGCTTTTCATATAATGGAATAATTTTTTTAGCCTGGAATGAATTCATTTCTTTCTGATGCAATTTTATAATTTTACGGCTTACAATGTGATTTTTTAGAAGTTCAAAAAACCAGCTGTTACTTGCTTTGAAATTACTGAACCCAATGTCTTGCAAAATTTGAAAAGAAAATCCCTGCAAGTCACTATTGTGTACACTCTTTAATCTGTTATGAACATTTTTTAATATAGTGATACCTAATTGCTAGGAAATATCTTCTCTTAACATTCTATAATTTTTTTTACAAAGCACTTGTTTGCACTGCTTGTTTGATATATGGAAGCTTTACATTATTGTTTTCTTTCTATGAGTTGAATATTACTCATTTTTTTTCAGGATGTGAACACTTCCTTCTCTGGTGTCAAAACATTGCTTTCAAACTATGTACTAGGGCGCAAAGTTCTCCCATATAGTCACAATTGTTTGAATCTCCATAGATATTTGTCTCACATCAGTCTCTGCATGTGATGCATGATGTGCCCATGGTCACAGTCTTGGATGATAATGATCTAAACATTTTGTGCCCTGAAACAATAATCATCATCAGAGTCAAGGTGCTTCATTTTGCAATCGTGTATTTCATCCTTGGAAAAATGCAATTATGTGATCAGCTACATCTTTTTCAGGTTGGGAAATACTCTCTGTTGCTTCTGTTTATATGACAAAGTGCTGCTGAATGCCATTTTCTTTGACCTATGCAGTAAAAATATAAAATGGAATTATTAAGGGAAGCAGGGGCTGATCTCCTGAAGTTTCTGCCCCCAAAAATTTAACGTTTAATTTCCAATAACTATTCTTAATGTATTTTTATTTCTAAAAGAGACTGCCACGGTGGCTGAGGTCATTAAGGAGTATACTCGTGAGCGGAAGTTCTGAGGTTTGATTCCCACCAGTCCTGCCTGACAAGGTTTTTCCAGGTTTTCCTCAGTCCTCATAAATGGCAAATGCTGGAGAGGTACCCTAAACTTAAGCCTGGAATGTTTCCTTCCTTTAAAAAAATCTTTTCCCAATTTTATCATTTCATCTCATGTATCATCAGTGTTCCTCTGCCTGTGATACCTGAGTAGTTACAACAGGCATTAAACACTATTAAAAAGGTCTAAAAGAAAAAAACAAAATGTCTGTAGGGGACTTCTATCTTATGCCTGATGTTTCATGTGTGCTACCAATGTCTCAGCTGGGAAAACTTGCAGCTATTTCATTATCAAACTATATTACTTCTGAAGTAACAATACTCTCATATAGAATCACCAACAGCTGTAGTCGGTCCAGGTGGTGTAGTGGTAACTATACTCGCCTCCTAAACCCAAGATTACCAGTTCGATCCCGGCCAGAACCAATGCATTTTTTCAGACGTAAAAATCTTTAGAATGGCTTCCTTTGCAAGAGAACTAAGCTGTGGGTCCGTGGTACATTTACAGCATGAAAAAGAACCTCAAGCCTGAAAAAAGAGGCCTCTGAGCAAAATTTTTCTGCTGTTTCATGTCCTGATTTGAATGGGATGCTGATGATCTGCGATGTTAAAGAGTGTCCATAAATAAAACAAAAAACAGCAGCTGTAATCAGTTGTTTATAAGAGCATCTCCTCTGTTTTGATTAGAAGTAAGCTGTTGCTGAATGAAAGACCAGTGAAATATTGTGTGAATTCATGAAGTAATTGCTTTATTTCACTTTGCGTAAATGTAAAAAATATCAATATTATTCTAAGCTTTTTTTTTTTTTTGCAACCAATGGAAGAGAAAATTGAAATAAAAAAAACTGGGCAGACCAACTCTAATTATTAATTTTAATCAAACTATGATTTCAAAGCATATGAAGTATACAATGCTTTCTGTGGAGAGGAACAGACCTCATCCTTCAGATTCAGGATTTTAATCACAGGATAAATGATTAGTTTGTTGCATGAAAACCAGAGAAATTAAATTTTTCTTTTAAAAAGTGCATTACTTTAATAATTTTATTAAATTATCTCTCCGGATTTCTTTTTCCCCTTTGTTGTGTATGTTGTCATGCACGATGAGTGTTAATTCTAGTTATTAACATTCTAGAAGTTTTTTATCTATGCAGTAGAAGTAGTAAAATTGTGCACCCTGGGTTTATGCTGCTTTGAGCCACAGCTAAAGTGAAGATACTTAAAATGTTTAATTGCACAATGAGAAAACCATAAAAGTTCATACTAAGAGTGCAAGAGGGGGCCAGCTTTAGCTGTCTTACTAACAGAAGTTTAGTTGACTGAAACCATAATGAGCACAGGTCATGGAGCCAAGAGTTGCTTGACATTTGTATTTGCAGGATATGAAAAAACCCTGCAATAAAACCTATCCAGACAACTGAACCCAATCCAGATTCAAACTCTCATTTATTGGATTATGAACCAGACATGGCTACAGACTGTTATTACAGTTAAGGTATCAGTGATAATCACTAAGTGATGTACATTATGTCAGTTGATGCTATTCTGCGTTACTGTTGTTGTATGTTGCTATGATAGACAGGTGGTGGGTCCAAATCTCGAAGTCAGTGCCACATTAATAATGCTTCCCAGTGTACAGACATTTCTAACTTGCAGAGAAAAGGGGTATTATTAGAAATTAAGAAGAAATACAAACTTACTCAAAATATGTGTCAGAATTTCAAAACATTATAGAATATAATACAATTGAAATAGGAATACAAATCTTGAATTTGTGAAGCAAAACTGTCCACATTTTCTATACATATATTCTTAAGTGCTCAGTATGTATGCCTTTTGTCACTCTGCAGACATTTACATAATAGCTAATTTCTTTCCCTACGTGCCCCAGCGTGTCAGTGGTGATTTTAGAAATATTGCTCTCACATGCCCCTGCAGATCTGCAATCGTCTCAGGTATAAGCAAGGAAAAACAGGCCTGATCCTTAACATAACTGGACAGAACAAAACCACATGTGTTAAGTCTGGTGAATAAGATGGCTAAAACAAGAGCATCTGACAATGAGGGACATCTACCTTTTTTCTTTATGCAAGAACCATATCTTCCCAAAGTGTACATGCAACTGTGAACTGAATTGCAGAGAATGGATCTTTCCCAAATTTTGTGCGAAAGTGGTGCTGGACAATTGTAATAGACTGACAAGATGCTCCTAACCATTTGCTGCCTTTGTGCAAATTATGACATCTGATGGGCAGTTGGAAGATTTCTCTCCCATCTATGCAACAAAAATATTGTATGCTTAATGTGTTGTACATAAAAAATTCTCAAAATTACAAAGTTAATTTTGAGTAATCCCTCATAAAATTGTAGAGTAGGCCAATTCAAATCTTTCAGACTGATTTAGTACCCTCATACACTATTTTAATTGAAATTCTGTACCATTTTAAGGAAATCATTTTTAAAACTTAATCATTTAATATTTTGTACGGCTGAATCGATTATATTTTGATACAACAATTCAGCATTTAATTAACTTTGCAAAGAGTTTTATCTTAAAGAACATTGATATTAAATAAGTAAATTTAGAAGATATATTAGAACAATTGCTAAGGAACAGAAAATATAATAAAAATTAATTAAAATTGTAGAAAACTAAATCAGAATTATTGCAATACAAAGGAAGATAATTTAAATGCAACAAATAAAAGGAAATTCCATTCTTATATAATCTTGTTTGTTATTAGTCCAAAGATCATATGACAGAAGCTACAAATTATTCAGTATGAATGAATAAATAATAAGCTAAAAACAATGGTACATACATTAACTGCATTGTAAAACACAGCCTACCAAAGGAATTGCTAAATTAAAAATTAGGTTACTCCAATTCCTTAATTTGCACATCAAATTTTCTGGTTAAGACTTATTTCACAACTGATTTGCTCTATATATATTTTTGTTGTTAATGCAGTATATAGTGCCACTATCGGGAGAAAATTCAGAAATTCGTGCTCTGATTTAGGTAGTGATACATTTAACCATCTTAATTTCTTACTTTGTATTTACCATATACATGTATTTGAAACTATAAGGCCTGTAATATATGTATAAAGCAAGAATAGTGCAGAAAACAAAATGAATTCCTATAATACAAGGTTAAATCATAATTGAAGGGTTCAGGAGAAAATATTCATCACATTTTTGTAGACAAAATGTATTTAATGCTGAATATTATACCCTTTCATACAAGAGAAGCATTGAAAAGTAATATTGATGCAAAAATATAGTAAGGGAGAATACAAATTATGTTATGGAACTGATTGTGTCTACTGTTTTTCACAACACAATTATATACAAGTTGTAAATACACTTTCTGGCATGTAAAAGTTATTGTTAATGGAAAAGTTAATCATTAATACAGAATATTATATTTTGAAAAATAAAACATTAAAGCTGACTTTTTCATTCATTTAAGAACTTTCTAAAAGTAATACATTTTTTAAAAATTCTATTGGAACTCACACAGTGAAGCTTGTTAAATGTAAATTATATTTATCTGTCGTCTAACACACTCTTATGCTTCACTTTTAAATATAGTGGGACCAGTTTCGAAGAGACATCCTCTCCATCTTCAACCAGCTTGACGACTGGTACAAGTATTCGGTAAACGAGTCAGTTTCTTCTAGTCTGTTCCTATGTGGTTTGAAAACCTTCATAATTCATTTAAGAACTTTTGAAAAATAAGACATTTTTAAAAAAATTTGTTGGAACTCACACAGCGAAGCTTGTTAAATGTATATTTTATTTTTAAATATTGTATATTTTATTAAATTATATCTAATCTGTCATCTAACACATTCTTATGCTTCACTTACTTTTAAATACGATGGTAAACGAGTCAGTTTCTCCTAGTCTGTTCTTATGTGCAAGTAAATAAAGCATAAGAATGTGTTAGATGACAGATTAGATATAATTTACATTTAACAAGCTTCACTGTGTGAGTTCCAACAGATTTTTTAAAAATGTCTTATTTTTCAAAAGTTCTTAAATGAATTATGAAGGTTTTCAAACCACATAGGAACAGATTAGGAGAAAGTGACTCATTTACCGAATAAGATGTTAGTTTCTCGTATCAGTCGTCAAGTTGGTTGAAGATGGAGAGGATGTCTCTTCAAAACCGTCCCACCATATTTAAAAGTAAGTGAAGCATAAAAGTGCATTAGATGACAGATTAGATATAATTTACATTACTTTTTCATGTTGCAATTCACCTTATTAGAGGAAATCTTTCTACACCATCAGCTTCATTCATTGTAGAACATTGTGATAATGCATTTTAGAACTCTTGGCAGTTTCATTATAGATTTTTTTTTTAGTTTTTGTAATCTTGAAATTTGTCTTTGGAACTGAATTCAGAGTTTCATACATTTCAGATTGATCTCATTTCTGGAGCAATCCCAAACACTTAGTCAAGGACGTTGTAAGTGCTCAAATGCATAGTTCCTGAATACCCCTGAAAGACCTTGATCTCCACCACTGGGTAAGTTTAAAAGAGGCACCTCTTCTTGAACTGAGTTTTCAAGTATAATGTTTAATAACATGTAACATTGAGTAGTCAAGTCTGAAGCTTTCACGGCCATAGTCAGACTTATAACTAGAAGTTTCTTCTGGGCTTAGGAGCTGTGGTCTGTTGGAGCTAAGGAGTCCAAATGTTTCATCCCCACCTGCAGAGAACATCTTCAGTGGCGCAGTCTGAGTCTTCTGGGCAAAGGTCCTGGCACGACTGTAACATTTTCTTGAACCTCATTCTTATTAAAGAAATTCTTGATTTCATTTCATTAACTTGAATTTCTACACCATTTTTTTGATTTATTAGACTATGTTATCATCACATTACTGTGGTCACTTAACAAGAAATGCTCTTTAGATTTATTTTCCCTCAGTCAATCAGTAAAAATGGTAAAAAAAACAACAGCTTTTATTCTGCCCTCCAAAAGAGTAGTAGAATAGATGAAGCATTTAATTTTTTCTGGAACAAATGTTTCAACGAAGTGGTGCAGGAATGATGTTACTTCATCACCTCTTTTCTTGCAATAGTCTGGTTATAGGTGTAAAATAGAAACCCCCAGATGGATTGCACATGTATGTTAAAGAATAGAAAGAAGAATTCTCATAAAATATAATGTTAGCATAAAAGCTGGAAATGGTAGATTCTTTTGAAAATAAAAATTTATTGCACTTTACACATTTTTTTAAGCAGAGATTTTAGATAAAATCATGTTATAGAATGTTTTTTCTTAATTTTATGCACTCTTATTACTTTCATAGACTCATTTATTTTTATTTCTTCTAATTGGTATGATTTTAGTTTGGAAATAGATGATTGAAAAGCTGCAAGTTTATAA
The DNA here is from genome assembly GCA_030762175.1 of Metallyticus violacea. Lineage (NCBI taxonomy): Eukaryota > Metazoa > Arthropoda > Insecta > Mantodea > Metallyticidae > Metallyticus > Metallyticus violacea. The sequence goes on from CM060832.1 coordinate 40,014,206, forward strand.
ACATAGGCATCACACTCACTACCACTTTTGGAATACACAAATTCAGTATTAAACTCTCTGTTAAAAATGTCTAAGTTTTATAGGTCAATGGATGTGATGCACATTTTTCTTTATATATTTCATGTAACTTGTTTATTGTTAGCTCCTCTAACAAACATCCTGCTTGAGTCATGCAAGCTATAATGAGAATTCCTGCCTTTCAGAGAATTTAAGTTAGTAATGAAATTGTTAACATAAACTGTCAGAAGTCTATGTGATCTGATATGGCAATTGGTACCTTATCAGTTTCAGAGATTTTTTTATAGTCTATGTGTGGCAATAGAGTAATCCCAAACAATGAAATTAATGGAATAAGAGATATTTTTAAAGGAATCATCCCTTCTTACTTATAATGTCCCTTATCCTATAAGAGTATTACCGAACACTGCCAATGCCCCTACTTTTTGGTTTTATTATTTTTTTCAATATTATACATTGGCACTAACTTTCTAATTCTTAAGTTGCTCATTCTATAAATGTTCCTTTTCAAAATACATGTACTATGGTAATAATTGTAACAATAGGTTTGTGCTGACTAAATTTTGTTAAGAAGATTGTGTTTTGGTATTACTTTGTAATATAACTTGATACACACACAGTGGGTGTGAAGCTGAAGAAGCAGTTGTGTTACATTGTACTGTTTAGTACAAAAATATTTTTAATATCTATTAGGAGTTATTTTATGGTTTTCTTGTGTTCAGCTGTTCAATAAATTAAGAAAAAATTGCAGTGACAGCTGTAAACATAAATATGCCAGTCAAAATTAAAATTGAAGAGAAAAAAAAAATAAAACAATAAGTTCAAGCCAATAGCTATAGCTATATGAACAGGAAACTTTTTTTTTTGGCATAAAACACACTCTTATTGAAAGAGAAGTTTTGGCAACCAAACTGAAGCATATCATGCATAGCAATAATAATTACCTTTCAATTGTACTAAGTAAGTGAAAGTAAAACTTACAAAGCTGTAGACAATGGAGTGGTAATATATCCTACAAGAATGTATAAAATATGTTCACAGTAACTCCATTTACTTAAACAACACTGTAACACGGTATTTCACTCTCATTGCAGATTGCACCTTCTTTTAACCGATATCTGCACAATATTTCAACCTAGGACATGTTTCTGGGGCAATCGCTTCCATCATCAGCTGTTGATCGACTGCTCAATGTGGTGGCTGGATCCCAAGGTGGTTCTATGACAGTGTTTTAAGTAGAGATTTGCTGAGTTCATCGATGGGTGGAACATTAAAATTCATTAGGTTTTTCCTATTTTTTAGGATTAAAATTTGTTCTCAAATGGGTAGCTCCATTGGGTTGTGAAGTTCTTTTAGCAGCTTAGCTTCTTATTTAATTTGATGATTTTTGATCTAAAAGTGAGCTGCCACTGCTAATTTATCATTGTTTAAAATGAATATTCTTAAATCGTTCCTTTCTCGGAATTTCCAAATTTATCTTTGTTTTTCTGATGTATCTCTGATCACAATCTGCACATTTGATTTTGTGAACTTCTAAGTTCTATTCTGTTAGTGTGGTGTCTTTTACTATGCTACATAATAAATTTTTAGATATTATATTTGTTCTTTAGGATTAATATTATGCCATGTTCTTTGAATATTCTATTAAATATACAAATAAGTGGGTATTAGGAGACACTAACAATGGATTCAGCAGTTCATTAGTTGATAAGAGGATCAGACATTTCAAAAGACAAAAAGAAATTAAAAACATCACCACTCTCTCCATGATAAATAAGAAAAAATTCACATACCATCCATGGGCAAACAGGGCATTCATGAAGATTTTTAAAAAGTGTGATATTGTATTGGCAGCACAATCATTGGAAGTCTTCTGAACAATACCATAAAAGATGTTATTCCGCCCAGCAAAAAGGCAGGAGTGTATCAGATAAGATTGTTTGGATTTGTGGCCAGTAGGCAAAATAATAAGAAATTTGGAGACAAGGATCAAAGAACACAATGTAAGATATACAGGTGGATAAATCAGCAGTTGCAGACCATTTTTGGAGTATGATCATTACATTGCCAAAGAAGTCAAACTGTTGAAAGCTACCAACAATCCCAAGGAATTGGCAATATGGGAGAAGATTTATATTTTAAAAAATAAACATTGTGTTATGAACTTTGTCATCCCACCATTGGACTTCCTGTTCCGTTACTTATTGTAACCAGCAGAGATCACTTCGTCACCTGCCGGTGTTAGTCGGTCCCCAGCTGATGATGAGAGCGAATGCTCTTGAAACATGTTCTGATGAATTAGTGTCACCTAATACCGACTTATTTATATATTTAACAAACTTCACTGTTCCTAACCTCTTTTAAGTTTACAATATCTTGTTGAATTTGTTATGGTAAATGAAACTTTTAAATTTGTAGCTTTCCTTGATGTTCTTCAGAGTGGAAACCTCTCTTATAGATTTTTGTCTTTTAAATTTATTGATACTTTTTATTATTGTGTCTATGTTGAAACCATTGGTTGTTGCTGTATTAATTATTTGTTGGTATTCCCATTTTGTACTCAGTTTCTGTTAGAGGGATGTTAATTATTGTGTGTGCCAAGCTGTAAAACAATGCATATAAGTGGAGTGGGGTTATAATTGTTATTTTTATGTAATTTTTGGTGTGTGTCCCTTTTCTATGGATTCCAAAGTTCAGACTGTCTTCATTCCTTATAATGTTTAATTTTTCTCTTTTTCTATGGTAAACTATATAGATTAATGTTTTAAATTACAAAAGTTTAGAGCACTTATTGAAAGTTTTTTCAGTATTATTGGTAATATGTCATCCATGTCTCGAAAACTTACCACAACATGTATATTCAAAGAACAAATATAATATCAAAAATTTATTAGGTAGCATCACAATCTGTAAATTCATGATTTCTGTTCTGTGGTAGGATGTCTTTTACTATGCTACCTAATAAATTTTTGATATTATATTTATTCTTTGAATATACATGTTGTGGTAAGTTTTAAAGACATGGATGATATATTACCAATAATACTGAAAAAACATTCAATAGGTGCTCTAAACTTTTGTAATTTAAAACATTAATCTATATAGTTTACCATAGAAAAAGAGAAAAATTAAACATAAGGAATGAAGACAGTATACATCAGAAAAACAAAGATACATTTGGAAATTTGGAGACAGGAACGCAAAGAATATTCACTTTAAACAAGTTGATAAATCAGCAGTGGCAGCTCACTTTTGGGCCAAAAATCATGAAATTAAACCAGAGGCTAAGCTGCTGAAAGAACTTCATAACCCAATGGAACTATTCACTTGGAAAAAATTTTCATCTTAAAAAATAGGAAAAACCTGAATTTTGATGTTCCACCCATCAGTGAACTTAGCAAACGTATACTTGAACCATCAGACTGCCACAGGACCACCTTGGGATCCAGCCACCAAATTGAGCAGTCTGTCAATAGGAGCGATTGCCTCTGAAACATGTCCTATGTTGTGTAAGCGGAGTTAGTGTGAACATTTTAATACATTCTTATAGGATATAGTAAGTGAAAATTTCTAATACTGAAAGTTAAGTTAAAATATTCATTGTGGATGTATAAAATGTGAAACACTAATTCAAAATGTTAGCTCCATATTTGGTAGAACCAATGGAAAATCATTTAAAATATAGCACATTTTTCCAGATGCCCCTTAAGGGTAACATTATGTGTACTAAATATTTTTTGAATCTGAGGTAGGAGGAGGGGTAAGGGAGAAATTGCTTTGTTTCTATGATGCTATGAAACAAATGACTGTATTTTTGAGACACTTCAATGCATTTTAAATTAACACAATTTGAAAGTTCGTAAAATATCTAATTTCTGTAGTCTGATGCAGCATTCACTTTTTCAGAATTTCAAATCCCTAAAGAGTAATATAATTTAAGCAAAATTTAACTGTCATGTTATTTATAATATTGACAAAAATGAGTGCAAATTGATTAAATATGATGTTAAGAGTCTAGTACTTATAATATATTCTTATCTTCTAGTAAGAGAATTCATGAGCTCAAAAATATTTTTTAATTTATAATAAACCAGCCCTCTGCTTATGATAGGCCAATGACAAGACAGCTAGTTAAGTAATACAGACTCCTGATTGATTAATTGTTCCAGGTCAATCACAAGTATTAAAATTTACTATAAATGATCACCCAGATGCTTGTCTGCAACAGTACCTTGAAGAAGGACACAGAGCAAAGATAGTTGAAATCTTGGGTTTTAATGTAAATTTTTTATTTTGTTAAACAAGAATATTCACCAGTTTAAGACATATAACCATCCAGTGATTGCCCTTGTTGCTAGCTTTAGACTGTTTGCTAAGAAATTATTGGAAAGCTATTTCACTTTATTTTCTCTCACAAGGAGGAAAAAGGGATAAATTCTTTAATATGGACTTTTATAAAAGGAATGAACGAACAGATGAATGGCCACTTTCCCATTTTTACAAGTATAATTATATGAAACATCAAAATTTTACAACTTAAAAATCAAACAATTCAACCAACAGATCTCTGTGCTATTTTTAGTCTTTAAATAAAAACTTTAACTCTAGATTGAAAGATGGATTTAATTGCTTTCATTCACAGTGTTCTGCCCAAGGGCAGGATCTTCATTGCTTTCTATAATGCTATTTTTAATATTATTTAACACTCATTTTTACTGCTTAGGTTTTCAATTCTTTCTGTAATTATTTTTTTTAATAGTGTTTAATGTCATTTTTACTGCTGAGGCACTATTGGTGGTGGATACTGATGCTACATGAGATGAGATGAAATTATGTATTGGGAAAGAATTTTTATAAAGGAAGTAAACATTGTAGATTTAAGTTTTAGGGTGTCTCTATGCATTTGCTATTTATGAGGACTGCAAAAAACCTGGGAAAAAACCTCAGCCAGGGAGTATGGTGCTGACAGGAATGGAACACCAGACCTCCCACTCGCAAGTTTGTGTTCTGCAATGATGAAGATGGGATGATGGAGTAATGGTGGAACAAATGGCAAGGAAAATAAAAATACCCAGAGAAAACCTGTCCAGGTGCTGCTTTGTTTGCCACATATCCCACTTATGGCTGCTGGAATTGAACAGAGATCACATTGATTGTAGATGAAAAATCTAATCACTTAGTCATGGTGCCATCTTATCGATTTAATGCTAATAAAAATTTTAGTTAAGCAAATCAGATCTGGAAATAATTAGGATGTCACCAATGTTTATCAAAAATGTCTAAACTTCTTTAATAAATAGTTTCATTTTGAAACTTCCTCTTTTAAGAAATTCACTTTTTTGAACTGTAAAATGAAATGACCTTTTAATAATCTTATCGATACTATTAATGACAATAATAAAGAAGAAAATGGTGATGAATTATACAATTTTTAAGAAGTGTTACTGACACACTTAAATTTAAAAACTTAAATTCTCCAACTTTCCAAAAATGGGTTTATTTCTCTGCAAATCTTCAGCTTCTATTGATTAAATATTTTCCATGTCTTTGAGCAATGCATATATACAAAGAGTGAAAAAATTACAGAATAATAAAAAAAACAGAATTCAAGTGAAATTCATGAAAAGAATTTCTTGTGAAAATTAATTATGAACTGCTCCAAGCTCCATCAATATACTTCTACAGCAGCTGCATAAAACAAGATATACATCTACAAGTTCCAGTTCTAGCATTACTGGATTTCTACAATGTTCAGTTAAGTATATTTACAGCTTATTTTTAGTAAGCTGATAAAAATGTACTATCATTCATCAAAGCCTTTCATATCTGAAATCAACATCATGTGTTTCAGTTGTGTGCATGTCTTGGCCCTGCCATTTGAAGTTCTATTGTGCCAGATGAAGGATGATGTTTGATAATTTGACTGAATTCCAGGAACTCTGTGGACTAAATTTCCCAGACATTTACCTGAAAAATCCCTGGAAAAAAATCCCAGTTAGGGAAATTAAATAATCAGAAATCAATTTTTTTACTTAAATTAATAAATTTAGTTGTTTAATAATATGGATGTGGGAAGTGCAAACATTATCACTAGACTATGGCAGTGGTCACGTTCTTTCTCAAGGTGACTTTAATCTAGAGCAGATCATCTCTCTCTACCTTTTATTCATATATATGTTCTTATAAACCACTTTCCATTTTTATCCTCCTGGCCGTGTCTTACAATTGGCCATAATGTATTAAACCTCATAAATTACTTTCTTCTTCAGTTATAGATGACATTAAGTTGGATTCTTTATCAGGCTCTCTTTTTCTGCTAGGGTTATATTTTGAAAATATTAACTTATATTGACCTTTTACATGATTCATCACATGAATGCTTTTGGATGCATCTTTCTCTTCTTCAGCAGTTTATGTTGAACTTGTAACAAATGTACTACTTCCAAAGAACATCAGCCTCAAGCAGGGAGTGCAAAACGTAACACAGCCCAAACAAGTAGCAAATTTATTCAACGAATATTTTACAAACATAACTAAAAATGTACACCACCCTAATAATTTGTCAACAACAATTGTACAAATTGTGAAATAATTAATGAACAATACTATACCTCAGTCCTGTTACTGAAAGTAAATTGCTAGACATAATAAAACACTAAAAAACAATAATTTAGATGAGCTCAAATTTTATTATTAAAAATGTGGCAGGTCCATCATTAAGCCACTATGTCATATTGTTAATGAATCTCTGAAAAGTAGAGAATTTCCTAAACAACTAAAGGTATCTAAAATTATACCAATTTTTAGGAAGGGAAAGACTGACAATGTTAACAATTATAGACCCATAGCTCTCATTTCAGTTTTTCAAAGATACTTGAAAAAGTAATGTATAGACAACTAACCAAATTCCTGAATAAATTTAATATTGTCACCAAATGCCAATTTGGCTTTCAAACAAACAAGTCCACTAACATGGCAGTAATAAACTTTGTAGACAGCATATATGAGATGCTAGATAAAAGCGAAATTGGGGTGGGAGTGTTTCTTGATTTAACTAAAGCATTTGACATGGTAGACCACAAGTTGCTGTTGGGCAAACTATGGAACTGCAGAGTAAGGGGTATTCCATACAGTTGGTTTAAAACCTATCTGGAAGATAGAGATCAAGTAATTGAGATTGAATTCAATGATACAAGAAATAATAAAATTGTAAAAACTGACTCAAGCAAAAGAAATGTAACATCAGGAATACTGCAGGGATCAATCTTAGGCCCTATTCTATTTTTACTATACATAAATGACCTACCACAGTGCCTAAAAGATATTTCTGAAGTAAAACTAACACTTTTTGCAGATGACACAAGCATATTCATAAGTGGAAAAGAAAGTCTGACCTGGATACAAAAATAACAGCAGTAATAAAAGTCATGTTAACCTGGTTCAGAACAAACAAACTTCTGATAAACAAGGCTAAAACAGTAGCAATTAATTTCCAGCACAAAAACAACAAAAGCATAACTACTCCAGGAATCATGCTTGGGTCTAAAGCTATAAAGTATGAGACAGAAACAAAATTTTTGGGGTTATGGATTGACTTAAACCTCTCATGGGATAACTATGTTGAAAAATTAGCTACAAAACTAAGTAAGGTCTGCTATGTTCTGAACCAACTGAAGACAAGAGTAACGTTAGATGTACTCAAAAGCTGCTATTTTGCTTAGTTCCACTCGCATATATTATATGGAGTAATATTATGGGGAAACTCTGTAAATAGCCATCTCATCTTTAAGCTTCAAAAAAGAGCAATAAGAACCATGATTGGCATCCCAAGGAAAGAAAGCTGTAGGAAACATTTTAAGAATTTAAAAATATTAGCAATTCCTTGTATCTATATAAAAGAAATTCTAAACTATATCCGGACTAATCTTGATGATTTTATAAGTAATGCCGAGATTCATTCTCATAATACTCGAAACAAAACTAAACTCCACCAACATATGCATAACACGAAGCTATATGAGAGATCCTTTAAATATGATTGTTTAAAATTATACAATGTCTTACCACCTTATCTAAGGAACATACCAACAATTAAAACATTTAAAACTGAAATTAATAAAATACTACTTACAAAACAGTTCTATACAATTGAAAAATTTACCAGATACTGTAATGACATGACTAGATGACCTCAGAAAAATGTAAGTGCCAACTACCTAATAGAATATTATTAATGTATTTACTACTGGGGTGAAGATGATCTTTATTCAAGAATATAGCTGCCCCTCTGACTAATCAGAATGTATATTGTATTTTTATTGTATTTTCACATCTGATTTTATATGTGTATATATAGTCCTATAATGACGAAGTCAAAAATTTGTACAAATTCTCATGGTGAATAAATCTGAATATGAATCTGAGTCCAACTGTTTGCATTTTGAACAAATTAAATACATGTTAGCACCACAAAGCTTGATTTTCATACACACACTAGCAACAGTGGACAATAATAATATAAGTTAATGATAACAAATGTTTGTCAAATGAACCTTTAAAGAAGATATTGATAATTCTTGTAGTCATTCAGGATTTTGATGATTTTTTCTTGCAATTTAACAACTTTGATCATTATTCTATTTCACTTCAGATTTCAAACTCTTATATTTTTAACTCCTATTACTTCTACACAATGGTGTGACTTCATGAGACATATCCTCTAATATGAGATCAATTAACTCATTTTTTTAAAAAATTTAACTTTGATTCCTTATCTCCCTGGACCCTTTAATTATTATGCAACTGCATAAGATATTCAAAGGGTCCAGCAATATACATAACTAAACCACCAGTTGCAGGCTGTAAATTCTTTAATAAATTAAAAAGTATATATATTCCTACATTTTCAATCAACTGTTAAAAATGTTCATTAATAAAATTTATTATTCAGTACAGTAATTGGAACAAGATGATTACATTATAGCAATAAGATTTTTGGAATATTATGTTTCTGTTGTTAAAAGTAATTTTCATTTTATCTAAGTTATCTTCTTTCTGTATTAAGCACATACTCATTGTATAGTGTTAACATATATATACATATAATACTTTTTTATATAATATGATAGTTTGGAAGCTACTTTTTGTACTAAAATAATTTAATAATAAAAACAATATTATGTTACACTGAAATTGTACTAAATTTACATTTCTATATAGATTATGTGAAGGTTGATCCCTATCCTCCATCCCTGACCTATTTTAGGCCAATCTAAAATTTTTATTTCATGGCACAAGAATGCCTGAAATGTACAAGTGCCATGTGCACAATTTAAAGTTTGTATAGCTTCATTATATCATAGCAGCTGTTGAATTAAAAAATGCTTACTCACTAGGAAAATGGAGTATGTCGAGCAAAGAGCTGTGATTAAATACTTGCAAATGAGGGAAGATTTGCTGAAATTCATTAAAATATGTCAGTAAACAGGGGGGGATGCACCTGTCTTATAGGAAAACATAAAGTGCCAGATCTGGTATTGCAAGTTCAATGAGTTATTATCAGGGATATAGTAGATAAATAGGCATCTCATACCATAGTGTGCCAATTTTGCGCACACCTTATCTTCTGCAATTGATAATAAAGTTGTCTTCCTTTCTATTCCCTTGCTTACTATATAAGCATAGTCTGATTTAAATGTAAATTGGAACTTGCACAGTGAACTGTGATAGTCTGATTGTCAATCTGCTAGCCTATTGGCTGCAATGGACAATTTGTTAACAGAATTAAGGATTACTGGATGTACAGTATAGTGAGCTCACCAGACATGGCTTGATTTCTCTTCCAATAAGACATAGCAAGTGAGAGGATAGGATATATTTTCAGCCTTATAATTCTAAATTATCTCCTGAGGTCTTCTTCACTGTGTCTACCCAGTGAACTCGGGTATTATGCAAAAGGTTTTATTTAACTATTTGTTTGTCTCAAGGTACATCTTATAATGTTTTTGCTAAGGAATGCATACTGCTAGGTCAAACTGTTGAGTCTTGATAATTTGGGCTAGTTTTTAAAATTTTTATTTTAAAATGCAAGATTTTATTGTATTTGTAATTTGCTTCATCAAAAGTTAACATATTGTTGCTAGTTCAATGTGCCAAACCTTTCAAGATTTATTGTATGAGGTTTTATTATTTAAAGTTTGCATTTAAATGCTTTAATCACATTATAAATATTTAGGACAGCATTGTTTTTTTATTGTACATAAAATTAATATGCTGCTTTTCACATGTTTTAAATTCCAAATTGTTTTGCATATGTTATGTACATCATTTTATTGCTTAGAAAATTAGTTATGGCCGAACCTTGTGAATTTTTACTACTCTTCTCCCTTACTGTAAGTCAGCTTTCCATGGTTATATCCTGTGTTTTCTACCAGCACATTCCTAAAGTAAGAACTTGCCGACATCACTCTCAGCTCACGTAAGATACAATGCAATAGTATAGAAATTACTTTAACTAAAGAATTAGAGATTAAAAACTTAGGTGCAAGATGACTACCTTGAATCTTAACATCAACTCAAAAACAGTTGACAGTTAACATTTGAAAGGTACATGGAAAAAACAAACACAGTCGAAAATGAGATATTGGTAGCACGGTATGCTTCTCTATCAGCTGTTTCATTGTTTTAAATCATTGCAAGAGAAAAACAATACAGCCCATGCTATAGCCAGTAGAAGAAACTCTGTACAATAGGAAAACCAACACAGTCACCACCTTCTTGATGTACACAGTCCATTTAAGTTGCAATTGGCACATTCAGTGTACTGACTCTGATATTATTTTGGGGTACTACATTGTTTTGTTTCAGATCTTAAAATAATACGTTTTGTGGTGAATTAATTTATTTAAATTATAAAGCTAGTTTTGAGGAAATAATGAATGATGACATCTACTTGAAAGTGAAGCTAGTGATGAAAATGTATGCACTAGTGAAGAGAAATAAATGTAAAAATGCAAGAAATTTGGTTGCCTCAAAGATGTTGCCAAAAAGCTAAGAGCCTCATCATTTGAAACTGGAGATAACTGCCATAGTAAATGTTATGAATGTTTTAAGAATATTTCTGTTAGACAACAGGATTATTTAAAGAAATTGGACTTGATAGTAATACTGATGCACAGAAAGTTATTTCTCAGGTCATCAGCATCTCATTCAATTCCAGGTGTGAAACAGCTGATAAATTTTGCTCAGAGGCCTCTTCTTTCAGGTTTGAGGTTCTATACATGCTGTAAATCTATGACATGGGACCCACAGCTATGTATATTTCTCAGGCCTTATCTCATTGCATGCTGAGTTATGGTGAAAGTCAGGGCAGAACTGAGAAGATGCTAGGTTAAATGACTCCTATAGGTACAAAGTTAGGTGATTAGGAATGGCGATGCTGTAGAGATATTAAAGGGTTTCATTTGCTGTTTGATATTGAAACTTTCCAATTATACACAATCAAAACATCTTTGAGAAAAACTGGTAAGTTGCCAATTATAGAAAGGAAAACACACTAATTGACCTCATAAGCTTGACCAATGTTCTCATGAAGCAGTAATGCAATATTTTGGTTCCTTAAAAGGGAGAAAAGCACATTAAAGCTTAAAGAACTCAAAATAGTATACCTTCCTGAAGAATTGAACGTAAAACAGCTTTTTGAAATTTTTCAAATTAGATATCCTAATATTTGGATTTCTTACAAAAAATTCAGATAGATTTTTGTGTCAGAGTTCAATATCGCTATCGACTATCCTTGAACCAAAATGTGCTGGTTTGATGAACAGAAAGCCAAAATTACTGAACTCTATAGAAAAATCTTGAATGCAGCAAGTGATGAGGATAAATTATTATTGCAGAGGGATCTTAGGAAGCTTTGAAGATGAAAAGATGCTACACCTATAGAGAGCTTATTGGTTGTACAAAATGAAAATATCTGCCAAAGAAGATGTAAAAAAAGCTCTAACCACTGAGTCTATTGCTACAGATTTCGGAAAAAATATCTCTATGCCAAACATAAACTCAAATGAACTATACTTCAGAAGACAGCTTTCTTTCCATATCTTTAATGTACATATTTTATCAAGTAGTTCCTCAATCATATATACTAATGACCAGGCAGTGGCAAAAAAAGGATACAATTATTTTGCCTCTATGCTGCATCATTTTTTCAATACTATCTGCACAAAGATATTCAAATCCTTTGCATCTTCACTGACTCATGTAGTGGATAGAACAAAAATTATACTCTTATTCACTTCCTGAACTAGGTTACTGTTGCATTGAAATGGTTTGTAAAACTAACATTTACTTATCCCATACATGACCATTCTTTCATGGAGCCAGACAAAAACATGGCATTGATCTGCAAAGGCTGAAACTCCTGATGGCTGAAGAGAAGTGATCACAGGACCTAAATCAAATCTAAGTTGTTTGTTGTGGTCTTGTGTGAATAAGCAATATTTAAAAGCTGAAGTATATTTCTTGCTTTCAAGTCCTACAAGAAGAAGATACATTTTGCTGTGAAATAGATAAGATCCCTTCAGTCAAAATAAAAAAAACATACGAGCAACGGGACACTTATAATGGAGCATTTTTCTCATCATTGATTAGGAATCAAAGGAAGAAGAGGGTGAAACAGCCACAGCCACAAGAAATTTAGGAACCAAGACAGCACTATCATTCACCTATCCCTCTAGCAAAGTGTAAGCACCTGATGATCTTGATGAAGTTCTGTGAGGATGAGGGATTCAAGGAGTACTTTAGCCAACTACTTGCTGCCCATCAGTTAAAATTATTGCCATTTGAGCACGAGATGACATTTCTAATGATGAAAGTGATTTTTGGAGAGATAAATTCAAAAAGACTTGACAATGAGAACCAAATAGAATTTCTTTAGGCTTAGAGAGTAATGTCTGTCAACACAAGTCTATATTTTGTTTTTGCAATTACATAATGCAATTAAAATTAATTTAATAAGCCCTAAGTGTATTTTTGTCTTATAAAATGCAGGGAAAAAACCAACAAAATTAACCACAGCTGAATTAAATTATTAATTGAATAAGTAAAATAAAGTAATGTTTCTAGTTTCAGCTCAAAACAACAATTAGTACTCTACTTAAATTTAAAAAAATATTGTAACTTGGAAAGGTACAAAGATATTCAAGTTTAAGAATTTAAAAGTTAGAAATGCTAATGGAACTTGTGCAGTGAAGCTAATCATATCATTAAGATTATTGTATGATTGAGTTGAACTGCACACTCTTATGGACTCCACATATTTGTTTAAATTTAGTACATGTTTCATAGACCATTATCCGCATCCTCAGCTAACCATGGACTTTTAATAATCTTCTATTTTACTGGAGTATTAAACACACATTTTAAGGCCTTTATTTAAAAATACTATTTCTTCTTTCTTGAAACTTTCTTTCAATTGGTTTTTCATGTAATCAGTTTTAGATTTTGGATTTTTGTTTCTTAGGTTTTTGGTACAGATTTCTAAACTTTCTTTTTTGATTGGCAACTTTTTTGTTTACCCAATACTATATATGTTCCAAAACTGTGCTAATAACATTCTTTCATACCATCTTTCCTAATTTCTTTGAAAGCTTTAAGTGTTTTCCATAAAGTTTTAGACCTATATTTGCGGTTTTGTGTAATATTTTGCCTTTTCTATTTATATCACTTTTTCTGTGAGATTATTTGCTTGCGCTTATAATGGTTATTATTCTACATACAAAATTTGGGCTTATTTTACATTTTAGGCACAGGTTTAAGAAATGGGTATCTGCTGAAATTAGTCTGCCTTTTATTTTTAATTGTATATGTTCTTTAATGTCCATTTTGAAGTTATAGAAGGTGCAGTTGAAGTCATTAAAGTTAGTGTATCTTATGTCAGTATTGTCCATCTTAGAATGGTTACTAGTGAATTTTATCCAAGTTGTTTGTCCCTTGTAAGCTCAAAGGCCTCTTATTAACTTGAAGTGCTAATTGGAACTTGTACAAAGAAGCTAATCATATAATTAAGATCATTGTATGATTGAGTCAAACTACACACTCTTATTGACTCCACTTATTTATATTTAGTACATGTTTTACAGACCATCTGCATCCTCAGCTAACTGTTGATGGTTATAATTAGAGTGTGTAATTCGACTCAATCAAAGAATATTTGAAAGTTTATTATTCTCTCCTGTAAAATTACAGCTTTTGGACTCTGTTGGTTTCCCTTTATCTGTAAGCAACAGCTTAGACTTTTTGGCTGAACAAACATAAATTTCTTGGAAAGTTAATGATTATGGATGTCATGGGTCTACCAGTATCTCCTGCAACTAAACTGCAAAGTAAGGAATGGAAACAAAAGAAATGCATAATGCAGCCAATAGCAAGCAAGTTCACGTTGTATGTATTTTTGGAATGCATAAGATGCTTCTGATTGATTATTTGCAGAGAGAAGACAAAATAACAGATAATTATGTAATCAGAAAGTTGAGGTGAGGTGTGTTTTTTTTTTTAAAGAACAATGCTTCAAACCACAAGTCTTTTTTGCAATGGCTGCAAATAATAAATATGGTGTCAACTGCTGAAACATATACTTACTCTCCAGATTTAGCTTCCAGCAACTTCACACTGTTCCTGAAACTGAAAGAAAACCTTTGAGGGAAGAAATTTTCATCAGATTATGAAATCATGGAAGCTGTAAACCAATATTTGAATCCTTCTTCCAAGAAGCCATAGAAATGTTAAAAATGCTAGGAGAAAGCATCAGTCCTGAAGGAGTGTTATTGAAAAGTAAAATAAAATAAAAATAATATTTTTAGATCAACTAAAAATGGTTTGGGGTGCAGCAAAGGGATCAACCCTGTTATTGATCAACAGAACAAATACAAATTTAATTAAATTTCTTTTTTTAAATATTTTTTAAATTTAAACTTATTGGTCCCAGTCTTTCTTATACAACTAGTGACACCTACTCTTCTTCTTTTCATGTGAGCACATTTTTTTGTGCTGTATGTAACCCATGCATACTCTATATTTAGTTTGCATTGACAGCATAAGTTTCTTTCTATGTAGTTTTACCTACTATCACATACATTGTTAAATGCAAGGTTGAATTCGTTGTACATCATGGCAAATCAAGTATTTATATTTTTTTAAATATTAGAAATTTTTTAAGTCAAGTATTGTAATTTACATTCTTTTGTGAAGCTATTTGTATTACTGAAATTCTGCCTTAGAGATGTTCCATCATACATAAGTTCTTAAAAAAATCTGACATCTATAATAGAAAAATGCACAATTAAAAAACTTACAAAAAGTAAAAGGAAGCTTGTGAGTCGGAACCAGATGATTAACCCATTTGCATCATATTTAAATACCCTTCCCAGTTCACAGAAATCAGATTTAAATAGCTCTGAAGGATTGGAGAACAAATGTTCATATACAAATTTTCATAAAAATTAAACTAATGATTTTTTTATCAAATTTTGCAGGCAAAGCAAGAACACTATTATCTTAGCAATTATGTACATCTAGCATGAAGGTTTAGTATTGTACACCTTGAAGCAGTTACTGCAAATGGAAAGCAACCATATATTTTTATCACTGCACGCATATTCATTTTTTTGTCATCCTGTAACCTATCACATAACTTTCAGTTATATTTTTCTTTATGTGGGTATGAGGGATATGTACAGGAAAATTACCCCAACTTTTGCTTTGCATATGAGCTGGCTGAAAGTCAACCTCGAACAGAGCACTCAGGCATTTCTGCAGACTAGAGCAACTTTTGTGCAAATTTACATGGAAGTCGCAATAGGTTTTCATTTTCCACCCTGTGAGTTTGTAGAGAATAATCTAAGTATTACAGATATCTAAAAAAAAAAAAATATTTTCCTGAATCTCTTACTAGTCTGATGCAAGGTAGGGAACAGAGAGTGAGTGGTCTTTTAAATCTATTTCACCCCATATCTTTCTGACATGAGAGTTACCTTATCTCTTCCAAGAATGTTTGTTTATATATCATAGGCATGACCAAAAGACAGGAAAGATTGCTGGTGTGTTAGAAAAGACAGACAAGGAATAGCAATTACTCAATGTGCTGGGAATGGCATTCATATCAGAAAGGAAGGGCAGCATAACCATCAAAACAAAATAAAGTAGAAGCAGAAAAAGTTAAGAAATAATTAAAGAAAATACCACATAAACATCCAGAGGTCTTGCCTACCCAGACACTCTGAAATTAACTATTGAGAATTTCTTCAAGAATACTGACCCAACTCCCAAAAAGGGAGAGTGTGAAAAATCATTTAATCCTAAATACAGGAGAGACATGCCTACAGATCCTAAATTGATCAGAGATTTAATGCAGATACCAACAGATACAGAAAAAGCAAATGGTGACAGTTATTGCATGATTCCTTAAAACAAGAGGCAAATGGAAAGAACAAGTTATTTTTTTTCAACGAGACATAATATAGACCACTGATTAATTCAGATGCATTCATGGGTTTGCTGATGAAACCTTCAAAATATTATCTCAGTTGTATATGTTCAAATTTTTACAATTGTTGGAATCATAGAAAGAACATATGCACTTTTAGCTCAAGAAATGAAAACAACTTCCATTTGTATTTTCTCTTCTCACTTTAAAAATTGAAATGGTTCACCAAGAGCTATTTGAGATAGTAAAGCAGCAATATGTTAGGAGGCTTGAGATTCAATCAATCATCAAAGATAATGTCAGATTTTAAGCTCAGAATTAACAATACTGGAAGAAAATTGTTTCCACAGACAAATTTTTCTTGTTGCTTTTTCCATCTCAGTTAAGCAATAAGTATATACAGGGAAATACAGGCTGAGGGATTACAAGGTCAGTATAATCAAATGACAGAAGTCTCAAATATGGCACCCATATGCTACTTGAATCAGCTTTTATTCCTATTTAGATGTCACTGATAAATTTGATATATTAGATATTGCTCCAGATCCCTTCTTCTTCCTGTAATAGGTTACTATGCACAATTCTATATAAGAGGTAGGATTTGAAGAGCTGCTATGCCAGTTTGGTAACTCCTCATAATTATGGAATGCTTATGGAAAGAAACTGCTATGCCATCATCCTACAAGCAATATATGTGAAGGTTCTTCTACAGAGTATTCCTTACATTGTCGAGCTGCAGATCTCATGTATGCATGCTCCATGCACTGTTTATTACACTGGGGGGGGGGGAGTTTTCCGTTCTAAAACAAGTTCATTGGTGATAGTAATATGCACTATAATGACTATTAACCTTGTTATAAGCGGTGTTGAAAGTGTTGTCCATCTGCATTCAGACATTCCTGGTATCTTTGCTGTTACAGCTCACCATACATCAATTTTTACATCGTGCAATGGAACTTTATGAATTAAATGAGGATTCTTTGCATTCCAATACCTATTGTTCTGTGAGGCAACATGACCATTTAAATGAAACCATCATCTGAGAAAATTATTTAATGTAGGTCAATAGTATCACCAATGATATTTTGTAAAATCTAGTTACAGACATTTACTCATTTTTCTTTGTCATAAGGTTATAATTCATGAACTATAGTCACTCTATAGGGTTTCAATTTTAAAAGTTTAGCAGCTCTATGAACAGAGGTTTGTGTAAACAATCATTTTCTGTGCAACATGTCTTATAGACTTCTTTGGAGAGTGTTCAATGAAACACTTATTTCGTCAATTTTTACCTCTGCTAGAACATTTTTTTTTCGCTTCCTAAAAATTTAGTGATTCCGTTGTCTTAAACTTATTAACCAGACATCTAAGAGTTTCTCTATCTGGAACTGGAGTACCAGGAAATTTCTCCTGAATATGTCTAGACATCTGTCTACATGATTTGGTTTTATGTATGTATTGTACATAGAAATTCTTTGTTCAAGCATGAATTTTTCGGTAGGCATTTCAGTGGACTAATAAGAATAATCTGATGTAATTCACACACTACACAGTTGTCTTGAATAAATTTTCACTTTTGAGATGCACAATGGAAAAACTCTAGTCTTTACAGCTTGAACAGAAGGCAGCAACTGACACAGTATAACACAGATGATAAATGTTTGGTTTTATGTATGTATTGTACATAGAAATTCTTTGTTCAAGCATGAATTTTTCGGTAGGCATTTCAGTGGACTAATAAGAATAATCTGATGTAATTCACACACTACACAGTTGTCTTGAATAAATTTTCACTTTTGAGATGCACAATGGAAAAACTCTAGTCTTTACAGCTTGAACAGAAGGCAGCAACTGACACAGTATAACACAGATGATAAATGTAGCCTTGAGAGGGTCATTAACCACTAGTGCACTACTGGAATAATACCAAGGTCACTGCAGTGCAAGTGGACAATGCATACGCGCAATCTATGGCCTGGCTATAAATGGAATGCAAGTATTACGTTTACAACAAGTAAAGGTTTTCATAACATATTTAAGTTTATATTGGGAAACTTCATGAAGCATTATGCGAACTTAATTCATTTGCAACAAATTTAAACACCCTTCCCAGGTCAGATGTCAAATTTAAATAGCTCCAGAGCTACATGGAGAGTTGTGGAAAACATGTTCACTTACAAATAGTCATATGAATTTTTACTGAAAGTCTGCATACAAAGCAAGAACACTATCAATTTAGCAATTATGGTACATTTAGTGTGACAGTTTAGTATGATACACTTCAAAGCAATGAAAAGAAAGCCTATATTGTTTTGCTCTGCCACACATTTGCATTTTTTTCCCTTGTAGCCTAGCCCACTTTTCAGCTACATTTTTCTTTTAATCAGTAAGAGGAATATGCATCAGTAAATGAACCCAACTTTTTCCTTGCCAATACAAAGGCATAGTATTGGCAGAAGGTTGACCTCAAACATTACTCTGAGGAGAATAGGTTTTCTTTCTCCTCTCTGTTAGTTTGTAAAGAACAATATATGCATTGAACATACAGATATCAACAGATAGATAAATGTTTTTTATACCTTTGCTAGTCTGATGCATGATAGGAAACATAGTCATAACTTGGCCTTGTATATGTACTTTACTCATCCCTTTCTTATGAAAGAGAAGTAAAGCTGTGGGTACCCTGTCATAGATTTACAGCATGTAAAATACCTCAAGCCTGAAAGAAGAGGCTTCTGGTTCAATGCTAGTTCAAGAGACATCTCTGGTAAAACGAAAATATTATACATGCCTCTAGAGCCCAAAAATACCTTGCAACCACAGTCATATGACTCAAATGGGTTAAAGAACATGTATATAGTGAAACTGCTCTGGTCCACACATCTCTTGGGCAGGCTATAAAATGAAACAAAATGTGGCTAATCTTATCAGACTGAATTAAAACCATGGTGATTCAGCACAATTCTTATAAAGAAAGAATATCAGGGTACCTATGGACGCTTGGGCATAATTATTCTTTGTAAAATATAAAAATAAATCTAACACTTTTATCTGAGAGTCACATTCATAACATAACTTAGTTTCTTTTATGCTTTTAAGACATTAAGCACAGGGATAAATGGATTAGAAAACTGTCTGGGAAATAAACTTTTATGAGGACATTTGGGGAAAATGGATTGGAAAAATGGGCCTAAATAGATCATGTAACTATCTTTTTTTCCCTCCCAGGCTAAAGCAGTCAATTGAGAGCTCTTTCAAGCTCATCATTTCTCATGTCAAATAGCCAAATTTCACACTAGTGTATGGAGGGAGAACTATGTGCTTAATGGATGCTGACCCAGATGTTCTTCTTCAGCCAATGCCCATTCTTGGCTGGTCAGCCATTTGACGCTGTGCCACCCAGTACATCCGTGCTCGTCCTTCTAATGAGTCTTCTCTTGGGTCTCTCTGAAGTGCTGTACAGTGTAGAAGATTATCAGTCATTCCTTCCTTGGGGAAGGTGTAATGTAGCTTGTCTCCTTGTGGTGCACCCTGGGTAATGCTAAATGAGCTACACTCTCCGCCTATACCATGCCACAGCAGAGCATTATGTCAATAACCCAGATTGTAAAAAACATACTAATATCTTAAAAGTGATGCATCTCTTTGTGGTAGCAAGTGTCATGTGAAAATAGGAATGGATAGAAGTGGCTGAGCCAAACCTGAACTGAAGTAGTGCTGAGTCCTGAAAGTTATACCATTTTTCTACATGTGCAAAAACAATGATGATAATCATGACAGTGCTCTAATCTTTACTAAATTCTTGTTAGGACTTAAATGCAAATTTTTTACAAAACTTTAAATTACAGGTTTTCTTCCCCTCCCCTTTACCCAAAAATTAGCCTTTTTCACAAAATATGTCAATTAGCTAGCAGTGAATTACAGTCATAAAATGTTTTTCATTGCTTCCCTGGAACTGTTGTTTTCTTATATTTATTTATTTATTTATTTTTTTTTTTAACTTTTCTAGCTATTTAAAATAAATGCATCAGAATTGCATAATATATAGTTCTTTTAAGTTGAAGTTAGTAAGTACAACAAAGGAATGCAGAAACTGGTATCAGCTTGATTTTATATGAAAGGATAAAACATATTGATATTCTGCATTGTTTCATATGAACTATAAGATATAAATGTATGACTCACCTGCATTCCAATGTTTCTGTTGCAATTGCATTATATCTTTTAATACAATTGCACCAAAAAGGAATAGAGCTACAGAACCAAATGACCATGACCTGTGAGGTGGCATTTTGCTATCAAAGTATTTACAATTGTTTGAAAAGCAAAGAATAATAGGATGCCTTTATGAAGTTTTCTTTGAGCTTTTTAAAGCATTACTGAATATTGTTAATAAAGAACTTTGTTGGAATATTTTTAAAATGACAATAGCAATAAATTCAACAATGCTGCTGTTTTACATTCCATTAGAAAGCAATTTTATGAGAGAGAAACCTTGTTTCTGTGTATGAATAGGTGTGCTCATGTGTGCACACCCACCATTAATGCTGACTGGATTCATGAAAATTTAAAGCAAAGCTGCTGTCTTCAATGGACGGAAAGAGATTGTATATTATTTATCTGCTCTGATACTTTAAGTTTTCTCTGTATATCAGCAAATTTCTGATAACAAAAGTGGTAATAATTATCTTAAAAATATTTTATGCTCATCTATGAGGATTCCCAACTTGGGAATGCTTATGGAAGCTCAATCCTCTTTAATTAGTGAAGTGAACTTAAAGCTGCTATGATGATTTGATATTTTGCTATCACAGGGTATCTTCTGTATGAAAGGTGTCTTGGTGCTAATTGTAGCCTCTATGACAGGATTCCAAGATGTCCAAGCTGTAACAAGAGATGAAAGAAAAATATATATTATTATGTTGATGCTGCATGTCAGATGTGCCAAATTAAACACTAGATTAAAAATTTAATTTATGTGCTCTAGCAAGGATCTATTTGAATATTTTCTTACAGAGAATATATGCCTGTAAACATCTTGTTGTCAAGCTAGAGGGCATTAACATTTTTCAAGAGCCACATTTGGTTAGTTGAAAATCCACTGAATACTTTGCTAGGCATCTTTTGCTACAAGGCATTGGGAGAGTTTTGTAACAAGAGTAGCTGCATATATCTTTAATTTTAAACAATGCAAAACACTCTTAAATTGACTTAGTAACAAGTGAATATTTAATTATATGGCACTACAAGAACTGTACAAGTGCAAAGTGTTTATAAAAGATTTTCAAAATGCTGACTGTTGCCTTCAGAACATAGCCAATTGCATCATTGTAATGACTGCCAAGTTCTTTCAAAAATGCCTGGCAATCATGAATAGCATCAAAAGGTACAAAGATCCTGGCCATCAGCTCCTTTTCACCATTAACATATGTCTTGTATACAAGAGTCTGAAGGAAAAAAATTCAAAGAGGTTAGAACGGGTGAATGGGCCAAGATGTCGGTGCTCCTCTGCTGATCAAGGTACATTACATTTAGGAAATCCCTTATGTCCAGAAATAATGGGAAAGTGTCCCATTGCCTTAGAACCACATTACTGACATAATCCCAAAGGAACATCTTTCAGAAGTTCTGGCAAAGTATACTGTAAAAACTGTATGTAAATTTGCCCCGCCAAACTAGAGCTAGTAAATTATGAATTAACAGTTACAAAACTGGGCATACTATCAAGAGTGATATCTTAAACACACTGACAAGAATGTGATAGTGGTTTCTTATTAACATTGCTTTAATAATACAATACCTTATTCTATTTTCAGAATTTCAAATTACTTTTTCACTGGATAAATAGAGATTTCTACCAATTATCTTAGGATAGGCTTCATATTTTATTTAATTAAAAAATCTTATTAGTTATTATACAGTCAGTATACAGTATAATGTATAGGATTACTTTCTTTGTGCAAAGCTCATTTCTCTTCCCATAATCATAACATAGCACTAATGTTATACCTCTTTTTGTATCTTCTTTATAAAGACCTAGCAAGAGTAAAACTCACGGAACTGATTCATTACTTAGAATGCATTTAAAGTATCTCTCTAGCAAGAATATTCTTTAAAAGCCTGAGAAGACTTAGCTTATTTTCATTGTACATTTGTAATTGCGAGAACTTGAAATATTTGCATGGATATTATACCCACTTTGCCGTAGTTACCACTCTGACAGGCCTGCCAGCTGCCATGAAACAGTTGACAAAAACCATGAAACAACTGATTGTATCATACTAATTGCCTACAGTTTAAGTACTCAATTATTGTTTACAAAATAGCTGATGCATGTTCCTCCACGAAGAGAAATTTTCTGAACTAAAACAAAGTATGCTGCTGCTGTTCTTGTTGTTTTCTAATGCTGGATACTTGGCAATTTGTCCTCTTGAATTCCTATATTTTTCAAATTAATAGGGATATTCTAAAAGTTCTCAGTATGACTAAGAAATGTCATGAAGATGGCCAAATTATTATGATAGTTGTCAAGTATCATCCTTTAGATGATGTACTGTAAGTTTCAGATACATAAGTGTAGTCACTTGTTTGTGATGATTATATAAACCAACTAGTGTTACATTTTCTACAGAATTGATCAAACTGAAATATGAGCTGTGATGAAGTACTTCGATTTGAAGAGTTTAACTCCAACAGAAAAAAAAAAAAAAAGAGTTAGATTTCACATTTAAGGATTCTTCACCTTTGTTTTCAATGTTCAAAAAGTGGGCTGCTGAATTCAAGTGTGTTTATACATCCACTGATGATGACAAGTGCTCAGGGCACTTCAAAACTGCTATGATCGACAAGAATGTGACAAAAATTCATAATGTGTACTCAATGATTGCCGATTGAAGTTATGCAATTGGGCTGACATTGCATAGATCTTGATAGGCCATGTCCACAACATTTTACATAAAGTTTTGAAAGTGAGAAAGCTTTCTGCTTGATGGATGTCGAATGTTGACAATGGATTAAAAACACATTTCAATGAAAATGCTCTGGAGTGTTCATACATTTCATAACAGTAGATGAATCATGGATTCAACACTACATGCCACAGATGAAGGAGCAGTCTAAACAGTGCATGGCAACAGGTTTCCTAGGATTTCCATGGTGCAGTGCTCACAGACTATTTCCAGAAGGGTGGAACGATCACCAGAGAGTATTACACTTTACTACTGAACCAAATGAAGGATGCTATTCAGGTTAAATATTCACACCTTGCAAAAAAGAAAGTTCTCTTTCATCACAATAATGTACCTTCACCATGTCTGGGATTATTGCTTCAAAACTGCATGAACTCCACTTCCAGGTGTTTCCACATCTGCCATATTCATCAGATTTGACTCCCAGCAATTACTTGAAGAAATAGCTGGGTGGACAAAGATTCATATCAAATGATGAGGTTGAAGCTGAGACAGATGCTTATTTTTCACAGTTGAAACATCTTATTTTACTAGGGATATAAAAAGCTGGGAAGTGGCTGGACTAAATGTATTGATTTGCTAAGTGACTATGGAAGTAAGGAAGGAAGGAAAGAAAGAAAAAATTAAACTTTTAGGATGCCCTTTGTATATGTGAGTCCACGTCATTCTGTAACTTCCATATTCATAGTACTCACCTTGGCAAAAAGCGCTCTACTGCTGGCAAAAGCTCTCAGCATGATCAAGAAAACACAAGATTTAAGAGAAATGGCCACATAGAAATTCTTACATGAAACTAAAGGAATATGGTTTCCTAAAGCACATAGTCACTGGTGATGAATGCTGGGTCCACTATTTCCAGTCAGAGATCAAGTAATTCAGCAAAGAGTAGCAGCATTCATCATTGCCAAAACCAAAAAAGTTCCTTACAGCTGTGTCATCTGGTAAAGTGATACTCACGCTCTTCTGGGACTCTAAAGGTTCAATCATGGAATATTGCATGCCCAGAGGATGCAATATTAACAGTCAGAACTATTTGAAACCTGCAATCAGGTTGAAATGTTGAGCTTTTCTCACAACTAGTGTACTCTTACAGCACAATAATGCAAGACCTCACACAGCTCATGCAATGGCACAAAAAATTACAGATATTCGTTTTAAGTGTTACTACACCCTGCTTATTTACAGGACCTGGCACCTTTCACTTATCATTTCTTTGGATCACTCAAAGGCTGGACACTAAGCTCCAAAAAGTTCTGCATTGACAACAAGGTGTAAGATGCAGTGTATGGATGGTTATGCAGTCACAACATTTTTTTTCTCATGGAATCCAGGCATTAGTGAAATGCTGGAACACCTGCACTGAACATGGTGGGGACTATGTGTTTTCAATCCCGATATATACATATATATATATATTTTATGAATTAAAAAATATTAAGGTTACTTTTTGACTTGGCCTCATATTAAGCAAACACCTTTCTAAAATTATTTTAAACCTAAATATCATTTTATGTGTGTTTCTGTGTGAAAATCTAAGGCAAAGTGCATAAAAGTTTTTGAGCAATAAGATTAAGTACAATATCTATATTTTTATCACTAATTTCACCATCTATCACTGGAGTCATGGACCAATGAAATAAATTTACTATTCAGATGCTCATTGAATTTTTTTTCTAATCATTTGACATTTGACAATTTCTCCTGTCTTTTTATTCTGACTGATTGATATTCTTTAAGTTCTTTATAAACTTAAAAGTTTTGTATTAACTAGAAGATATAACAAAGAGTCTAGTACTATCTAGTAAGCATAATGTGAAATTTATAATAAAAGTACTTTCATAAAATGTTAACACTTTTTTTTTCTAAATAATATCTAATTCTATCAGGATCAAATTGTACAGGCAATGGTTTGTCCAACTGCATTCAACAAAGCAGGACAGGAAGGATATGTTTAAAATAATGAATGTTCTGCTTACTCCCTCCTATATCTGTTACTCTAATTTATAATTTTATAATTAAAACAAACAGTAAAGTAATATCAACTTTTATACAAATCAAGAATATCTAATTATCATTTTACTCACCAGAGTTTGCTTTTGCTCTTCTTTCTGAAGAACTCGAGCTGTCTGATCAGAATCAAACTTTACAACTGCTGATATTACCCGAGCAAGTACCTGGGAAGGGGGAAAAATCTTAGAATAAAATTATATTCAATATTTACAGAAAAAACTCTTTTAAATTAAATTGTTTAGTTTTCAAAGATGGTTCTTTATCTAATGCTTAATATTTTAAGTTTGTTCTAAAATAAACAAATATTTAAATATACTGTTAATTTGTTAAAAATTACATTTATGTAATGAAAATAACAGTCTTCTTTGCAAAACAATCAGGTTTACTGTCATAAAAACATGTAGTGTTTGAATTGCTTCACTGCTGCCATGAAAATGCACCATATCAATTCTTGGGTGAGTTAATATACACTTTTTTCTACAAATTCATATTTGTAGTAATGTCTTTGCCTCTGAAAATGTAATTCATCTTACGCAATGCTATAAATTGAAGAGTGGACAGAAAAAATTGTATAACTGCCAAAAAATTCTATTTCTTTTTCTTTCTTTTCCTTTTTTTTTTCTCCCCCCCCCCTTTTTTTAAAGTTGTCTACTTAAGCACTAGTTTCATATAGAAACCTATCTCCAAAGGTGGCTGAGGAGGTTAGGGCCAGATCTTGAGCAGCAGGTCTGGGGTTTGATTTCCACCAGGACCGACCCCCCTGACTGAGATTTTTTTCCAGGTTTTCCTCAGTCCTGATAAATGGCAAATGCTAGAGAGGTACTTAGGTCTGGAATGTTTCCTTACTAAAAAAAATGCTTTCCCAATTTACCATTTCATCTCATTTATTATCAGTGTTCATTGCCTATGATGCCTCAGCAGTAAAAATGGGCATTAAACATAATAATAATAATAATAATAATAATAATAATAATAATAATAATAATAATAATAATAATAATAATAATAATAAGGATGATGAAGAAAATATTGAAGAACAAGAAAAAGAAGAAGCAGAAAGAAACACAGAAAGAAACTCAAGAAATTGACAAATTGAATTGAACCGAATTTGAATTTATTTCCAATTAATTATACAACAAACTTGTGCAGTACTATTTTACAATTGCTCAATCATAAAATAAATTATAACCATAATCACTCTAATGAATCTTACAGAGTTGCTGTGTAACTAAGTGGCCCAAATAGTTTCAACCTTGCGGTTACTGAACTATCAGGCAAATTACATCTAAAAATTAACTCAATCAAAAACCAACTTAAATTATGTTTCTACCTTAATTGATTTCTCACTTTTTTTACTTATTTTCTTCAACCATTTTCTTTTAATCTTACCTAAGTAATTCCCAAACTTGAAGATTTTCTGCCTTGTTTTCATATATACCAACTTGTTTCCCCTTATCTCAATTGGTAGGTTAGCCCACTTTTTGATCCTATGTTTTGCTCTCGTTTCCTGTTTCTCTACATTCCAAAATTGCATGCCATTAACTATCTTGCATTCCATACATCGGACATTCCTCTATATTTAAACCTACTCTTATTCCTTTCAAATTCTCCTCCGCTCTGGGCCCATGCGATTCCCTCCCTCGTCCACCTATCACCTTTATCTGCATAATTCTCTCTGCCCCACATTTCCTTTAATCCCCTATAAACCCTCGGTGACTTTACTACTAAAACTACCTAATACCTCCTGTCTTTCCATATCATCAATTCTTTGTTTAATTTCTTTCCAAAAACCTCTTTCTTTACATTCTATATCATGCCACACCATACTCAAGTCTATTTTTCCCATAATCTCATTGATTCTATTGACCCAAGTATTTCCTACCCTCACCTTCTCTTGTGTGTTTCAAAATACACTTCTCTTCTAGATTCTTAATCCTAAACCAATATTTCAAATTCTTGTAATTATTTTTCCTTTACTCCCTATTCTGCCTAATTTAGTTTGTACAACCCCATTTGGTCAGTTTTTTGGTAGGCCTATAATTTGTTTGCAGAAATTTCTGTGAATCATATCTATATTTAGCCATCCCTCATTACTACCCCAGATTTCTACCCCAAACATCACTTTGGCCTCAACCACTTAATGTGCATTTCTGGTACTTTATGCCTACAGGCAGTAATAGCTTTCAAAGCTAGCCTACCCTTTGCTACAACCTCTCTTTTTTGTTCCCTCTGCCCTCCATTTTTGCTGAGTTTGATACCCAAATTTCTGCTCCTTCCCAATGCCATTTGTAACTTATTTCCATTCTTAAATACCATGATTTATGATTTTCGAGTATTTATTCTTAGTTCCCACTTCTTACAGAATTTAGAGATTGTTTCATTTGATTTCATTAAACTAATACACCTAATTCACCCCCCTACCCGCAAATAATAGTCCCAGAATCTGGACATTTTCTATTGTGGGCATGTGGGTATTAACTTTACTAACTTCTAAGATATCAATAATAAATTGGTTAAACAGTATGGGGCTTAACTTGCATCCTTGTCTTAGATCTAAAGTATTCAAATTACTTACAGTCACCCTATCCTGTACAATCCTGATACAATACTCATTTTCAAAATATAAATTTTGCAATGCTTTTATAAACTTATCACTAACTGCTATCCCATTCATTTTTGACCATAATGCCTTGCAGTTAATTGTATTAAAAACCTTTTCAAAATCAACAAACAGCATGTATAGTCTCCCTCTTTTTGGCCTAGATATTTCTCTACCATTTTATTTATAATAAAGACATTATCCACTGTTCTCTTATTTTTTATGAAACCTGCTTGACACTCAGATAATTTATTTTCTTGTTCTGCCCAATTTTGAAGTCTTTCCGACAAAATGCCCGTATACAGTTTACCTAAGATCAATACTAATTATATAATTAACTGGTTTGTTTATATCACCTTTGCCTTTAAATATGGGTACTACAATCGCTGTCCTCCAGTCTTTAGAGACTTGAGCCTCTTCATATATTGAATTAAATATGTGTGAATAACATACTTCTATTTTCATCCAATTCCCATGCCCTTCATAATTACCCCCAAAATTCCATCAATCACGCAAGCTTTGTTTCTTTTTATTTGGTTAATATCAATCTGTATACAAATAATCTAATTTTCCACTCTCCACTTCCCCTATTGAAAAATCTCCTCTATCATTAAAAAGGTTTTTAAAGTATAAACACCATTTTTCCATTAATATTACTCTCATTTACTCTCCTTTTACATAAGCTCTTTAATATCATCCACATTGTTTTATTATCATTTGTCCTTGTTGCCTCCTGTATTTTCTTACTAATATTCTGTCCCCACTCTTTCTTTTTTGCCTCCATGAGGGATTTATATCTCCACCTTTCAAGTCTAAAGTTCTCTCTTTCTGCCCGTTCCCTTGTTTGTCTCCATTTTCTCACTCTCTTTCAACTCTCCTTTTACCAATTCTACATTCATTATCATACCAACCCTCCTGTATCTTGTTATTAATTTCTCTCACTTTCATCTTATCCCCTTCTTGTTTGAGCAATTTCTCTAAAGAATCCATTATTTCACCTATTTTCTCTTCCTTCATTAAAACTGCATTCAATAGCTCCTAACTCTCTTATGAAGCCTGGTGCCCTCTCATCATTCCGTTTATATCTATTTTATGCCTATATTTCTTAACTTGCACCACTTTCCTAAACTGATTTTGAAATTTCACTTTTAATGGGAAATGACTGCTGGTAGATACTAAATCCATAACCTCAAAATCTGTCAGATACTCATCTATCTCTAGTGTGAGTAAACATATAATCAATAACACTTTGACCATTATTATTTGCAAAAGTAAACTCACCCCTAGAATCTTTCCCTCTAGTACCATTACAAATTACCAAATTATGTACATTACAAAAGTACATTAACTTATTTCCTTCCTTATTATATATTTTATCTTTGCTAACCCTTTCCAATCTTGTCTTGTTTCACAACATCCTTTTCTAAATCAACAAAATATGTCGAACCATCTCCTATTCTTGCATTAAAAAATCATCTATTATAATAAAATTTCTGTACCCATATTTACTTTGCAGAACCTTCATGTCCTTTCCTAAGTTGTAGAACAAATTGGGGTTATAAAATTCAGAAGTATTTGGTGGGTTACATACTGTTGCTAACCACAATTTTTAACTCCCACATATTTGACTTATTTCTTACCATAGCACTGAACTATCCCCTAATCGTTAAACACTTTAACTAGCAAACTTTATCTTACAAATACATCAATTCCTCCTGATAACCGTCCTTTAACTTTCTTCTTAGCACCAACTTTACTATAGAACTTGAAGTCATTGAGCCCAACAGTTATATCTCTTTCTAACCATGATTTCACTATCGCCATCACATCATACACCATAACTAACTGCATTATTTCCCCATTTGACATTTTTCTTAACAAACTTCAACATTCCAGCATATAACCACCAACTCTCCCTATACAGATCCCTTTCTTTTAAATCTAAACTCATGCAACTCAGCTCTACTCCTAGTCCTCCTGTTTATGTCTTGTTCTTCTCTCATTTCCATTATACTTCCACTCAGAGAAGATACAATACTTAGACCAGTTTCCCTCCTCACGTTCAACCCAGTAGCTACTCCTGAGGTTTCTTAATGTTTGTCTACTATCAGCTGACTCTCGGGTGACACACACTTAGTTGGCAATGTCATCTGCATAGCTTCTCCTTCCATCTCTCGCACTGTTGCCATCTTTTCTTTCCGCTTCTTACCGATGCCTGTAATGCCAGTTTTAGCTCCTGCATGTCAGATTTCTGCCCTACCTTCCACTTGCTTATTTCCTGCTTCTACCAACTATCCATAAATCAAGTCCTCTCACACATGCCTGCTTTCCCTCTGACCTAGCTTTTTTCATTTCTCTTAGAAGAACCCCCTCTCAGTTCTCTTCCTTTCCATAGTCATTTTCAATAAATATATGGGATCCTGTTACATTAATGCTTTCAGTTGTTAACACTAACTCCACTTACTTATTTAAAACTTTGGACTAGTTTCGGGAGAGGTTCCTCCCATCATCGGCTGTTGTTGACTGAGTGTCAACACACACACACACACACTCAGTCAACAACAGCCGATGATGGGAGGAACCTCTCCCGAAACTAGTCCAAAGTTTTAAATAAGTAAGTGGAGTTAGTGTTAACAACTGAAAGCATTAATGTAACATATATTACCACTCCATTGTCTACAGCTTCATAAGTACAATTTTTACTTAATATGGGATCCTTTTAACTTTTTTGCATATGCTAATTTGTCCATTTAAATTTTATAGTGGCAAGTTTCACTATCACTGGTCTTGGCTTTGAGCTCATTCTTCCAATTCTAAACATGTTCACAATTCCCAGCCCACTAGTTGTACGTCTAACTTCTTTGAGAGAATTTCTTCTACAAGTTGCCATGTCCATTTGTCTCTTGATTCTTCAACTCCATATATGATAATGTTCATTTTCCTCTTCCTATCTACAGCTCTTTCTAAATCAGTCACCCTTCTTTTGCATTGTGTTATTCTACTTGTAGTCGTCTTACTGAATTTACCACAGTTTCTTTGACTCCTATTCTATTATTAATTTTGTCATCCATCCTTTTTTCCATTGCTTTTAAATTATTTAGGTCTTCTGTGATGGTTTAAAGCATGCCCAAAATCTTGTTCATTTTCCAGGACTCCTGCTCTCACTAACATTGCCAAAACTAACCTTTAGCATATTAAAACAGGTAATTCATTATTCTGTTTTCCTTATGGTAGGGAATTATATTGTTTAATAACCCAATTCTTGGCCAATATAACTCTAAGTTCACACTCATGTTCTCTTTCCCAAGGAACTCTAGTAAATATATCCATTTTCTCCTGCCTGCCATCAGTGACTCCTAAATTTACTAATTAGTTAACAAAACACAAGAGATGTTGCAAGACACAACTTTATCAGTTTACTCTAACTCAAGCACCATAATATTTTTTTAACATAGCAGTATTTATGTTGTTTTACTTGCATTTTAAAACTGTTTGGTAATATTTATTAACTATTATAATAAAAATGAGTGAAAGTAACACACAGTGAGTAATAAAAGCGGGAAGCTTTCAATAAACTACAAAGAGAACTTGGAAAGCCAGTCTAACATCAAAATGTAAAGAGAACCTAAAAAAAATGCATCACTGTCTAAGGTATGTCATCCATCATTATACTATCATTACACTTTAGAGATATATTTTAGTGATACAGAAATGTAAATGTGATGAAAATAGTATGCAAACTCATGATTTGAACATTATCTCAATGAATGAAATTACGAAAGCATATATTATAAAATACAGATATGCTGCATTACCTAATTTTTTTTTGTTTTGTTTTTCCTGCTAGTGAACTGTAAATGTAAGTTGAAATGCAGAAACCTAACAAGGGAAAAACTAGACCTTCTCTTCATAGATTTCTCTAAAAACAAAGAGCACCCTATTTAATGAATATAGTGGTATACTTCCAGTTAAAAGAGCAGGAATGAAACATATCTATACATTGATTGGATAAATGACAGGCTACGATGACATATTCTGTGCCATCAAGTTCAGGTTCACTGCAGATTTAAATATTCAAATAAATTTTTAGCATATTCAATAAATAGATGCAGATAATCATGAGAAGAAAAAAAAAACTTGTTGGCTAGTTAAAGTGATCATGTAAAACAGCCTTCATCACATTTACATAAATTTAAATACAGTGATGAACACTGGAATATTGTCAAAAAATATATAAAATTCCACTTTCTTCACATGTTCCAATAAAAGGAGTCCGTTACTGCATGATATTGTGTATTATCACTTTTCTGCAGTAATGCACACTTGGAACTATGATGAAAGACTGGTAATTGCTTTTAAATCATTATAGCTACCTTTTAGAAATTTTTTATTCCATGCTAAATAGTGCAACTTCATGGAACAATGTCACTTATTGTTAGGCACAGACACTTTGTTGCTTTTTAGTATAAATTTTAGTCTTTGTTTTTTACCATATTATTTTTCTGTTATATTTCTGACATTATTTAGCATCTGTTAAGGGGAGTTGGAAGGCAAAATTATGAAATTTTTGACAATTTTAAAAAAATGAAATACAATAAATTTTCAATTTTTCTGAATTATATGATATAATTTTTATTGTGATATGTAGAAAAGATGTAGTTTTTTACATATTTGAAAATACATTGCATAGATTAAAAAAATCCTGATTTTGACACCATTCATTTCAAAATTATATAGCTTTCAAACCAATTGAGGTAGAAGGTTCTGGTTTTCCCCACTAGCTAGAGGAAATTTTGCTTTTGCTGTTGGCTATTCTGACTTAAACACTCTGAGCAGATCCTGACTATGATACAGGCATTCATTAGGTTCCAGATTGGAGTTTTGAGTGACTTTCAAATTTTTTTAAAACTACATTTTTCTTGCATGTATGTATCTCTGGAGAAAATACTGCATAAATTGCCTTGAAAGTTTCATTGATATTTCTAGACATAATAATGAAGATGCTGAAGCAAAATATTAAGAAAAATTTCATAACTTAGGAATTATGGAAAGTTTTTGTGTAATATTTTTGACAAAAAAATAAACTTCAAATAAAAAAATGCTACTTTTGTTCCGATGCTTAAATTCAATTCATTCTGCTTCAGTACACAGATAAAATGTGTCAAAATAAGCTGTCCAAATTTCAATGTTAGAGCCCTAATGGTTCTGCCACAGTAGAAACATAAACTTAGCTATTTTAACAGTGGTAAGATAGCTTTCAACTCTCCTTAACACATTATAAACAAAAAATATATTTGGAATTCTGTGCTAGATAAATTTAAAACATGACAGGGAATTGCTCTCACAAATTAAATATATATTGTTTTAATGCTCATTATAACTGGACAGAGGAACTGGTAGAGCCTCCATTTCCATTGAGGAAAAATGCAAACTACCAGAATACTTATGTCAGCTGATCAACAACTGTATGATAAAATGTTTTAAAACACAGTAAGATTATTTAAGTTACAGGCCAGCAAAACATGGGTGTACAATGGGAAAAGCAAGTCATTTAGGCCTTATAATGCATTTGCAGATAGCAGTTTGAAGTTAGTTGAAGGAAACTAACAGAAACAGAGTGCAAAATGGAATGCTAACATGTAATTAAGACAGCAATAACCAATGGTTTCAACAAAGAGATAATATTAAATTATCAATAAATTTAAAAGACAATAATCTCTAAGAGAGCTTTCCACACTGAAGAACATCGAGGAAAGATATAAATTAAAAAATTTCATGTACCATTCAACTTATCACAACAAACTTAAGAAGATATTCAAAAAACAGGGTATAATGTTAGCCCCAAAGAACAAATATAACCTCAAAAATGTATTAGGTTGCACAGTAAAAGACACCATACCAGCAGAACAGAAATCAGGAATTTAAGAAATCAAATGTGCAGATTGTGATCAGAGATACACAGGAAAAACAAAGAGAAATTTGAAAACTGGAGAAAAGAACTTTTTCTGAATATTGATTTTAAACAGGTTGATAAATCAGCAGTAGCAGTTCAAAAATCAAGAAATCAAATTAAGAGGCTAAGCTACTGAAAGAACTTCACAACCCATTACAGCTATCCACTTGGGAAAAGATTTACACCTTAAAAAATAAGAAATATTTAATAAAATTTTATTTCCTTCCATGGACAAACTCAGTACATTCTTACTAGAAGGACCAGAAACCACTACAAAAGCATCCTGGGACCCAACCACCAATTCAAATAGTTTGTTAACAGCTGAGAATGAAAAAATGTCTTTCAAAACATGCCCTAGTGTGATATAAGTAAATGGAGTTAGTGTTAACAAAATGAATACATTAATGTAGGACTCCTATGTACTGGCAACAGAACTCATCTTTTGGCACTAAAGTGCATAGGCTGGCAGCACTTACCCATCCCTCTGATTATCAAAAAGAATTATTACTCAGATTACAAATTTCTCCTATATCCCATCTTGAAATTCAGCATCATCTTTCATATACAGGAATTAAAATTAACAAGTAAAGTTGTTCTTGTTGTTACCATACCACTATTACTACTGTGAAAGGATACATCATCATTGACTCACAAGGATTAGGCTTAAGGCCTGTTCTGTGTCCTGATGGACCATATGAACCATTTGAATTTAGTTACACCTAGTATCCATAGATGTCAGAGAGATAGATAGTCTGCCCATTGCATCAAGTGTAGGGAAAATTACAATATAAAAGTCGCATATTATAAAAAAAAAGTGCATTTTGTTCATATATTTAAATTTTCAAATAAGCGGTGAACAAGTTTAAAAAATATAGAATGCAAATTTAGGATTTTAAAGTTTGAGTTAAATTTAGTAGTCTATGAGGTACTGACATTTTATTTAGTACTTAAATTATATATTTTCAGTTTAATTATCTGTCATTATTGTAGATAATTCCAATAGAGAAGAAATATATTTTTATATATTTTAAATATAGTTTGTTCTTAATGAACAAACTGTAATTAAAATATAAGAAAACAAAGGGTTCATTCTATAAAACTACTTTACAAATGTTCTCTTTTTTTTTTTTTTTTTTTAAGCATGCACAGATTAAAAGTGAAAGTAATCAAATTAATTCCCAATCTGCTTTATTCTATATCTAAGTTATCAGTCTCCCAAGGTATTGGTAGGTATAGCTAGAGCAAATTCATAGACTTAACACAGTAGGCAATTTATGACAACACAAATAATATGTCTGTTATATGAGGAAATGCAGTAAGACTGAATGGTCTTATTGTAAGTGCCCAAGCCATACAGTGAAGAAAAGGGTTATGACAATCTTTACTTTTTCCAGTGAAAATTAGCTATTCAATCTAGAAATAAAATTATACTTATACACATAAAGAAGTCAGTATTAGGTGATACTATTTTTCACTAACAGATTTATTTATCAGATTTCAAGAATATTCGCTCTCATCTTCAGCAGGGGACCAACTAATGCTGGCAGGTGATGTGACTGCAAAACAGGAAGTCTATTGGTGGGATGTCAAAATTCATAACATGATGCTTATTCTTTAAAATGAAAATCTCTTCCCATATTGCTATTTCCCTGGGATTATTGATAGCTTTCAACAGTTTGGTTTCTTTTGCGATGTTATGATTGTAAGTCCAAAAGTGATCTACAACTGCCGATTTATCCAACGGCTTATATCTTAAATTTCTAAAGGTTTTTTCATGCTTGTCTCCAAATTTCTTATTGTTCTGCCTATATATATATATATATATATATATATATATATGCATCTAAATACAAGTCAAACAATGTCTGATACACTCCTGCCTTTTTGTTAGATGGAATAACATCTTTGATGGTATTGTTCAAAAGGCTTCTGATAATAAATTTATTTTATGCTGCCAACACAATGTCAATCTTTATAAAAATTTCCATGAATACTAACCTTTTTACGTGTATAATCAATCAACTTCACTCTTTCTAACTTCTATTAAATTTACAAAGCTATATTTATTACTGCAAGAAAAGGATTATGACAATCCATATTTTTTACAATGCAAACTAGGTATTCAATCTGGAAATAACATTATATTTATTTCTTCAGTAATATTTTAATTTTAATTAATTATATTTTCCCCTTTAAGTGTTTAAACAGATTTTAATATGTCTGTCTGAAGTGAGCACTTTTTAATTCCCATTTAAACTATTATGGCATCACAGCTGAAGGACATTGATGATATATGGAATTAAATGGTAAATTGGGATTGGGAAGGAAGCATTCCATTGCTAAGTTTAGTGTACCTTCCCAGCATTTGTCAGTGATCGACGAGTGAGAGAAAACTAGAATAAATTTCAGTCAGGGAGGATGTTCAATTTGAACTTCAGATCTTCTGTTCTCAAGGCTGTGCTTAGTGACATTCATTTATAATACCGAATTGTAAATGATGCCGCCACATTATTTTCCTTCCTCCTTCAAGTTCTTAATTAGCTATTTTTGATAGCTCATTGTCACCCCCTCAGTAAAATGTGCACATGTGTGTACAATATAATTTTTTTTTCTAGGTTATGCTCTTCATTCCATGCTTGTCACAGGGTCTTTGCAAAAGAAAAATTAAAACATAATAATAATAATAATAATAATAATAATAATAATAATATACTGCATTCTTTCTATTGTTTATTTTGATAAGAATAGCAATTTTTCCTTTTCAGCATTGCCATTCAGTTCTATTTTGTCTGAAATTAACCAAATATGTCTCAAATGTGCACTTCTAAAAACTTGCTGCTTTGCAAGTTCATTAGAAACTCAGAGTAATATTTTTCAGATTAGTTGAACACAACCACATCTGCTTTTTTTTTTTTTTAAAGTTATTTATATAATTACAGAAAATGTAATTTGGGCAGTAAACCAGTTGTTATAGAAGAACCTCATTATATACAAGGTTTTTTGAAAAACAAAAAACAAAACAAAAAACTCTTGATCGTTGGCCATTAGTATATTTAATTTTTACTTTTACATCTTTTGCTGAACAGACACTTAATGCTGCATACAACTGTCTAGAAATCAACATTCATTTGAGTAAATAGATGCCCAGTTTATCAAAAGTTTGACCTCATGACTTTTAATGGAAATTGCAAATGCCAACTTAACAGGTATGCATTCTGATAGCACATTTGCCACATAAGTTTTTGTACTATTGACTATGTCTGCAAGGCCTTTTCCTGCCTGGCATTATCCTATGAAATTTTAGGCACAGATGAAATACAAAAACACAGTCTGCAAGTGCACTCTCTAACTATATAGCCTAAAATTAGTATCAAAGACAAGACAGCTGAAAGCACTGGATCAGGCAAATATAGGATAAAATTACCCTCACTCTACACAAACCTAATATTCTAAAATTAAATGATTATGACAGGTGTCTGTTAATAACATCCAATCTCTAATAATAAGAGTTGTAGGATCTTATATGCCCATATAAGGTAGTTACTATGTCTGTATATATTAATAAATCATATCTTCTCTTCTTAAAACTTCTATAATTATCATTGTAACAATAAGGTTATAACCATACATGAGCTACAACCATCTGTTTTCTGCTTACTTCATTAAAGAAATGTGTGCAGTGGAAGATGTAAAATTATACAAGAAGAAAGCACCTTTTTTTGCCGCCAACTTGAGACTCTAAATTTCAAAATGAGGGGTGTACTTGAAAATCAAGTGAACCATTTTTCCATAATTTCAATTAATGTAAAACACTTGATCAAATTATAAAATTATAATGATATATATATATTGAGGGTGCCAAAAAATGTATACACACTTTCATAGTAGATATCTATTATATATATATAAAAGAAAAATAAAATAAAGTAACACTATTAACCAGTAATTATAAAAGCAGAAAAGG
The DNA here is from genome assembly GCA_030762175.1 of Metallyticus violacea. Lineage (NCBI taxonomy): Eukaryota > Metazoa > Arthropoda > Insecta > Mantodea > Metallyticidae > Metallyticus > Metallyticus violacea. The sequence continues at coordinate 40,052,201 of CM060832.1, forward strand.
ATAAAACACTTAGAGAAAGTCACACTTGTAGTCGCTATATTTCGAACTCTAGTAGTTGGAAATATAGCAATACAAGTGTGACTCTCTCTTTATATATTCTATATATATATTTCAAAGTTGGACTGAAAAACAACAGTAATGTGTAGTATGATGTCCTGTAAACAGATGTGACTCTCATAAATTATAATAGTATTGCTACGTGACAGAGGTACATCAACAATGAACAAATGAAGCCAAGATTACCATATGATATTCTGCAAACAGATGATTCACATTACGTTATGCTAATGTTGCTACAACAAAATGAAGCTGCACCACCACATTACCACTGAGATGTACATGTGTACCTTGATGACAATTTTCCAGGGCACTGGATAGGATGAAGAGGTCTGATTGAGTTTCTACTGGGTTCTCCAGATCTAACTCCATTGGACTTCTACTTATGGGGAACTCTTAAGGATGTTGTATACCACAGAAAAACAGCTACACTGGCAACACTTCGGGAAGAAATTGAAATAGGAGTGCTGCAATCCCTGAGGACACTTTCACAAACGTTGCTCAATCAGTAGTTCAATGTACTCAGAAGTGTATTGATGCCGATGATGGGCATTTTGAGCATAAAAGTCTAAGATGATTAGTTCATCATTTTCTGTTTGTGTGAATTCAGTTTTTTTATGTTAACATTTTTTTCTTCGCTTGAAGTGTGTGTACATTTTTTAACACCCTCTTTATATATCATTAATACATACTAGTGGCTCCTTCCCCATCATGTATTCATAGAGAATGTTGCGCAGGTATTCTAGTTCTGTACAGGCATCCTCCAATGTCAATGATGCACCTGAGCTTTTTCTTAATGACAGCAGTCTGCGTAGCTCAGTCACCTCCAACCTAAAATAATATTAACATTACAGCTTTTCCTTTTGCTTAGATTACTTACGCGGAAACAAAATGTGTCTTTCTTTCACTTAACTCCTCAAAACCCTCTATTTGATACTGTACAAAACTGCAAAAAACTATTTTTATGAACATATCTGTTCTACTTATATCTTTTCTGCAATGTATGATTAAATTAAAATTCTCATTTAGCATGCTGCCAATAATAAATATCAAAGACAATATTATGATGTCTTTAAAGGTAGATCATCTTGTTAGTGGGGCATGCAGCCCCCACAACTTTAACTTCTTAAAAACAATAACAAAACAAGAAAAATTGCAATAACAACAATAAAGTTGTAAATACACTAAGAGGGGCAGAAAATGAAAGAAAACAAAGGCAAAATGAACACTGTAATTTACATCTTTTAACATAAGTGTGCAAAAAAGTATTACATTTTGTTGAAGTTCTATGCCAAAAAATAAGAAAAATATTTTCTAAATATTTTTGATAAAAGAAATTTGCAGCACATTACACTAGAACAAATATGTTACAATGATTCTACAAATTAGAGAAAGAGATGCTTTATTCTTGTATCCAAGCACTCCAGCACCTCTAATCATCACCTATTGCTTTGTGTTGGTGAGGGAAATACATTTGGATTTGAGACTGAAGGAGTATAAAATGAATTCACAAGAGTTATTGAGAGAGCTCTTTTTTTAATGGTGTTTAATGCTGTTTTTACTGCTGAGACACCACAGGCGGTATTGAGAGCGCTCAAAATCAAAGGCATAAAAGTACTTGATGAGTGATGTTAAATTTAATTTCTGTAGTAAAGATGAAGCTTTATATAGTGAACTACACAGAATATAATATCATACTGCATGTTTTTTGGCCTGCAATATAGTGTGTGCTGGGCCAAGGTTATACCAGTTCTTGTAATAACAACAGAATGTTTTTGTGGAGATGGCTGCACGTGGACAGTCAGTTGCAGTTGTATAATAAAAAACTGCCTCATAAATTTTGCACTATTACATATTGCTACAAACTAATGACTTTTTCAAAAATGTGTGCATGGCAACAGTTGCACTGAAAATACCTTGGCCCAGACTTAAGGTACTTCAATTTGAATATTTTTATAGAAATATTGTAAGCATAATATTTTGAATGAGTCAACTCTGATGACTATCTATGATGCCTCAGAAGTGGAAACAAGCTTTAAAAACTATTAAAAAAACCTCAGGAAAAATTATTTGGATTCTTGTCATGTTGACCCCTTACAGAAAATCAGACCTGATGTGAGTGATTTGTATATATGGATTTCTGCTAATGAGACAACAGATATTTTAGGCTGTTTTACTGCAAATCTAATTGTGTGCAAATTGAATTCTGAGGCAGCATCCAAACACTACTTCATTTGCTACACATCTCTGGAGGAAACATATACTTCAACAATTGCACAGTTCATTAAATATTGATTTACAGTGTTATGGCCAGATGACATCAAAGCATAGAAGATTTTATTGTTAGGCATGTGTGTTGCTGCTTACATGTTAAAAGCAGTGAAATCAGCTTGAATGTGTTTGTTTTTCAAACATGCATTTTATTTGCAGGCTCATGCACTGCAATGACTGTTAAAGATAGAGATAAATTCCCACAAGCAAAGAAAGTGATATTGGTGCCAAAAAATTATTTTGAAATCTCCTTGTCATGTTCACAGCTACAAACAGCTTTCTGGTGTACCTCTTCATCTATAGCCCATGATTAAGGTCTGCAACCTGGATTAAAACTGTTATTTTCTACAGTAAGCCTCCAACTAATTCTGCAGTCTTTGAGTAAATCTGTTATGACATTCAGCAGTTCCAAAAGATCAGTTCAGTTTCACACTTATATGTTATTTCAGTTGGCATCCAAAAAGTGCCAAAAAACTGCAGCACTGTGTCTCTACAAGAAATCTTGGAAATTAGCAATTCAGAAGGTTAATGTTTAGACAAAGTGGATGATGTAGTTTCTACGAAAATGCAAGTTTTTCTGAATAAGATTCTGCTTTCTGGAGGCAATTAAGACTTTAAAATTAGTTTATTATGCTCAATTCAACTTAATCATGAAATATGATCTTATATTTTGGGGAACCCAGTGTGTATTCCAATTACAAAAAAAAAAGTCATATGAATAATCGCTGGTACACATTGCAGACATTCTGAGGAAACCTCTTTATGTAATTTGAAAATTAAATTCTGCCATGTCAATATATATTATCCCACATGAACTTTTATATAAGGAATAAAAATTTTTTTTTGTACAAAATCAAAATATTCTTTACAAGAATACTAGACAGAAAGTAAAAGCAAAAAGCAAATCCACTTTCCTGCCATCAAACAGGAGATTATTACAAATGCATTTTACTACAAAATGCTCTTCTCTTTAGCCTAAAAGCCTTAATAAACAACGGTAATTCCTTTAAATCTGCTCTTAGAAAATACCTTTGTAAAAAGGCCTATTATTCTGTAATAGATTATATGAGTGACAGAATATTATGTTGAATTAAAAACACTGCAATAATTTTATATCAATGCATATATATAATATAAAAGAAAAATAAAAATAAAGTAACACTATTAACAATGTAACAAATTAACAGTAATTATAATAGTAGAAAAGGATAAAACACTAAGAAAAAGTCACACTTCAGATCGCTATATTTCGAACTCGTGGAGTCCTTCTTTGGAAAGAAGACAAGTGACATACATACATATATATATGAATGATAAAATTTGTGTGATTGAGTGATTTGTTTGTTTCTCCTCTGGTTTTTGTTGATTTGGCTGAGTTGTTCTACATATTGCCTTTTTATTTTTATTCTAACTAATTATGCATTTACACAATATATTTTGTAAATGTTGAATGTGCGCTATTGTGGTAATTTTAAATGACAAATTCTAGGTTCGTAAGTCTAAAAGACTGCTTCACGAACTCACATAATGCTCCAGGAACTGAACTGAACTAAACTAAACTGAACTGTACAGAATCAATTTAGAAATGTCTCTTTTTAAAGGACAAGAATATACAAGGATTATATGAACTCCTACAATATAATATATTCATACTGTGATGCTGGAACTTCAGCTGCTAAATATTGGGAAAATTTTAAACATGTGAGGGTAGTTCCATAAGTTTCCAGCCTATATTTCACTTTTCAATATAGTTACCCTTTATTGGAATACACTTCACATCTTTGAATTAACATTTCAATTCCCACCCCCCCAAAATAATCCAAAGTCTTGTCTGCAAACCATCACTTCTTCATCATACTTAAATTTTCTTCCTAGAAACCTTCTTGAGATTTGAGAAGAGGACATAGTCACTCGGAGCTAGATCTGGGCTGTAGGGGAGATGGTCCATCTCCTTGAAGCCACATTTCTTCACAGCTTCCTTTGCAACAAGAGCTGTGTGCACAGGCTCGTCATGAAGAAGGTACATACCACCACTCAGCTTTCCTATCTTTTCTCTTTGAAGGATGCATGTAGTCTGTGCAATAGGCTAGCAAAGTACTCCCCATTTACTGTGGCATTCCTCTCCTTGAAGTCAATGAAGAGTATTCCTACACAATCCCAAAAGATTGTGGCCATGATCTTCTGGTTGGCTGAGTGACCTTGGCCTTTAGAGGCAGTGCTTCACCAGGTTTACACCACTCCATCGATTCTCTTTTGGATGAGGGATCATAGTAGAGGACCATAGTTTTATCTCCTGTAACAATGGTTTGCAAAACTTCTCTCTTGTTGCCACAGCAGAGATCCAAAAATGCCTGACAACAGATGACTCGTTGCTGCTTTTGGACTGAGGAAAGAAGTCTAGGCACCCATGTTGCACTAACCTTATTCATGTTTTAATGTTCATGAATAATTCGAAGGACTGTTGTTTTAGAAAGGTCCAACATAGCTGCTATTTCTTCTCCAAGGGCCGACCTGCATGCTCTTTGTCTCCAATGCTTTCTTGACCCATTCAAAAAAGTTTGGCCCATTCTTTTAGAGAGGAATATGAGGGAGATACTTCCCCATATACACTGTCCAATCGGTGTTTAATTTCATTTGAACCTTCTTTTGTGAAGAACTTAATAACAGCTCTATACTCCATTTTGAACTTGTCACAATCTTCTACAAATAGCCTTCTTTATGCAACTATATCTGAATAACTGAACACAGTCGATAGGAAGTTAGAGCTAACGTTATTTAATTAATAGATAAGGTATGGCACCAGATAAGGGTTTTGTGAAGGCAATAACCCTTATCTGCAAGGCTGGAAACTCATGAACCTATCTTCCTATATCAAACATGTTTCAAGCAATTTCCACAGTATGAAAGGACTTTAAAGCACTTGCACTTTATTTGCAGAAAGCAAAAAATTATAACTCTAGGAACAAAAATAAACATAATCCCTATAAAGATCTCCTTAAGAATATCACAATTTAATTCATTCTTGATTTGAGATTTATGGCTGATGCCCCCCAAAAACTTTAAGGGCTAGACTTACAGACTTGTTTAGACTTGAGAAAAAGTTCCTGACCTATACAAGGCTGACAAGGGAATAAAGATACTAAGGGACAAAACTGAATTCCAGATACACATTATGAAAAATTTCCACAAATTTCAACTTTTATGGAATACAACTGAATAAAAGTGGCAGTAAACATAATCTTCCCAAAAATTTAATTGTCTTTTCTTAGAAACTGAAAGAGGCCACATATTGCTGCAATAATAAAGGAGAATAGAAAATGAAGTGAAAAACTGGTTTAGTATTGCAAGAACAAGACTATTAGATGGACAAGATGCTGACTTGCCTGATTGTACCAAAGTTCTTGATCCAAACTAGTGACCAGAAAATGTGCAAAATCACCTGACTTCAGGTGAGAAAGAGGTATGGAAGGAAATGGCTAACAAATTTCACCTTGATGAATGAAATATGATCAAGGAATTCAAATATATCTCTATGTGAAACAAAAATGCCAGAAACAGTATTTTCCATGAAATATTCATTAAATACAATTGCAACCTTCAAGATCTTCCTCACTTACCAAGCAGCTGTTGCTTGATGTTTATCAAAATTATTGGACCTCCTCTCTCCAAGTATGGCAAAAAAAATATGTCAAGTAATGGCTGTTCTAGGACATCATTCTACCATTGATAGCAACAGCAAGCAGAAGTCCCAGGAAGCATTTTTTTAATAGTGTTTAATGCCCGTTAATGGTACCACTAGCAGGGGATATTGATGATACATGAGATGAAATGATATATCGGGGAAAAAAAAATTTTTTTACGGAAGGAAACATTCCAGGCCTAAGTTTAGGGTACCTTCCTGGCATTTGCCATTTATGACTGAGGAAAACCTGGAAAAAATCCTCAGTCAGGGAGGACAATCCTGGCGGGATTTAAACCTGAATCCCAGACCTTCCGCTCACAAGCCTGTGCTTTAATGACCTTGGCCACGCGTGTCAGTGCCCCAGGAACCTGAGAATTAGTGCCAAGACATGACTAGAATAAGAAGTCTATTTTGATGTACCTAATGAAGTGTACTGCACGAATAAGTGAGTTATCCTATTATGTGCATATATGAGTTTATTAGTTTAATTATATTAAATTTTTTTAATAATTATTGTAACTGATGGGCATATCAATTTGCAGTATTATCAAAACCTTTTCCCTGGGGGGGGGGACAAAAAAAACAGTATTTCTTATCATATCTTATCATTAATAATTTGCACTACTGTTAACCTTACTTGTGTAATCGTTTTGCTTCTTTCAGTTCATTGGCTTGGGCAACCAACTGGCGATGCAACAGCTCTATGCTCCCAGTGCCACTTTCCACAGCAGCTACAGCTAATTGGCTTGTGTTTTCTAGTTCCTGTAAATTGAATTGAATTTATTGATCACTAATTTCTTTATATTAAAAAATTTATAACATATTTAATTGTTAGAACTGTATTTTGCAATGTATCCTTTGGAATTACAATACATTACTTATACATTAATACATATATTAAACTGCCCATTCTATTTGGCCCTGGCCATTAAGCTGGGCAGTACACTAAAGTTAACAATTATATGTTAGTACATACTATTTAATTTTTACATTTATAGTGCTATTCTTACATTATTATTTCTGTCCTCTTTTAACAGCCCATTTTCACTTTTTTTTTTTACTTTCTCTAAATATTGCCCAATGCTCTTACAGTTACTATCTAGAATTTTATATATGAGTGTTCCTATTTATTCTATACTATACACGTTTTCTCGAAATCTCTGTTTCTGTGCATTCAAATAAATATGTTGTATATTTTCTCTTCCCTTACATAATGGACATTATGTTTTGCAGATAACTATTTCATTGCCCTTTTAGACTCCATACTCCTGCTCTTAACCATGTTATTCCCCCTCTTTCTTCTTTATTAGTCATGTCTACATATCTCTCTCTTTCCTAATAATTTTTCATTGTAACATAAAATGCCAATGATTTTTTCTCACTTATCAAATTAAATAATTTTTGTAGCTCAATATCTTCCAATCCTCTTCTTAAATTTCTCCAAAAATCTTTGTTATTTAATTCCCTTTCATTCCAAACATCTCCCATGCCATTATTTTCTAAGTTATTTTTAGTTCATTTATCCAACCCATGCTTTGTAGCCTAATATATTGATATTTTAAACATAGGTTTAACACATTATCTTCATCAAGGTGCAGGATTCTATACTAATATTTTAAGACTCTCTCCATAACAAATACTTTTCTTAATACTTGTCCCAATTCAATTTGACTCATTCAGTTAGCCATTGTTAAGGACAACCCAAGAACTTCCTTACAAAACATCCTATATACTTGGTCCATAACTTCCCACACATTTTTAAGTCCCCATACTTCAATACCATATAACATTCGAGCCTCAACAACCAAGTTGTATACTCTTTCCAGCCATTTCATCTCCATCTCTGGCATTTTAAATAAGCATCTTATAGCCTTCATTGCTACTTTCCCCTTTGACAGAGCTGATTTCTTTGGTTTGTCCCATTTCCCTTCTGTGTCTATTTTCATTCCTAAGTACATACTATCTCTCGCCATGTTATATTCCTTACTTCCTTTTTTCCATTATTCATGTTACTCAATTTCCTGTAAATATAAATCAGTGTTAACTTTAGATTTATGATATCACTTCCCAAAATGGAATGAACATTAAAAATAACTTTTTTTTAAAAAAAATATTTTTAGGCCTTTAAAGGCTAGATGAACATTACTGAAAGCAGAACTGACACAAATTTTTCAAAGATTTTATAACTATGTATCTATATTTAAATAGTAAAGAAAAATTTTAACCAATGATGGTTTAACAATTAATACTCATAGTTTTATGCATCATAATGAAGCATTGTGCATGCCTATTCCTAAATTATTGCTCAGAGCCATGTACAATGGTATGCTCTTAATGTGGAAGAGGGGGAAAAAAAAAGTGAACAAAAATGTACATAAAGAATTATGAAATTTTTATCATTTTCTGAATATCCATCAAAATTATACATGTACCAAACTATAATTTAAAAGAAAATGAATGTAAAGGCAACTCTTCTTGTTCACATTGCTTTGAATACAGTCAGTTGATTTAGATAAAGTTTGAAATTTTAGAAAGTTTTAACTGTTGTTTCCATAATTTTTACTCATACATCTATCTTCTGGTAAACTTTAAGTTAATTCAACTTATTATAGTGCCATTTTATGATACATCAGTGCACAGTATAGCCTGTTTTTAAGGAATAACTTTGAAAAATTCCAGTAAAATTGCATTATTAATACTTAGTATTTAGTTTCCCTTTTAAGGAAAATAATTTTAATGAAATACCTGCTTTTAAGCAACATATTTTTTTATGGATCTAATTAAATTGAGATGTTTCTGATGAAGAAATGTAATGAAAATGAACATGCTACAAGCAAAATGTTCATTAACCAAAGCACAGAGTGGTAACATTTTCATGTGTTCCCAAAAAGAGGTTATAACATAATGTAAAATGGAAAGATAAATATTTTAATGAAAGAAATTCTGAAATATTTGCTTCTTATTTTTATTTTGGTAAGGATGAAGCTGTGGTCTTTGGTATATTCAAGTCACCAATCTCCAAATTAATAGAATTTTCTGCCTCATGAAGTGACCTTAAATGAGACTATTAAAAATGACTACAAAATTTTATTGTTGGGTGATTTTACTATATAATGAACAACACCAAATTCTTAGAGAGGTTTTAGACAATTAATCCAGGTCAAAGGTTTTAAACTTATACTTAGGGCTTAAAGTCTCAAAAGGGTATGTACATCACTTACTTTTTCCTTTTCCCTAAATTGAAGAAACACCTATGTGGGACTATCAGAAACAGTGGTGAAGACTGCAGAGGCAATTCTGAAGTACCTGTTGAAAAATGGTTTCCAACATGTCTTTGAAGACTGGCAGAAGTGCTGGAACAGGTGCATTGCATCCAATGGAGACTACTTTGAGAAAGACCATCAAAATTATGACGAGTAAAGCTAGGCAAATGCTCATCAAGATTGAAAGTAATATGATGTAAATGGCTTACATTAGGGAATTTATCTCTTAACAGATCTCAGCAGCTCTTAAACACAGTCTCTTGCTTCCCCATAAATCAGGTGCATGTTGACAAGTTATAACTTTAAAGATTTGCAATTTATTTGATGAGTTATTTTGTCTTATATCTATTGGTTACAAAACAAACTACTGTTGCATGAAACAAATGACAGATATCTGGAAACAAATTGTAGTTTCTGCTTTGTTTCTAACAACTGAATTCCTATATACAAATGAGTCAGTATTGAGTGACACTAAAACTTCACTAACTGGTTAATTCTTCAGAACATGTTTCAGGAGCATTCACTCTCATCTTCAGCTGGGGACTGACTAACTCTAGCAGGTGATATAGTGGCATCTGGTGGTTCCATTACATAATGGAACAGGGAGTCCATTGGAGGAATGTCAAAATTCATAACTCTATGTTTATTTTTTAAAATATAAATCTTTTCCCATAATCCCAAATCCTTGAGGTTGGTGGTAGCTTTTAACAGTTTGGCTTCTCCTGCAATGTTATGATCATAAGTCCAAAAGTGGTCTGCAAGTGCTGATTTATCCACTTGTTTATATCTTAAATTTCTGAAGTGTTCTTTGGTCCTTGTCTCCAAATTTCGTAATGTTTTGCCTATATATATCTGATCACACTCCAAACTATCTATCCAATACACTCCTGACTACTTGCTGGGTGGAATAACATCTTTTTTGGTGCTGTTCAGAAGCTTTCCAATTCTAAATTTATTTTGTGCAGCCAAACACATATCATAATTTTTAAAAATCTTCATAAATGCCCTGTTTGCCCACAGATGATATGTGAATCTTTTAAAAACCACGTCCTTTTTTACCGTGGAGAGAGGTTGTGGTGTTTTTAATATCTTTCTGTCTTTCGAAATGTCTGATCTTCTTATCAACTAAAGAGCTGTTGAATCCATTGTTGAGGGCTGTTTTGATGATATAACAGTATTCTGCTGAATACTCTTCTTTGTTGAGTGGGATGTTTATCAATCTATGGACAAGGCTGTTTATAATGGCATGTTGGTGTGGTTTAGGTAGAAACTGTTATTCTTTATATGATTATCTGTATGTGTAGGCTTTCTATATATGCCGAATGAAATTATGTCGTTTCTCCTGTATATTTTTAGGTCCATACTAACTCATTTGTATATGTAACATCTTCACTGTTCCCAACTTCTTTTAAGATTACAAACTGAATTCCTATTAGCACCCAAAGCAGTGGCATGCAATTATTTATTTAGCTTGAAATTTTGCAGATTATTTTAATGCTAAACTGTGAAAATGCTGCACGTTGATTATTAACAACAGGTTTATTTTTATTATCGAGCTGCATGAAGCCATTCTAATACAAATTTTAATGCTATTTAGCTTTAGTATGAATTTCTGAGCATCAAATTGGAATTATTTCATTAGCCATAACTTTGACTTTTTATATCTGTGACCCAGGTTCCCTGTATCAAATTATGTCTAAGACTGTTCTATATATAATGAAAATATTTTGATATTGTTCATTAATACCATGCTTATTGGGTGATTAGATTATGAACACATGCAATTAAAAATATTGAATATTTGTGCAACTGTTTCAGTGTTTCAATCATTTCCGCTTTTCTAGTTTTTGTGATATATATACAAACACATGTGCATACACAAGGCTGTTCAATTAAGAATGCTCATAATTTTTTTTGATAGCATAGCTTTACTCATCTTCATAATTTTGATAATATTTCTCAAAGTAGTCTCCATCTGATGCAATGCACTTGTTCCAGCATTTCTGCAAGTCTTCAAAGACACATTGGAAACCATTTTTTTTTAAAGGTCCTTCAGAGTTGCCTCTGCAGCATTCACCATTGCTTCTGATGACCACACAAAGGTGTTTCTTCAATTTGGGGGGAAAGGAGAAGGTTGCATAGGGGCTAAATCTGGACTATAAGGAGGGTGAGGGACACACTTCAAATTAATTTTTGTGAAATACTCAGTAACACTATTTCATTGTGTGGCCATACTCATCATGGTGAAGCATCCAGCTTGTTGCATGGAAATGTGGCCTTTTGCATAAGATATTGCCTTGCAGAGTTTTTAGGACATCTCTGTAGTATTGCCTAGTTACAGTTTGGTGTGCTGGTATGATATATAAGTAAACCATTCCTTAAATATTGAAAAATGAGATGGTAATAAATTTTCCAGTAGAAGCAACCACTTTTGCTTGTTTTAGTATTGGTGACCATTCAGAGCTTTGCTGTTTGCTCTAAGGACCAAAATGACATACCCAAATTTTATCAGCAGTGATTTACCTTTGGAAAATATCCATTCTTCCTGTAACATTATCTTAAACTGGATGGATGGATAGATGGTTATTGATCCTTATAAATCATACAATGCAAGGTGTGCTAGATGATACAGGACAAATCAGAAAATCTTTGAATTTACATAAAATTTAAAATTACATAAGGCTAGTAATAACACACATTGTAATCATATGTATTCAAAACAAGAACAAAATAATTTATCAAAAGATACAAATGGATTAACTTCAACAACTTTACAAATGTAGTTAATTGTTATAATGAAATAAATATAATTTCATACTGTGTAAATACTATCACTATTAAGCTGATTGTATGACTGAGTCGAACTACATCTCTTATTGCTCCACTTTTTAAGTTACTATCACTATTCTTTAAAAAGTCATTTAATGAGTAGAAACAGTTATATAAATATACCATTACTACCCTTTTATATAAAGTTAAATTTTTAATTGCTTTGGTTTGAAGTGGTAATATGTTGTATATTTTGATGGACATTTGACTTGCACTATTTTGATATGTTTCAGTGTAGGGTTTTCATTATGATTATATATATATATATTTTAATGGTGTTTAGCACCTGTTTTTAACCACAGGCAGTGAACACTTTCTTCTTTTTTTTTTAATGGTGTTTAACACCCATTACTACTGAGGCACCACAGGCGGTGAACACTGATGACACATGAGGTGAAATGATATATTGGGAAAGGATATTTTTTTAAGGAAGGAAATGTTCCAGGCCTAAGTTTAGGTTATCTCCTCTGCATTTGCCATTTATGAGGACTGAGGAAAACCTGGAAAAAACCTCAGTCAGGGAGGACGGTCCTGGTGGGATTCAAACCTCAGACTTCTTACTCACAAATCTGTGCCTTAACGACCTCGGCCATCCTTGATGGTGATTATAAACTGATGTATAGTATTTTGACAATGTCAGATGCTATTGTAAGAGTCTATTGGCTGCAATAAACTACTACTACTACTACTACTACTACTACTACAACTAATAATAATAATAATAATAATAATAATAATAATAATAATAATAACAACAACAACAACAACAACAACAAAAACTGCTTTTTTCTTGTATTGTGTTGATGTATTACTTCATTTGTTATATTGATTCTTTTCCTACAAGCTTATAAATAATTTTGCCTCATATATATAATCGCAGGGGAGTGGCAAGATTTTAAGTTTTAAGAAAATTGGTTTGCAGGAAGGCTCCTGATTTGCACTATGCAAACCTGCATGGGAAAATTTTTTTGTTTTGGGAATCATCAGTCTTGGAACTCACTGTGTAGAAACAAGTTTCATGTGCAACTTTTCAGTTATCAATACATGGGTGGCAGCCAGTGAAATTGTCAGAATTTTTTAAAGTTTTCTTAATGTTATTTGACAATCAAATTTTCAGCTATCAATGTGTCAGTGGCACTCAGTGAAATTTTGAGAAGATAGTTTTCTTAATGTTGTTTGACAATCCTCTCTCACAATGAAAGCAGTAATGTTAACGTTTTCTTCTATTACAGCACATCTGCAGCACCAGATTCACTTTCCTTTCAAATTGATTTTCTCTCCTCTATGAACATTTTAAATTGTTTTCCAGCTGTGCAATAGGGAGTAACAAACTCTCTATCGACCTCAGGTGAAGATTTATTGAGACAAATGCAGAATTCATAGCAGCATATTGTTTGCCAAGTGTCACCTTTATTTTGTTTTAGATGGAAATGAATGTGTAAAATAAAAAATACAAGGAAAAGATGTGCAGATATATTAGGTGTAACCTGATTTATTGCAAACAAGGAAAGTGCATAAGTTCAATAAGATACAAGTTGACAAGTTAAATCTGATGATTTGAAGCATTATCATGTTCACAGAGATAGTATTAGGCCACTTTCCATTTTTTCTTTTTTAATATATTTAAACACATAACACTAGATTAGAATTATTTTCTATGTGGATGACACCTTTGGAATTTCTTCTGGCAAACATAAAAAAATTTGAGGCAAAAGCTTCTATGGCATTAAAGAAATCTGGGAAATCAGTTAGCAATTAAATTCTGTTATTAAATTGAATAATGGTAAAATTAATTATATTAAAATTGAGATTTGGTATAACAGAAATGAAATTGGACTATTTAATATTTTGATAATATTAAAAATGAGCAAGTAGCTCATATTAAATTCTTGAGAATGTATATATTGCCTTATTATATGTTGATGTGACCTGAAAAAAAAATATACGTTAAACAGTTGTCTTTATTAAGGAAAATATAAAAGTACATACAAAGTGGCGTATTATACCAGGTACAGTGGGATAACCCATCCATTTGTAGCAAATTATTTTGAAATCTTGGAGCTCTTGAGTTGAGTATACATTAAAAAATTATCATTAATCTGTTAACAAATATTTGGGAGGGGGGGAAAAAAAAGAGTCCTAATTGCATTATTGCTGTACATGTATAAAATTATCTTATGTTTAAACCAAAGAGTGAATTGAATCGTTAAATAAAAGTCACATCATCCCTATAATACTAGAGAATTAGCAATTACATAGAACGTGCTCAAAATTAATAAAGGTATACATTAAAGGAGTGGTTATGCATAAACAATAATTAGCATTTATCAATTCTCATGAAGAAGGCTGAAATTATCCTTGTGCTGATATTGCTATTAAATTACTGATATAAGACATATGTAATGCTACTATATAATAGATTCAAAAGCATAAAGTAATAAATAGTAAATAAAAATCATAAAATTAGGAAATTTTTTTTCAATTTTCCACATTGTTATATTCTTTATTGCATAAAGTAATCACTGAAAACTTCTTTTAACCAAATCCATTTTTCTGAATATGTGCATCTGATTACAAACCATTTGCCAAATGGATGAAATGAATTATAAACTTACAAATGCACATTGGTTAACATTAACTGTCACAGCAGTCTTGGAACAATACAAAAGTTTGTGTTACATTACAGATTCTTTCTCTTGGCACTTGTAAAGTACATTGACTTTCGAGGCTTCTTTCCATCTGGTGGTTAACTGGAGGCATCTATCTGTTAGGGGCATTTATGGGCAAAATCTATTACCTCCAGCAATAGATCAAGATATATAAAGTAATAGAAAGGGGATGTGAAATTCATATTACATAGTTTTTGAAAATATTTCAATGCAGAAAAAAGAAGTAAAAGCACTGGGTTATAATATTAGGATTAAATTCAGATAACAACTAAGTTGCTGTGCAGATTAATGTATGTGAAATTAGATTTTTTGGAATAAAAGTTCTTTCTTTTACGGTTTTACGATTTTACTTGTCATGATCTTGGAAATGAAATGCAAAGTGTGTAAAATAAAGGACACTTTCTTTTACATTCACAATGTCACTTATACTCTCCAAAATAAATCTAATTGCTCAAGGACAAATTTTCTTATAAACAAAATATGGAATATTTAACATTTAATGTTTTATTAAATATAAATAAAGTAAATTAATAAAATAATTTTTAGTAATTAAAATAAATTAAAAAATAGGTTACCTCTGACTGAGCTGCTTTAGTGTCTGAAACATGGTTCTGGAAAGGAAAATCAACATAAAAACAAAAATTAAACAAAAAAATGAGTATCTCATTAATGTAGAAGCTTAGATTAATTCCAAAGTAAATAAATAAAAATTTAATTTCATATTAAACTTAAACTAAAGCTGAGTCATGCACCTACAATGAAAACTCAAAGTAGTAGTAACTATATATTCTTAATTAGTTGGTGAGTTTATTTAATACTCTTATGATCCACTTATCATGATCTTAAATTTAATTGCAGTAACTAATTTACTAGTATATATGTATACTATTTTTAATTAATTAATCAATGAGAAAAATGAGTCATATTCCATTTCTCAGTGTATTATAATCAAAGTAAACAAATATATAAAACCCAATGAAATTATATGATATGATTAAAAGTGCAATTAAGGAAGAACAGAATTTCAGCAACACACAAACATTATTGGAAACATTTAGTAGCTCATTTTGATAAAACTCTTATAATTAGATGATGGTTTATTTTAATATCCTCCATTTACAAAAAAATTATGATCGAAATTACGCATTTCTGTAATTTAGATATAAATCTACAGGACATGGAACATATGATATATAATCTATGCTCATCATGATCCGATTCACCCATTATTCATATGTTGGAAGTACTGGCCTAGTGTTAAAATGTTCTGATGTCACACTTATAGTTTGAATATAGTTTTCCTATAGTAAATATTGGAAAAATCTAGATTGCCAGTGCATGTGTAATATCAATGTAGTTGATGCTTTAATACAGAAATATCACCGGTGTTAAAATAAAATTATAAACAGTGTAAGAATAATGCTGAGTGCATTGGTTTCCTTTGAGCTTTTCAATTTTAAAGGTTGACTTTTAATTTTGGTTTAAATAGTTTATTTGGAAATGCAATATTGCATAAGAACTTTATATATAGCTAGACAATAAGTGAAGGACAACATCGATGAAAAAAGGAGAGAGAAAAGGGGGGTGAGAAAGAAAGATAAAGAAAAAAATAAAATAAATACACCATTTGCGGGTTAATCAAATATTCATGTAACATTTTTTTAAAATATTTATAACTAACCAAAATTTAATTTCCACATAGATTTTATTATAATATTTATTTTTGGTATAACTATGCATTTTCTCAAATATGCACAATTTGATTTAATTTTTGTATAACTAGACACCTCAAATAAGCAGTATCTTTGCCTCTTGTATAAAGCGTGTGCCTATCAGAATTGGTTTTAATTGGAAATATAATTTTAATAAGTATAAAACAGCTGTTGTGCCAATAGATAGTGTACATGTATATGTGCACATTTTTATTTATTTATAAATGCACAGAACTCCCCAATATAAAAGCAGAGAAAGAAGGAGGTCTACATCATGAGAAGATTGGCAAATAACAGCCGAGAGTTTCATATGTTCAAGAACATAGGGCTCGAACAGTAAGTGAAGTCTTTTCATAGATGGATTGCTCAGTATGAAACATGAATTTACTACCTCAATGTAAATAACAGGCTAGCATAAGCCAAATGTGAAATAAAAAGGACAAGGAAAAGATGTGCAGATATATTAAGCCTTTCAAAACAGCTTACATTTATAAAAAAAAATTATGTTTAATTTTGTTAAATAATTTTGAACAAAAATGCAATGCAGTCATTCTGTGGAATCAATCTATAAAATTAAATCCCATTATTTTACAATGATTGTCATTTTGATTTCATTTATAAATCCACCAGATCAAATATTGATTGTCTTGGGACATATCAATGGTACTACAATATATACGCAGCTTGGATTACAAACAAAAAAAAGAAAATACTTGTGAGCTCTTTTCTTAAACATCTGACAACCTTTCACAAACTCTTGCACGTTATAAACCCATTGCTCATGCTTATTAGTCTGGTTTTGAACATCTTGAAGGAAATATATTTAAATACACATCTGGTAGACTGTTACGCCATTATAATCAAAGTTTTCTGCATATAAGGTCATGTTATGGATTATCAGCTAACTTTTCTTTGTTACAAGCATTATAATGTATTTCAGTTTTGTGTGTACTTAATAATGTTTATATTTATATATTATATATGTAACACTGCTTCATAAATATACCAACTGACAAAGATGGCCTAGATTGCTAAGGCTTGGAATTTGAAATGGAGAGCTGTGCAGAATTCTGCAGGATCATCCTCCCTGACTGGGGCTTTTTACAGATTTTTCTCACTCCTCCTCAATGGGAAATGTTGGGAAGATAGATTAAGCTTAGGCCTGGAATGTTTTCTTTGCATACAAATTCCTTTCCCATTTATCATTTCATCTCATGTATCATCAATGTTCACCACTTGAGTGTGATAGCAGTTAAAAGAGGTGTTAAACACTATAAAAAATAATATACGAAGGTGTAAAGAAAGCTATATATTTCCTACACTAATGTATTCAACATGTTCACACTAAATCCACTTACTTGCCACTTATGTAAGTAAAAGAAGTTAGTACAAACATGTTGAATATATTAGTGTAGGATATATTACCACTCCATTGTCTACAGCTTCCTAAGTACAATTTATTTAAGCTATATATTTGTTTTAACAATATTCTACAGCTAGTTTTAGATAATTTCTTATCCAGACACCTTTTTAAACTGCTGTACTGTATATTATGTTTCCCAGAAGATGACACCATATTACAACAAATTACAGAAGTTAAAAGAAGTTAAATTTAATAAGTTAAAGAGTGTCATTTAGGATATCCAATTATAGACTGAAGCAACATAATTCATGCATCCTTGTTTAAGTATTAAACTTTACTAATTGTTGTATTTAATTGGAATGTATATGAATATTTGCGGATCAAATCAGGTAAGGAATTAAGAAAGTGAAAGGAAAATGGTAAGAGATAGGAATTCGTAAGAAAAGATACAGAGGGAAGACCCTCTGGTGTTGTTGAAATAATTCAACAACCCAGAGTTGTTGTTGAAATAATTCCTGGTGATCACTGAACTCCTGACTCTCGGATATTCCAGTACAAACTATTGATGCACCAGAGACAAGAGGTTTAGTGTGAGATAAATGCAGCAAACCAGATAACCAATTCTTTGTTTTATTAATTATAAAATATAATTAATTATGAATAGTTCGTAATTTGTTCAGAAAAGGATCATTGCAATGTATTGACTTAAGCTGTGGTAACCACAATTGAGAATGGCCTCGGCCAAATCAGATGGAGGCCAGTTTGTATTGTGTATTATAGCAAAATACATTCAATATTTTTTTTAATGTATTATTTATTGCACTTTGACTACATTGGTCTTCTCACAACATCTATAGATAGACGGGAATTCTGTAGGTGTAAATCTGTAGTTATGAATGAAATGAAGATAATTATTGATGGCACAAATGAGCTTGGTGCTTGGCACCTTAAACTATCTGCCATTCACTTTCTCATGGCAAGAAAAAACTCATAAAAAACCTTACCGAGACAGCTTGACCTGATCAGGAATCAAACCCAAGACCTTCATATTAGTAGTCACAAATGCTACCATGGATCATGGAGGCAGTTTCCAATAAAGTAGTTAAGAAGGAATGAAATTTATACTCTATCAATCATAAAAGCCAAAGTTACTAGAGGCCCAGGTTTGACCCCAGCACCCATAAGTGGAATTTGTGACAAAGTGGTACTTGAGCAGGTTTCTTTGGGTACTTCAGTTTCCCGTCTCTCACTCTGCCATTGCTCCATTATGATCTCATTCTCATCTTCACCTTCATCATTCAGCATAATGTAGCTTGTCAATTCTCAAATGATCTATGCTCTGTTATCCCCATGCAGAACTCCAAAGACTGACTGGCCAATGAATTGGCAGTGAAACTCACTCACCTGATTAAAAATAGTGGAACAGATATTTGAAATTGGCAGGATGAAAACAGTAGATTGTTATGGATTTAGTAGAAGACTAGGAAGACCTAGACAAATTCTTGTAAAATTATTATGAATGAGTTTTTAGTTGTGCTAAAAAGTTTAGGGAAATGAATGTTTACATTGATCAGGATTATGGCAAGGAGGAAAAAAGTTAAAACAGCATTTTGTTTAAAACAAAATAAGCAAACAAGAAGTAAAAGGAAAAAAATGTTTGTTAAAAATTTAAAATTATGAACTAATGGAAAGTGACATGATATGAGTGAGCAAGAAAACAGTAATGGAAATGTGTTTTATGATGAATTAGCAAAAAATGTCATGGTTGGGAAAAAATAAAAAACAGCTGACACGCGAGATGATCTGCAAGGAGAGAGAAATAGGGATATGATGTGATCAAGGAAGGAGAGAGAAGATAATAGATATGGGCATGATGATGATGTGGAAGAGAAGAGAGGAAGAAGATATTACACCATTAATGAAATGTAGTGAACAGTCTGGTCTGGAAAAGGAGATACACCACCAGCAGGCTTGGTATCAGCTGTTAGTAATGTCAGTTTCAGAGAAAAGTTATTTTGGAAGTGCTGAATAACAGGTGTGAAAATAAGATGGCAAGTGAAAGAGTTACAAGATAGCAGGGTGAGGTTGGAGAAATTTACGATACAGAGATTTAGATCAGGTTCAAAATAGGGATCAGAACTGAGAATGGCATTTTTGTATGTAAAAGGGTTGAAAAGCAAAGTTACAGTGGGGGAGTGTTTGAAATTGTAAAACTGGGTGAGATGATAGCTTGATGAGACTTGGTCTGAGGAAGGGAACAGTGAATTTAAATAATTTTTTTTACATAAAATAAAGATATAGGGGAGAGCTTCAGGAGAGTTTAATGTGATGAATAAAATACTGTTGGAATAAAAGTGTGTGAAGTGTTTAAGGGGAGTGAGAAACAAATACTTTGGTTAAAGTTATCACATCATGGAAGTGCACTATGGTTTGGGCATAATTTATAATCCTTCTCAATCATCAGAATTCTATGATGAGACATCATTTCTAGTTTAAAGGAGGATACAAAAGAGTTAAGGAGATTTTATCCAAATATGAACTTAAAATTAACAGATGATATTAATACCAGATTAGGGCAAGGAGCAAATAAGAACTGTGGTAATGAAACATGATAATGATGGGGAAAATTGAGAATATTATGATGACGAGTGGAGGTTAGAATGCGGGATATGTGGCAGCAAGGAGAAAGGTATATGGTAAGTTTCTGTGAGGAAATGATCAGAAGGACAGAAAATATATTTAAAAAAAAAAAAAAACAGGAATCTGAAGTCATTTAGATAAAAATTCTTTGCAATTGTATAGATATTGATAAAAAAGAACTGGAATGGGGGAAGAATGTGGAATGTTTGATATGCAAAGGGACAGAAAGCTTTGCTTTGATGAGATAACGTGCAATGTTTTTGAAAAGTTGCAAGAGAAATAGTGTGTTATGTGTAGTGTAATTGAATTAATGTTTCATTATATAGTGGAATATAAGGAAACAGAAAGATGGATAGAGGGAATATGGGAGTTAAAAAATGGGATACATGGCAAGAATATATTGAATCAAGATGTTAGCAGACTATGAAAGAAGTAAAAGGGCACAGATGTATTTTGGAAGAGTACATAAAAATGGATTTGGAAGGCTAAGAAAAGCAGACTGAATGAGAATGAAGTTTTAAATATGCAGTAAGAGTTGTAAGATAGGCTTGAACATGAGGATCCAACCATAATAATGACCTGTAGATATGGTTATGACAGTCTGGAATAGAACTGTGCTAGATTATTTAGGAATCAAAATTATGCTCAAATTTATTGGAATTTATGTTATAGCGTGCTGTTAAATATTTACCTTAACATTAATCATTATGATTATTTAGATATAGCTGAGCACAGGTCTTCTGGACATTCCAGAGGGAGACTGTTCATGAACCAAGGACAAAGGCTCAGTAAATAAGAATTCAAACTAATTTTATAATATTGATCATGTACAGAAATTGCTGATTAATAAATTCAATTCCATTAAAAAAATATTATCTACAGTAAGATAAATTCAAGAATATCTGCTTAGAGAAATTTAGCAAAGTATATGGAGATAGAGGAGGAGGAGGAGCAGGAGCAAGAGGAGGAAAATGGTGTAGGTTAGCTTTTCTTATGCTTTTGTACTAAATGTATTAATTCTTGCTCTTTTGGAATATGATGGAAAATATCATGGCAGGCATTTTTCAATTTATTCATAAATAACATCTAACTGGGTGCCATATTATTCATTATAGTGTAGATTGAAGAACACTTCTAGAAGAAAGCATGATGAACATATTACCTTCCTTTCCCAATGCCACTCTTTACTAAGCTCCATTAGCTCTTCCTTGTGTCTTGCTTCTGCTTCTGCTAGCTGCTGCTCCAAGCAATGTCGCCACCTTCTGTCTGATTCTGTTATTTCTTGCTGGTGTACTGCAAGCTGATTTTTTAGCTTCATTTCTACATTATTTATTTCCATCCCCTTTGCCTTTAAAAGTAAAAAAAATTAATCAAATAAAAATTATTTATTGAAGGCATTAAACACTTAACAAAAAATACACATTAGAAAAAAGTTTGAATCATGCTGTCAGGAATCTCTTGCCAGCAAATTTCTGCATTTTCCAAAGATTTTGATTAGAAAGTATTAGTTTAAGAACTGATAAAAAACAATGTTTATACTGGGAAGGGGAGTTTAAACAGATTGGCTCATATGGAGCCACATAGTAGTTAACATAGATTTGTCCAAGAAAGGCAATGAATTTGTGCTAACAGCACAGCATTTTGGGGCAATTATTTGACTTTGTCATGATGTATGTTTTATCATTTCTATGCATTCAAATATTGTAATGGACTGGAAGTGCACAATAACAGAGAGAAAACTGTTTAATAGGAAAACATAAAAAAAAAGTTATTTTGTTTCTTGGAAAATCTTGTGTTGTTTTAGTTGGTTATATACACTAAATAGTGGAGGGTGGGAACCATAAGGGAAGAATGTTATTATTAAAGGTAAAGTAGCAATGAGAGCAATTAGAATATGTTTGAAGAAAATTTGAAACATGTCAATAAATTGATTGGAGAAATTGTGTGAAGTGGTAGTGGAATAAAAAAATATTATATGGAGTAGAAGTATGGGAAACTTCAAAAGGATGGTTGAAAATTGGTTTAATTCATGAGATGTTTTGTAGAGAGATATTGGGATTATCTAAAGCTTCATTGAAAGGAGTAGCTTTAGCACAGTTAGGGAGGGAAGGGTCTGGTGGTGGAGAAAATTTTAATATATTGGTACAGGATTGTGAAATTAGTGGACCACAATGTTCTAAAAGAGTGTATGAAATGTCAAAGGGAAAAAAAGAGAGATAACAGCTGGATGGGAGAAGTGGGGGAAATATTGCAATAAATTGGAATGGGGGAAGTTTGGAGATGAAAGTAGACAAGGGTTTTGAAAGCAAATAAGGCAAAGAATTGAAGATATAGGATAGGCAAGAGATTTGGACTAGTTTTAGAGATAAGAGTTCTTTAAATTTTTACAGAATAATTAAAAAGGAGTGGGGAAAAGAGAAATATGTAGATTGTTGTGATAAGCAAAATGGGATAAATTACAGAAAGTATAGCACGCAGAATGTTGACTGATATGGGGACAAAGAGAAATAAAATGATAGGGGAATATCTAGGAAAAGTAAGGGAGGAATGGATTAGAATAGTTAAGAAGGATGAGGGAATTAAGAGTATGATTGATAAAATAGTGCTAACAAGGGGAAATACAAGAATTGGGGGGTTTCATTATGTAACCTGGCGGTTGTGTGTAATGAGGCCTCGTAAGGATGGATGTTAAATTTATTATTAGTAGTATAATGTAATATGTATAACGTTTAAGTATTTTAGTTAATATTATTTTTGATAGTGTTAAATCTTTTTTTTAGATATTATGTTTGTTGTTTCGGTGTAATTGAGCAACTTAGAAATATGTGAATTATTATTGTAGAAATTGAAGTAAATTGGTTAAAATAATAGTTTGTATATAAATTATTTATAGTATTGTTTTATTTTGGTTGAATCAGAGCCTGATCCCCTGGATATTCCAGTACGTAGCTGCTGATGAACCGGGGACTAGGGGGCTGAGCTAATCAAATTTTAATACTTGGATTGGAGCATCAAGAATTAAAAATATTGTAATATATTCATAATGCTATAAAGAAGTTACTAATTACATTTTGTTTATTAAATTATTGGTATTAGGGTCTTCTAGAATTACTGAAGGCACTGATTCTATTTGCTATATTTTAGTTTTAATTGGTTTTTTTTGGTGTTTATTTTATTATAAATATTTTGTATGTTGATGTATGAGAAATAAATTCATTCATTTATAGACACTAAATTCCACAAGTAAATGGGCTCCTTATGCATTGCAAATGCTCTACTGATACAATAGGAAGAGACATTTATTATATTTATAATTCTGTTTTCAACCTCAATCAGCAATATGTATAAAGGTATACAGTATGAGAATTTTATTTACATGTATACACACTTTAAACCATGTACTGTGGATATTTGCAAATATATAATTCAATCTACATGAATTTTGAGTGAAATAGTATGCAAAATATGTCTACCAAAAAATATAAATATAACAAATCAGAAAAGCTTAGGACCACAATGTGGTTTTAACTGGAGCTATGCATAGCACATCCCAACAAATGAAATAACACAATAAGAAAAATAACAGACCCAAAAGAAATATAATTGATATAAAACAACAAAATGTTGATATGTTTTGCAATTATAATATGCTAGTACTACTGCTTTCAATAGTCTCAACCCTTTCCCTTTTTACTGTTCATGTCCATTTTCTTTTAACTTTATGAAAAAATGCACATAATTTCCTAATCTGGTCATCTTCATACTGTTCCTACATGCTACTACTTTTCTTATTCTAAGTTTATGGCTTCCTTCGGAAGGGAAGTAAAGCTGTGGTCCCCATGTCAGATTTATGTCATGTAAAAGAACCTCAGGTTTGGTTTGTTTCTGGTGGTGGTTGGATGAACGTCTGCATTAAGATGTGACTTGGCAGGATTTCAAAGTTGAAAACATGATTTTTTTTTTTTCTTCCAGATATAGATGTTTTCCCAGACTGTAAGTTCTGTTTTTCCTGTAATATTTTTAAGTAGTTTGGGATTCCTGTTAATACTATGTTGTTCCTTCCAAAAATGCTAAGCTACCACTGATTATTCTTCTTGTCTTTGATTTAAGTTCCTGATGTGTTCCTGCTTGTGTTTTTATGTTTCTTTTAGTTTTTCCAATTTAAATTTTTTCACAATCATTACAATTCATCTAATATATTCCTGATTTGTTCACTTGTGGAATATTAGAATATATTTATATTCAGGCCTGAATAAATATATTTATATATATGTATATTTAGAATACTAAATTCTAAACTAAAAGAGGATATTTCACAAGAGAACAAATCAGGAATATATCAGATGAATTGTGATGATTGTGAAAAAAAGTATATTGGGAAGACTAAAAGAAGTATAAAAACATGAGCAAAGGAACATAAATCAAAGACAGGAAGAAAAATCAGTGGTAGCTTGGCCTTTTTGGAAGGAACAACATAGTATTAACAGGAATCCCAAATTACTTAAAAATATTACAGGAAAAACAGAACTTACAGTCTGGGAAAACATCTATATCTGGAAGAAAAAAAATCACATTTTCAACTTTGGAATCCTGCCAAGTGACATCTTAATGCAAAAGTTCATCCAACCACCACAAAGAACAAGGCCAGCAGTTGATCTGGAACTGAAGATGGGAGCGATTAGCTCCAGAAACTTAGTCTTCCTTTTTTAAATATTAGTGATGTAAGTGTTACAAATTTGACTCAAACATTTTAAATTCTTATTATTTTACCAATTAGATATGCTAATTGGAGCTTTTACAGTGAAACTACCATACAATTAAAATCATTGTATGATTGAGTACAACTACATACTCCTATTGGCTCCACTTACTTGATTATTTGTAGAATATGTTTCACAAGCTGTTGCTCACATCTTGAAATATGTTCAACATATAAACAAGTAAGTGGAGCGAATAAGAGTGTTTGGCTCGACTCAGTCATACAATGATCTTAATTATTATTTACTACTTTACTGTTAATAGCTTCAAGAGCCATAAGTTCATATACTGCAAATATTTATGAAGCACAGTACGGCTTTGTGAATCCTGAAAAAAATTGCAATTTTTATTCACTAGCACTGCCATGATAACTGTAAATTAATCCATAATATGATTCCGCTTGTCTTTTTTAAATCAGGAATCTATCCATGATAAAACTGAAATAAAGCACTCTGGTGAAATAGTTTCACTACTGCCTGCTTATGCCTTATACTAACTGAAGTGGTCAATATGTTCTAATGATTCTACACATTTTATTACCAAGTGAGAAGAGTAAACTAAGCATTGTTGAAATGTTCACCATCACTGAAATTATCAGCAGGTAGAAAATTTAAATCCAGCATTATTGCACAGGCTAATGGTACAGTGTATCTCAAAATAAAATGTACCATATTACAGGTTTCATGGTAAATATAAATTGCATTTAATGAAAATCATTGTATGATTGAGTTGAACTACACACTCTTATTCGCTCCATTAGTTATATATATATATATATACAGTACGTGTTTCACAAATCCATGTTTGCATCTTCAACTGCATGTCGACTGCTGTCGATAATTCATTATGCTATGGGGTTGTGTATTCCTCTCTCGTGGAGTGTGAGGAACATAAAGTTTATGTTTTCATTCCCAGAAGTGTTGAAGTTCATTAATCTATCTCTGTATTTGTAAATGTAGAATTTTCCCCATTTACAAATACAGAGACAGATTAATGAACTTCGACACTTCCAGGGATGAAAACATGAACTTTATATTCATC
This sequence comes from Metallyticus violacea, assembly GCA_030762175.1. Classification (NCBI taxonomy): domain Eukaryota; kingdom Metazoa; phylum Arthropoda; class Insecta; order Mantodea; family Metallyticidae; genus Metallyticus; species Metallyticus violacea. Next base: position 40,078,486 of record CM060832.1, read on the forward strand.
ACACCTTCACTTAAGCAGAATATGCACCCCCATATCATAATGAATTATCCAGCAGTTGACGGGTAGCTGATGATTAGAACAAGGGTTTGTAAAACATGTGTTACATATAAACAAGTAAGTGAAGTCAATAAGAGTGTGTAGTTCAACTCAATCATACAATGATCTTAATTATATGATTAACTTCACTGTACAAGTTCCAATTAGAATTTCTAATAAACTGCATTGTTTTCAGACTTTCTGGATGGCATACAATTGATTTTAAAATAATTTTATGATACAATGGTTGGGAATAATAACTCCAAAGTTCTCTATTTTACTTTTGATATATTATTAGCTTATATCCATGAAGAAGAAATCTTGGAAAGAAAATACTTGCTAAAGATTGCTACTAGTGTGAATAGATGGTATGAAAGTTGTGGCAATTATCTGCCCAACTACTTCAGGTTTTCTTCATTGTTTATATATTCAAAAGTCGAAAGATTTGAAAGGTACAATATTAGATTCTTAAAACAAAACACTTATGTAATGTGAGGTCTGGCAACATATGTACACAGGTGTATCTTTCCCCCTCCATAACAAGAGATGCTGCAATACTCTTGATTGTGCACTAAAATATTTGGCTAATATGAACAGATAATTCTATTTATAAAGTATTACAGTACAAAGCTGAACAGTCAAAACCACTTCAGAATGATTTCCATAGTTTGGTTTTTATCTATGTCTATTACCTTAAGCTCTTCCTTATGTTGTTCCATCAATTGCTCATATGCTTCACCCTGACCTTGTACTTCTTCTTGCAAGTCTCGAATATATTCTCGATACTCTCGAATTTGTTGATTTTCATCCATTTCTTTTCTTTCTGTAACAAACATTATTATTTCATTAAGAACCTCTAGTCATTGTGGAGCATTTGTTGGTGTCACAGAGCCCCAAAAGATAGAGATTAAACGTGAAATAGTTGGAAGTTTGATTCCTCCCTTTGTAAAACTATTAATTATGAATATTCTGATAATTTTATAAAATAGTTGATTGTAATATGTGGATTTAAGCTCAGGTGGCAATACCCAAGAATGGCCTCAGCTAAGATAGGTATTGGTTACATTGTATTTTTATTTTTGTTTATTATCTAATTAAATTTAAATTTCATTATTTCATTTCACATAATATGACATTACAATATCTCTTAAGCAGTACCAAATTTTTGCAACCATTGTCCTTCATAGTTATAATAATGTTTAAAGCTTTTGTGATAAAGAGATTAACAAATACAGGATCCAGCAGACTAACATGCTCCTTTTTAAGAGGGCTATAGGCATATGTTGCTATGTTGCTAAACTCAAAGCATTTTACTCACCATGGAACAATGATCTACATGTAATAGTGCCTTTGTTCTGGAGACTTTCTTCAAAACTGGTGAATCTGTGATAGCAACTCAAAGGCTACTTTGTTGCCACTCAGAGCCATAATGTTCTTAGCTGCAAAGTTGTGAGGTTATGGGTGAAAAGTTTTAGAGAAACCATTCCAAGAGATTATTAAATATTTGTGTGGCAAACTGCTCTCAAGTCATCAAAGATCAGCAGTTAAGCAGGCCAGTACACTGAACATTGTGGATCACCCTACAGCATAAATTGCAGTATTATTTGAGTTTTTCCATCCATATAAATGGTTTCAGCATGGTGGCACAATTATACACTCAGTGAGACATCAAAATGTTCAAATATTTTAAAAAAAAGGGGGGGGGGAATATATATAGTGGATTGCAAAATTGCCTACCTCAATGTCTAACAATTATTGTTTGTGGAAATATCTCAAGAACAAGGTGCATGAAAACAAATCAAGGACTACACCTCAGTTGGAGTACAATGCAAGGTATGAAGGGACAGCTACCTCTACTGAAATGTTATGAGTAATAAACAATTTTCAATTCTGATTGCAAGAATGCATTGACAATAATGAATGACATCTAATGGTGTAATGCTTAAGACATGATTGTTGTAACTGAAATGGTTTGAGAAACAGTGCTTTTGGTAATATTTTTCTTATTGAAACTTATTTATTGACACTTGTAGTTTCAATAGTGAACTTTTTCCTGTTGGACTCTATGATTAATGCATACATAAGTTCTCCACCAATTAGACACTTCATATATACATGGTTTATGTTATTCTATAGCTAAAACTAAAACAAATAAACAGTAAAACTTGTTCATAAAAAGTATAAACTCTATCAAGTTTCCAGTGGATAAAAAAAATGCCCAAGCATACATAACATATTACATTTGCAGCATCTTTTTTGGATAAACCAGAAAGAGTTGATGCAACAAATATAATATAAAAAAAAATGCATAAATATTATTTGGGGGGGAGACTAATCAAGAGGAATAAAGGCCATAGCGTGAAACTCTATTCAGATAGTATGCATTTTTCCTTATCTAGATAAATAATCATTATAAGAATTTATTCATAACATAAGCTATCACTATAATGACTTTATGAAACCAATAGTTTTTAAAGAGTAAATTATTTATTTATTAATATTTATCAGTGTTTTAGACAGTGCCTAAAAATTAATCATGAGTCTAACAAAAAAATAAAATCAGACAAATACATATATAAACATACACACATACACCACACACACTAGAAATTAAAAATAAAGCAATTTAAGAACAATTTAAATTAAAACAAAAGAATTAGAAAATGAATAACACATTGAAATAGCCACATAAATAGCATAAAGATCAAAATTGCTTGTGTTCTTCTTCAAAGGCAGAAGATTAAGTCAAGTCAAGTAACTCATTTTGCCTTTGAAGGAGGATAAGTGGTTTGAAATTTTGCCTATATTTGCAACTATTTCGGTGTTTTATTTTGTTCTACTTTTATAGTTCCTATATTATGTGTGTGTGTGTATATATATATATATATATATATACACACACACCACACATATGCAGATTAGTTTTATTAAATGATAGAGAGTCCACCACCAAAGCTCAAATGGTAGCTTGTCAATTGGTGGGGCCGATTTTGACCTCCAAATTGGAAATGTTGCTTGGATAAGGTTTTTTTCCCCTGAATTCTCCTTTATGGTAAATACTAGGTAATCTTAGCTGCTATTGAACCTGGATTCACCTGTGTCGTCATTTTTCCATTTCACTCATTATTTCAAAAGACTACAGTGGGTGGTGAACATTAAGTGCTTAAAAAAGAAGAAGAAGAAGAAGAAGAAGAAGAAGAAATATATGTGCGCATGTGAGAGAGAGAGAGAGAGAGAGAGAGAGAGAGAGAGAGAGAGAGAGAGAGAGAGAGAGAGAGAGAGAGAGAGAGAGATCAGTTTTCTGTGGACAAAATTATATTTCAGTTCAAGTGATTAAATCTAACAAAATTTTAAAAGAATAAAATTATGAGTGACATGTATAGGATTGTAGATGATAACAAGAACAGAAAAAGAGAATTACTGCAAACAAAGGAAAAATGTTTTGTGGATATACGAGTCAATATTGATTTCCAGCAATATACTTCAATGTGAGACTCTTGAGATAGCCAAAGTATTTCAGAACACTGAGATTTTCTGCTTGCAAAATAACAATACTGCTAATTTATTGTTGCATGTTTCTATTCAAAATTGAAGGAAACTAGGTATAACACATTCATTTATTATTCTTACTATAGTAAAATACAAATCTGTATAGAATTATTATGCTCATTTATTATTTCAGGAGTTGCAATTTATGTTTGTAAAAATAAAAATAATCTGAAATGCTAATTTATTTTCTGATAATTTTACATAGAATTGAAAGGAACTAGGTATAATAATTTTATTTATTTATTTATCTAACTTTAATAAAATAAAATAAAAAGGCAAAATTTATATTAAAATTTTGCACTTAATGACTTATTATTTACTGCTCAAAAATAAAATATATTTACATTTTAAAACCTGAACCATCACACATGCACACTTATTTTTAATTTACCAAAAACTGCATATGGTGCAATTAGTTTCAAGATTCATTGATTCATTTGCATGTTTACTTTTTCCCATAAGGTTTTGATTTTATTTATAGAGTTCTCTAATTCATTTTTTTCAATCAGTTTATACTTTAAAAAGAGCTTGCTTATACATTATTTTATAGTTATTATAAATATTTTAAGTATATATTTATTTTAGTTGTCTTTCTTAAAGGGCATCCAGGATCAAAGCATTTTTTACTCAAGAGATGCAACTATACCATTTTTTATATAACTTATCTGTGTCAAATACTTTTTACGGTCTTCTTGTAAAGGCTTATATTGTTTATACTATTTTATAGGCAATTTATTGTATTCTAAATTTAGTTTGTGGTTGTATAAAGTCAATTGTATGATAGTTATGATGTATGAAATCATTATTTATAGTTAATATAGGTCATAAGAGGAGATCATAATGTGTACCCAGTGATTGGGGGCTATAGCCAGGCCACCCTGTCCCAGGTGATGCCTGGTCCTGGTTGGAGTTGGGTATGAGGTTAACTATCCCATACTGTAAAAAAGATATGGTTCAGAAACCAAACAATCAATCTCAGAATGGGAAGCTCAGAATATATCACCAAGGCAAGAAAATGGACTTGATTATGGCAACATGGCACTTTAGGGACAATGGAGCAAATGGGAAAATGAACTATTAAAGTACAATATAGAGATTCTAGCTTTACACCAGACATGATGGCAAAGAGAAGGAAGAATAGATAAATCTGAAAATTCATTGACATAGTGGTATGGAAGAAAGAACAGGCTTTATTATATAAAAAAATTAGAGGTTATATGTTGAAATATGGGAATATTAATGATAGAATACGTAAAGTTAGGATTAAAGGGACATTTAGGAACATAATAGTGATAGCAGTATATGCACTGATGAAAGAAAACAGAAACAAAAAAAGAACAATTCTATGAAATACTTAAGACACATGTAATGGAGTGAATAGATATGATACGAGAATAATTTTAGGAAATTTTAATATGCAAATTGGCAGCAAAGAGAATCAACAAGAGATGGCAGTTCCATTTACTCTCCATGAAAGGAATAATGATCATGGTAAATTGCAGTCCAATTTGCAGCTAAAAATAATAAATTTATTAAAAATACAATGTTCCACATCAATATTTCATTTAAAACATGGAGAATACCTGGTACTAATAAGGCAAATAAAATTGACCATGTGCTGGTACCATCACAATACTCCTCATTGATAGGTGAAAGAAAGATGAAGGAACAAATAGCACATGTGCAGAAAATGTTACATAGATAGAACAGCTTGTGGGCGTTAGAAAAACTAATAAGAATATAGCGAAGTAAAGAAATATAAGGATACTCTAGAAGTCAAATTACAGTATGAAAAAATTCCAGGAGAATTTTGGAAAACATTTGGGGAAATGGAAGGAGGTATGAGGCTGCTTACAGAGTTATTAAATAATATTAAGGAGAGGAAGATAACACCTGAAAGCTGGAAAGTGAGTATGATTGTACCACTATATAAAGGAAAAGGTGATATGAATTGTTCAAAGAACTATAGAGGAATTAGTCTGTTATCCATTTTAGATAAAATATACAGTGGCATATTAGCTCGTAGGCTACATGAGTGGCAGAAATGGAAGGCAAATTATGAGAATTTCAAGCAGATTTCAGAAAAGGAAAAAGAACAATAAATAATATAATGATAATTTATACTATAGTAAATAAATATTTAAGAAATAAAAGGAATAGGCTATATATTTTCTTTGCAGATTTGGAGAAATTATTCAATACAGTAAATAGGGATGCACTGGCATACCAATGGAGGTGCAAGTGAATTTATTCTAGGACTTCAAAAATTATATGAGCTATTCAGTTTGTGTCAGTTGTGAAGGCAATAAGAGCCACAGATTATATGAGGCAAAGTTTGGGTTTGAGACACAAGCTATTGTTGATGCTGCATTTTTTTTAACAGACTCTTTTTAATAACTCAGGTCATAAGCATCCCATTCAATTCAGGGTGTGAAATCGCCGATAAATTTTGCTCAGAGTCTCTTCTTTCAGGCTTGAGATTTTTTTCTGTAAATCTAATCTACCACACAGGACCCACAGTTTTATTTCCCTTCCAAAGGAAGCCATACTTAGGTTTTGTACATCCGGAAAAATCTATCTACCCTGGCCAGGATCGAACTGATGATATTGGGTCTATGATTCTGACAAGGATGTAAACTGAGCCCATTATTATTTCATTTGTTTATAGATGATATCTGAGATAGGATCATGAAAAATAATATGCATTGTCCAATTCTTGGAAAAAATGAAGCACCAGGATTGCTTTGTGCTGACAATCTCATACCAGGAGCATTAACTGTAATAGGATTACAACATGTCATTGATGAATTTATTAGATTTTAATATAAATTTGAATAGTTTGGGATTTTCACAGTGAAATATAGTATCATATAACAAATTATTTATGATGAAGTCACTCAAATTTCACTAGTTTTATTCCACTTGGACTTGTTACAAAGACAAATTTCCTTCATCGTCAGCACGGTTCCACTGTCAGCTTTCCAGCATGGTATTAAGATGTTGCTCTTTGGATTTTATAAACTTTTTGACCAGGTTGCTGTTGTTTGGAAGATCAAAAATAACTCAATTTTCTTTAAGTAAAAAATGACTTACAAAGCTGTAGACAATGGAGTGGTAATATATCCTACATTAATATTTGCATCCAACAAAACTTCTTCAGTTTCAATAAAAAATATTACCAACAAGTTTCCAGCCTAGCTATGGGAAACCCTTTGTCTACGTTTCTAGCAGATCTTTTCATGAGTTCCTTCGAAGTACATATCACCAAAGCGTTACCGTTGATCTTCAAGACATGGCATAGATATGTGGATGACATATTTGCAATAATACCAAAAAAACATTCTATAGATGCATTGAAACTCCTTAACTTACAACACAAATCTAAACAGTTTACCATAGAAGAAGAGAGAAATGGATGTCTCCCATTCCTAGATTTAAAAATAATAAGAAATGCAAACAGTCTTAGCTTTGGAATTCACAGGAAACAAACACACACAGAAAATTACATAAAATGATAGTTATAACCCCATCCCACATAAATATGCAGAGTTTCACAGTTTAGCACACAGACTAATCAACATCCCATTGACTGACACCCAGTACAAAATGGAACACCGACACATAATGAAGACGGCTATAACCAACGGTTTCAATACAGACTCAGTAACAAAAATCAATAAAGCTAAAAGACAAAAATTGATTAAGGAAGTTTCCACACTTAAGAACACAGAAGAAAGATATAAATTCAAAAGTTTCACGTACCACCAAACATACCACAACAAATTTAAGAAGATATTCAAAGAACATGGAATTATGTTAGCCCCAAAGAACAAATATAATATAAAAAATTTAGTACATTGCACAATGAAAGATACCATCCCTACAGCAAAAATCAGGAACATATGAGACTATATGTGCAGATTGTGAGCAGAGCTACATTGGGAAAACAAAAATAAATTTAGAAATTCAAAGAAAAGAACACTTTAAGAACATCAGATTGAAACAGATAGACAAATCAGCAATAGCAGCTCATTTTTGGAACAAAAATCATGAAATAAAACCAGAAATTAAATTACTGAAACAACTTCATAACCCAAAAGAACTATCCACATGGGAGAGAATTTTCATTTTAAAAAATAAGAACTTAATGAAATTTGATTTTCCGCCGCTGGATGAACATGGCAAGTTTCTACTAGAACCACAAGGTACCACCACAGGAGCGGACGGGCGTCCATCCCCCGTTTCAAACAATGGCATTCAGTCAACAGATGGTGGGAGGAAACTCTACCGAAACTAGTCCAAAGTTTTAAAAAAATAAGTGGAGTTAGTGTTAACAATTTGACACATTAATGTAGGATAAATTTTCTTTGTTTTCATTCAAGAATATATTTTCCCACACCGATAATTCTATGGATTTATGAGGAGCTTTTAAGAGTTTTGGTTCATTTTGGAACTCATGTTTTTTTTTTGGCAGAAATGGTATGCTATTGCTGATTTTTCTGTATGTTTATATTTTACACTTCTCATGTGTTCCTTAAACTGTATGGTAATGTTCCTTTTTGTTTTACCTATATATTTATTATTGCAGTCTTTGCAAATGATTTCATAAATGTCTGATTGTTTTCCTGGTGGGATTTTATCCTTTGTGTTGGTTTTTAGGGGGTTTTTCAAAATGCATTTATTCACTGGAGTCAAAATAATGTTGGCCTCTTTGAAAAACTTTTGAAATTTTTGGTGTGCCCATGGATGGAATGTAAATTTTTTATACATCTGCTCTCCTTTGTAACCTTTCAGTGTGGTGATTTCTTTAATTTGTTTTGTTTTTTGAACTTTTCTATTGTTTTCTTGACCAGATCTGTTGTGTAGCCATTTTTCTGTGCTATTACCATGATTTTTTGGTACTCCAATTTGTATTCTGTCTCATTTACTGGTAGGTTTGTTAATCTGAATGTGAGACTGTTGATTATAACTAGTTTATGTTGTTTTGGATTGTGGCTGTTGCTTTTTATATAATTATCCATATGGGTATCTTTCCTGAATATGCCAAATTCCAGTATGTTATCATTTTTTACAATTTTTATATACAGGAAAGGAAGAACCTTGTTTTTCCCCATTTCCATTGTGAATTTTATGTTGCTGTCTTGTAGGTTTAGTAGTTTTATTGTGTCATCTTTCCATTTTTCATCTACTATTGCAAAGACATCATAAACATAGCAATACCAACATTTGTATATATGTGGGAAAGCCTCTACTAATTTTGTTTCCAGGAAACTCATGTATATGTCTGCTAAGAATGGTGAGAGCGGATTACTCATTGATAAACCCTTCTTTTGTTTATATATCTTGCCTCTGAATGTGAAGTAGGTTGATAGGAACACATGAGAAGTGTAAAATATAAACACATGGAAAAATCAGCAGTAGCATACCATTTCTGGCAAAAAAATCATGAGTTCCAAAATGAATCAAAACTCTTAAAAGCTTTTCAAACACCCATAGAATTATCGGTGTGGGAAAATATATTCTTGAACGAAAACAAAAAAAATTTAGTTCATTTTGATCTTCCAAACAACAGCAACCTCATCAAAAAGTTTATAAAATCCAAAGAGCGACATCTTAATACCACACTGGAAAACTGACAGTGGAACCGTGCTGACAATGAAGGAAATTTGCCTTTGAAACATGTCCAAGTAAGTGGAATAAAACTAGTGAAATTTGAGTGACTTCCTCATAAATAATTTGTTATATATTATTAGATTTTGTTCAAAATGGTAAAAAATAAAAGATAACAGTATTTAAAGAAAAGGACCAAAATTAAGGAAAGATAAGAGACAGTTTACAAATAGATGCAACGAAAGAATTTGATTATTTGGGGGTGAAATTTACGAGCAACAGAAGATAGGAGGTGCAGGCTAAATATGCACAAATTAGAGGTAAATTAGCTATGCAAGCTGTGAGAATAAGTTTTTTAAAGTTCCCACATTGCCAATGAAATGTTTAGAAAGACTATATGAGGATGTGGTTGAGTCAAAGATGATGTATGGAATAGAAATTTGAGGAGTGTCAAAGGTTGATGTGGTAAATAGAATGTTTTGTAGAGAAGTTCTGGGACTTCCAATAAGCTTGCAGAACTAAGAAGAGTAGGAAGAAAAGGTATAATAGTAGAGAAAACCTTGAAATATTGGCACAGATGTTTAAAATTAGAGTGTATAAAAGAATGTCTTAAGTACCAAAGAGAAGTATTGCGAAGAGAGAATTGGTTTGGGGAAGTGGGGAAACTATTATATGAATTTGGAATGGGGGATGTGTGATGATTGGGTGAAAGTAATTTCAATGGATTTTGCAAAGAGGGCAGAAGATATAGAGAAGTAAGAGATTTGTGCTAGCTTTGAGGATAAAAGTTCTTTAGATCTGTATAAAATAATTAAAAGAAATTGGGGTTGGGAGAAATATATAGATGATTCTGATGAGAACAGAATTATTATTTCTAAAAGGATTAAGGAAAAAATTTAAGTCAGGATTTATTATGTGTGGGAAAGTGGATAGTGCTTTCCATTGTCTAATAGAATGTGAAATTGTAAAAAGTTGGAAAAACAATATCTGGGATGAAAAATGGGACAAATTAAAGCAGACATAGTGGCAATTAGAATGTTGACAGATATGATAGAGAAAATAAACAAGATTGAGGAATTCTTAGGAAAAATAAGGGATTAGTAGAGGAGAAGTATAAAGAAAGAGCTTGAGGGCACATACAGTTGTGAAAATGGTAATTTATTTTACAAGCCCTTTACCACACATATAACCTTAACTATAGTTTTGGTAGTGCTAAATTCTTAGATATTTTGTTTGTTTGTGACAGAATGAGAAAGGTGGTCATATAGAAGAAGACTGGAAGATAATAGAGAAATCTAATTTTTGAGAGAAGAAAATCAAGTTGTAAAGAGGTGAGTAGAAGACCTTAAAGACTTTAAAGACCTGCTATAAAACAGAGAAACTATTGAAGAAAACAGGCAAGAGATTATAATATAAGAACAAAACAAGAATCAGATAAATCAGACAGGCAATGCCAAGCAAACAACATTAGACAAAATTGAGGATAGCATTAGAAAAATGAGGAATAATAGGGCCTCTGGAAGAGATAGTATAATAGTAGAGCTACTCAAACATGGAGGACAGGTGATAATACAAGAACTTCATTGTTAATTGAAACAATGTGGGAAAACAAAATGATGCCAAAGTGATGAATTATAGGAATAATTTTCCCATTCTTCAAAAAGGGGGATAAATTTTATTGTACAAGCTACAGTGGTATAATCCTATTATAAGTAGCTTATCAAGCTATCATTTATAACTATCTTTAGGCTTAAACAAATAAGGGAAGTGATGTAAATATTAGTGTGAATTTCACCCTAATGAGAGTACAACTGAACAGTTATATATACAACTGAGTCAGTATTAGGTGACACTAAAACTTCACTAACTGATTAATTCTTCAGAACATGTTTCAAGAGCATTTGCTCTCATCTTCAGCTGGGGACTGACTAACTCTAGCAGGTGACGTAGTGGCATCTGATGGTTCCATTAGATAACGAAACAGGAAGTCCATTGGTGGAATGTCAAAATTCATCACTCTATGTTTATTTTTTAAAATATAAATCTTTTCCCATATTGCCAAATCATTGGGATTGGTGGTAGCTTTTAACAGTTTGGCTTCTCCTGCAATGTTATGATTGTAAGTTCAAAAGTGATCTGCAACCGCCGATTTATCCACTTGTTTATATCTTAAATTTCTGGTGTTCTTTGGTCCTTGTCTCCAAATTTCGTATTGTTTTGCCTATATATATCTGATCACACTCCAAACAGTCTATCTGATACACTCCTGACTTCTTGTTGGGTGGAATAACATCCTTTTTGTTGCTGTTCAGAAGCTTTCCAATACTAAATTTATTTTGTGCAGTCAAACGTATATCATAATTTTTAAATATTTTCATGAATGCCCTGTTTGCCCATGGATGATATGTGAATCTTTTAAAAACCACATCCTTATTTATCATGGAGAGAGTTGTTGTGTTTTTAATATCTTTCTGTCTTTTGAAATGTTTGGTCTTCTTATCAACTAACTTTTGACATTCCACTAATGGACTTTCTCTTCTGTTATCTAATGTAACCATCAGATGCCACTACATCACCTGCTAGAGTTAGTCAGTCCCCAGCTGAAGATGAGAGGGAATGCTCTTGAAACATGTTCTGAAGAATTAATCAGTTAGTGAAGTTTTAGTGTCACCTAATACTGACTCAGTTGTATATGTAACAACTTCACTGTTCCTAACTTCTTTTAAGATTGCAACAGAACAGTTGTTCATTATATGACAGATAATGGAAAAATGTTACTAATATGGATTGGATTTACATATATTATTCATAGATTTCAAACAAGCATTTAATACTATTAATAAAAAGAAACTGTATGAGGCAATAGCTCATATGAAAATTCCACAAAAGCTGATAAGGTTGGTTAAGATGACTATGGGGAACACCCAAGCAAAAGTTAAGATTGATAATATAAGTGAATATTTTGAATTTGATAGAGTGAAACAAGGGGATGGATTATCCACTATACTGTTCATATTAGCTCTGCATTATGCTATAAAAGGTTTGGATCAAAGGAGTGTAATTGTTAACAAGTTGAGTCAGATATGCACATATGCAAGTGATATAGCTATTGTAGCAAGTTCAAAGGGGTATAGAAGTTTATGATGAATTAGAGAAAGAAACAGAGCTGATAGAATTGAAGGTGAATATAGAAAAAAAACTAAATATATGCTTATATCAGTCCCTGAGATTAGGAGAACAACAAATGATTTAGAAATAGGACAAACAGTGTTTGAAGGAGTAGCCAAATTTAAGTACTTGGGAAATAAAATTGATAATGAACCTAAAATAAGAAGCACTATTCCAGATGGAATTCAAGCAGACAGTAAAACATATTTTACAAATTTGAGTTTTCTGAAAAGTAAGCTGGTAACTAAAACAAAAATGCATATATATAAAACATTAATAAGACCAGAGGTCATATGTGGGGCTGAAATTTTGAATATGACCATGGCAGAACGGAAAGAAAGATTAAGGAAATTTGGACGGAAAATAAGGATTATGAACCAATAAAGAAACAGGATAACTGAAGAATTAGATATAACTATGAATTTAAAAACAAAAGCTATTGTTTGATTCATAAAAGCAAGAAGGCTACAATGGCTTGGTTATTCATGGCATAAAAATAATATGCCCATGAGAATTCTGAATGCAAAATGTATTTATTAAGCAGGAGAGGGAAGCCTAGATTAAGGTGGCTAGAGAGTCCCACAGGATTTAAAGATTATGAAGGTGACAAGATGGAGTGGGAAAGCAACAGGGTAGAATGGAGGCTGATTGTGAAGGAGCCCAAGGCCACCCAGGACTGTAGTGGAAATTATGATTATTATTTATAGTTAAAAACATGTGTCCTTACAGATGTTTAATGTTATGATCTTTCATTGTACTTGATTTTAAGTCTTTTAAATTAAAGCTACTTAACCCCATCTATTGGGTGCAATTAAGGAGTGGTTTGATAAATTTTTACCTAGAGAGAGTTGACCAACAGCCTGGCTCAGGCAAGAAATGCACTCTGAGGAATCAGTGGATGAAATCAAGGAGATATTTGCTAGAAGCCCAACAAAGTCACTTCATAGAATGTCATAAGAGCTAAACATCCCAAGCTAAACATTCCATAAGATGGTGCATAAAAGTTGTAAGCATATGATGTTCAATTCGTTCAAACACTGAAGCTCAATGACTATTGAGATCCTGCACCAGATCAATGAAGATCCCAATTACCTGGGGAATATGATTTTCAGCAACAAAGCAACTTTCCACACATCAGGAGAGGTTAATCATCACAATGTTCACATTTTGGGTTCACAAAACCCTAACACTGTTCAGGTACATCTGAGGGATAGTGACAAAGTGCATGTGTGGTGTACTATCAAGCATGACAGAATTGTTGAACCATTTTTCTTCAAAGAGAAAACAGCAACTGGTCCCATTTATCTTGATATGCTTGAATATTTTGCTTTCCCACAGTTACTCCCTTTGAGCCAAATGTGATATTCCAGCAAGATAGTGCCCCACTACACTGGAGTAAAGATGTTCTTACGTCTTTGAAACTATGGATCAAACATAATAATGGACCCATGATTGGCCACCACAACCTCCAGACATAAAGCCTTTGAATTTCTTCTGTAGAATGTGAAAGATATGGTCTACGCACACCTGTATGCGATCTTTTGTCATTTTTGCCAGAAAACTATGGCAACCAATCACTTAATCACCCCAGGCATGCTACATGAACTCAGATCAAATATCCAACTAGACATTTTGAGAGCTACACATAGACTATACAAATTTTTCAGTTGCTCTTCATAACGTGAACTGCAAATCTCTAGGCCAAATAATTTTCTTATAAATGAAACTTGAAATCAGGGGGGTTTCAAATGGACACATTATATATTTTTTTAGGGATATTTTTCATTTGTCATCAGCATACTGTTTTACAACATTGAAAACTGGGTAGATGTGTGTAAAAAAATATTATTACTTTTAAATTGCTAAATTTTTAAATATTTTTATTTTCACAACTTACTTATTTACAATAGTTTTTATCAATCTACTCAATAATAAAATGCATACAAATGTATATGTAAATAAGTAGTAAAGCAGCTACTTTTTTTTCACAAAACTTTTTGATAATTCTTCAAACTATTCAAGTATTTTATTGGACTTATTGATCATTTTACCATTACTACCATCACACGACCTACATTCTGATGATCTAAAAATATTTTAATATTGAATCCCCTTCCCATATGAATAAACAATTGAAAAAAATGCATGTACATATACACTTTTTTAGGTTCATATAGAATTAGTCTGGTGACACTTACTTGAAAAACCCCAGTGGACGAAGTATGTCTCACCAAACCAAATCTATATCAACATTATTTTACTATGAATAATTGAGTTTTCAAACAATTTCCCACTCTGCTGACATTGATTCCTTGTGTCAGGGAATAAAAAATTCCTTTTATAAAGGTAAATAGTCTGTATTTTTTTTAACAATGCTTAAGCACATGCCTCATCACCAATATCACTACTATAGTCTTTCTTTCTTTAGAAAGAGAAATCATCCCCCTACCCCCAAAGGTTATTTGCAACTTTATTATTTATGAATAGACTCATTGAAGTGCCCATTTTAATTAATACATTATTGACTTTTTATAATGCCACTTTTTGTTGCTAGTTTTTGTGTGGCGCATTGGAATCTTCTAAAAATGTAACATTTTTAACACCTGTTAGAGTATAGAAAAGTAATATTGGATGAACCAGTTCCTTCTTATTTGATTTGATATTCTAAAATAATAGTTTTTTGTAAATTATTACCTAATTTTTTCAAGGAAAAATGAAGGAAGATATGCAAAATTATTAAAATACATCTTACCAAATTTTGATTCCTGTAAGTTAGAAATTTCTTCTTCCTTCTGACCCAATTTACATTCAAATTCTTGCACTAACTGCTTTAATCTCTGGGAATGGACATCATCGAGTTCACTAAGCTTCTTTTCCATATGCAGCTTATCAGATTGCACATTCTCTAACTGTTCTTCTAAAGAAAGTTTTTCCATTTCCAGCTCTGTTAATTTTTCTACTTGGACATTTAATCTATGCTCTAACCCTGTTTTCTCATTAGTTACGTCTTCCAAATGTTTTTCAAGTTGATCTTTAGCCACCTCCACCATTTTTAGTTTCAATAAAACTCCATTTTCTATTACCACTGCTCGCTCTATTTCGGAATTTAATCTATGTTCAAGTTCTGTTTTTTCGATAAGTGTTGTTTCTAATTGTTTCTCCAAATTATTCTTCTCTAACAGCAAATTTTTAAAATGAAGTCTACTGTCTTCCAGCTCCTGTACAGTTTTCTGGTAAAGTAACCTTTCTTCAAAATTCTTCTCTTGTTCATGAAGTATTCCATCATCCTCACTTATCAAGCAGTCTGCCTGCTCACTGAATAATTTTGTTTCTTTCCCTAAACAGTCCTTTTGTTTACCTCCTTGAACTGCATTTCTCAATGTTTCAGTTTCTTTTAGTAATTCTAATTTCTCAGCAGTTAACTGATTACATTGCTTTGTGAGTACTGCAAGCTCACATCTTAAATGATCTTCATCTTCCATAACTATGCTTTGTTTTTTTTCAAATTCACTTTTTGTGAGATGATCATGTTGTTTATCCATGTCTTTATCACATTTATTAATTTGTTTCAGATTCTCCACATCTTCCTTAAGTTTCCTGTTATGAACATTTTGTTCTTCATAGTTCTTCTGAAGAAGTTCACTGGCTTTTTTTAAGTTCAATACTTCTTCTTCCAGCAATTTTGCATTACTTTTATGAGCATGTAATTTATCTTCTAGTTCACTTTTTACTTTGCTCTGTTCCATTTCTCTTTCTTTTAGGAATGCACATTCATCCAATAATTTTTTCTTTTCTGTACTGCATTCATCCAATTTATTCTCTATTTCCTCCGTCCTCTTACATTCCATGTCCAAAAGCATTTGTAAGTTATTCTTTTCAGCTAACAAATCCTCAAACTCTGTTTGTTTTTGTTTTAGAATTTCTTGATCATGCTCTAAAACTCTTTTTAATTCTGATTTCAATTGTTTAACTTTATCTTCATATTTAGATTGTTGTTCCTGTATTAGTTTTTCTTGTTTCTTTAAATCAGCTTGAAAACTACTCTCTCCCTCTTGAAGCCTTTGTATTTCTAACATGCTGTCTGACAGCTGTGCTTCAAGATTTTGCTTTTCAATCATCAGATCATCTTGCAACAAATGAAGGGCAGATTCAAGACTTTGTAATTTGCTTTTATCTTTATTGCTTTCTTGCTGTTTTCGTTTTAAGCTTTCTTCACATTTTGATTTCATTTCCTCAAGTTTAACTAACTTTGAATTCATTGTATCATTTACTTTCTTCGCTTCTGCTAGAGCAGCAGATAATTCTTCATTTTTCAGACTCTCATTTCTAGATTTATCATTTGCACATCTCAATTTCTCCGTCAAAGCTGCTGTTACAGAATTCAGTTCTTTAATTTCATGTTCGTGACCATGGAGAATGTCAGTCATTTCCTTCAAAGATTTATTTAACCTAGTTTTCTCCTCACATACTGCTGTAAAACTATTTTTTAACATATGAAACTGCTCTTCTAGATCAGTCACAGTATTTCTTAATTTATCTTTTTCCTCTTGTAATGTATAACAAGTTTCATTCATATTTTTATACTTCTGTTCTATAATTTTTAAACCGTTTTCCAATTCTTCAGAAATTCTGCATTTTTCTTCATATTTCTGTTTTGTATCTTGGATTTCCAAATCTTTTTCTTTACAACAATTTTCATACTTCTCTACCCTTTGCTCTGCAATCTGCCTCACCATGCTTAGCTCACCCTGAAGATTATCTACATTGCTCTGCAGTTTTGAAAGCTGCTTATCTTTGATGTCAAGTGCCATTAGTGTATTCTCCAAATCATGTTCAAGCTTTTTTATAAGCCCTTTACTTTCTCCCAACTGTTTTTCCAATGACTGTTTTGAACATTCTAAATCTTCCAAAATCTGTTCATGTCTTTCTTCCTTCACAATTAATTCCTTTTTCAAAATGTGAACATTCTCTCTTAAAGTGCATTCATCATTCTCTTTTTTAATTGTTTTTCTGTTAAGGAAGTCTGCTTCATTAGTAGCTGTCTGTAATGATCCAACAATTGATTCTGTGATACTAAGGATATCATTCTTAGTTCTCATCAAATTGCTGGTTACTTCTATTTTTAGATTTCTTGCAAAATTATTTAAATCTGCTATATAATTTTTGCTCATTTTCAATGCAGAAATTAATTGTTTTTTCTCACTACAGATGATGCTATATTTCTTTTCAGATTTTTCTAGTTCCAATTTCATCCTTGCTAACATCTCTTTATGGTCTTGTATTTCAGAAGATAGCTTTTGTACAGCATCTTTTTTATTATTTAGACATGCAAGACATTTACTTTCTCTATAATTTGTTGATATCTTCTTTCAATCTCAGCTTTATTTATTACCTCCTTTTCAAACTTTTTTTCCAGCTCATTCACCATTTTTTCTTTCTCACCTATTTGAACCTCTTTATTCTTCAGCAAATAATCCATTTCATTTTTTATTTTATTAAGCTCTTGTTCTACATTATTTTTACTGATTATTGCTTTATCTACTTTTGACATTAATGCCAATATTTCCTTTTTATGTTCCTCTTTAAGTTCAGAGCATTTTTCTTCTACTTTGGTCATCAGATTTTCTTTTGCTATAAGCTGTTGTTCCAGAATAACAATTTTGCTATCATCATCATTTACAGGATCAGAAGCCGACTTTGTGATCATTTCTAACTTGAGTTGCAATTCATGAATCTGTGCATCACGTTCTTTTACTTCATGTCTCAATGCTTGTGCATCAGCTTCACTTTTTCGGATCTGTTCTGACATCTTAATTTCCAGGTCTAATAACTTATTTTGCATTTCATGTTGGAGTAGTTTAACAGCTTCTGCCTTTCCCCTTGAGAGCTCCTACAACAAGTGGAGAAGGAATTAAATGAGATTTGATTCAACACTAGAATTAAACAGGCTAAAAACTCCTGAAACATACAATACCATTGCCTTGTAGCCATTTCAAACTCTCAATGAGAACAGCTATATAACTTTGCTATGCCTTCTGGTTAAAAATAATTCAGTCCTAAATATTTCAATTTTATTTATTTACAGATAATGTCATATACCAAATACTGTAATTTTTATGAATAAAGGATAGTCGCCATGAAGCACCATATGAATGTAGCTTATGCAATATCTAAGCTAACCACAATTTATTTACCACTAGGTATATGCACACCTAACCTCTAATGCCAAATATGAATGAAGACATCAGCATCATATCATCATCATTAGTCTCTTAGAGTGATTAAATGTCTAACACAATAATTATGATGCAAGATGGTGAATCAAGTCAAAACACTAATATCAGTTATGAAATAATCTGCTTTTCTACCACTAACAAACATATTTATGATTAAGTTATCTACCTTCACAATAATGATGTCGGTCCTGGTGGTGTAGTGGTTACCATACTTGCCTCCTACACCCGAAACGCGGGTTCGAACCCGGCCAGGACCGATGGATTTTTTCGGGCGTAAAAATCCTAAGTATGGCTTCCTTCGGAAGGGAAGTAAAGCCGTGGGTCCCATGTCGTACATTTGCGGCACGAAAAAGAACCTCAAGCCTGAAAGAGAGGCCTCTGAGCAAAATTTGTCGGCCGTTTCACGCCCTGAGTTGAATGGGACGCTGATGACCTTCGATGTTAAAGAGCGTCCATAAATAAATCAATCAAAAAAAAAAAAACAATAATGATGACATTTCCTTCAAAAACATAAATATTTTTCATACATTTTCCTGCTGCAACGTATATTTTTTCCTTTTTCATACTCTTCCTATTTGACATAATGTGGGTGATATATTTACAAAAAAAAAAAAAAAAAGCAGAACAAACAAATGAACTGAAAATCTGAAAAAATACATGACAGCAAAAGAATGGGAATAAGTGTCACCATACTAGGACAGTAGCATAGCAGAAAATGCTGTGACCTATAGTGTGAGTCATGCATTTTGTATTTTTGACTAATAAAACTTTTTGAATTGAAGCAAAAAAAATATATAAATGTTGAAACATTTCTTAATCATAAAAATCACAGAAATTCAAAACATTTAAGCACTGTAATAAACAGTTCTAAAGCTTGAGGTATTTTAATGTTGTGTATTCCCTGTGCTCATATATGGTTGCCAGACTGGTGCCTAATAAGCAAGACTATCAGCATAATTCAAGAAAGCCAGAGAAAAATTCAGAGGAAGGTTCTAGGCATCTGTCTTCAAGGCAGAGTGTGCAATATCAACCTAGAACACTGAGTTCAGCAGTACAGGAAGAATGTATTTGGTGAAATTCCAGTTTTATAGAAGAAGGAAATAAAGCACAATAGGAATGATTTGATATAGTATAGATAGAGCCCTGTGAAAATGTTTTTATTTTTTTTAAAAAAACATGGCTTTAAAAATCAACTTTTCTTTGTTATAGACAGTTTGATGGTGTTATTAAGAAATATATACAGAGTATCACATATTAAATGTTCATGAACTAATAATTCTAGCTCGTGCTATACAATATGAATAGTGGGATTAATATCAGTTTTTTACTAAAAACAGAAATATATAGGTATGTGTTTACGGAATGTCGGAATCCACACAGTGAAACTTTTGTTAATCTTATTTTGATTTAAAGTCAAACACTAAAAATCATGTCGTCACATTAAAACTCTCTTTAAGTTTCACAAACACACTTATAAAAGTAATTTTGGTACATGTTTCCTGAGGTACATTCCTCACATTGTCAAACCAAACGACATATTCAAAACATGGTACAGATATGTAGATTATGTGTTTGCCATTGTAGAAGATAGATTCATAGAAGATGCATTGAAACTGTTAAACTTGCAAGAAAAAACCATAAAATTCACTATGGAAACCGAGGTTAATAATACTTTACCTTTTCTGGACCTAAGGATAATAAAAAGGAATAAAAATATAGAATTTGGTATATACAGAAAGGACACACAAAGTGACAATTACATAAAAGCAAAAGGTTTCAACCCCAGACCCCACAAGGAAGCAGCATTCAATAGTATGACATATAGGCTAGTTAATACACCACTCAGTAAAGAAGAATACAGGAAAGAATACACACACATAAAATTTAAAAATAAAAAGGAAATTAAACTAATCACTACACTCAGTTCTTCACTTAGAAAATACTTATCAAAAATTCACATATCACCCTTATGTTAACCATAAATTCCAAAAAATTTTCAAAAAGTATAACATTACTCTGGCACCAATAAACAGATATAGTGTTGGTAAATTATTAAATCTAAATAAAATTAAACAAAAAAAGAAAAAAGAAGAAAATTCAGGTATATGTAGACTTAATTACAAGGATTGTGACAAAATATGCACAGGAAAAACAAAGAGAAATCTGGGGATAAGATTAAAGGAACACTGGAGAAATATTAGACACAAACAAGTAAAAAAATCAGCAGTGGCTGCACATTTTTGGAATGAAAATCATGAAATAGAGAAGGACATAAATTACTAAAAACAATTCAACATCCGAAAGAACTTAATATATGGGAAAAAATTTACATAAAAAAATATGAATACAAACTTATGAATTTTGATATACCGGAAGCAGACAACATATTGTTTAAGGTCATTAACAGACCACCAGAGCAAGCATAGTAACATGCATACTTTGCTGAAATTGACTCCTCAGTCGTCATTTTGGTTGACAATATGAGGAATGTACCTCATGAAACATGTACCAAAATAACTTTTATAAGTGTGTTTGTGAAACTTAAAGAGAGTTTTAATGTGACGACATGATTTTTAGTGTTTTACTTTAAATCAAAATAAGATATAGGTATGTGTTGTTGACACTCTTCTGCTACCAATTTACTGTAGCCTGTACCGTCTTGGACGGAACCCTAAAAAAATTAAATGTGTATTACTAAAAGTTCTAATTTAACTTACAAGAAAGTAAAATGATTATAGGAATTAGTCAATACTGATGAATTGTTGGCCATTTTAACTACAATTTACCTTTTACAATAAAGAAACGATGGTAGCTATCTCTACATTTTTTGGTTTCAAGCTGTGCCTTCCATCGCTGACTACAATTCCATATTGGGAAATTGATCGCTCAGAGTTCACATTTGATGTAGGATACCAGATGGCTTTAAGTGAAGCTTTGGCAAAATGTGAGTATTCTCCTTTCAAGGAACAAATTAAGTTGCAAATGTCCACATGGTTGGAGTTTGGTTTGTTAATTTCTTCTTTTACCAAACCTTGCTGGACAATGTAACCCTTGTAGAATGTAGTAAAGTTAACTGAACTCATATATGGAAGCTTTTTTAACTGGACCATTACAGTGCGAGCACATAGGGTTGTGCTGTTTAACACTCTAGGGTCAAATAACTTGCCAACAGTTGCATACACTGACTTTGATGTGTCTTCAGCCATTAGGTTATTCGGCTTAGTTAGACTTTTCTGTACAGTCATCTTCAGTAGATTTATTGCTTCAGCTTTCTTTACTGCAGCCATTTCTTGAAGCAAAGCAGTAAACTCTACTGAGAACACTCCTTTGTTTAATATAAATAGCATATTCTGCAGTACATTAAGCTTTGAGCAAAACATGTGAGCTGTTGGGTAGTTATTCCCTTCCAGAAATGTTACTAAGGCCACAAAGCAACTGCAGTTAACAGCTACAAACTGCATTTCAACTTTGATCATAGTTAGGAAGTAAGGGCTGATGTCTTTGAAAAACCTAACTTTACAGTTTTCTTTAGACAGTTGTTTCATGAACTCAACATTATCAAGATGTTCATATATATAAAGAACAGCTTCAAACCAAGTGTTCCACCTAGTTTGGACATGCATCCAAAAATACTTCACTTTTGCTGGATTGTCATACTTTCCATAAAGAAAATCTACGTACTGATGTTTCCATTTTTTGCTATAAGAAATGCATCTTTAGCTTTGGCAATGGTAATGTTCAGCTCATCCATGCTGCACTGTTAAATATTTCCCACCAAATTGATTTTATGTGCACAGCACTGCACATGAGTAGGGTTATCTCCCACTAAGCCTTTAAGAGTATTGACACACAAAGTCATGTAACTTAGCGAGTCAGTTACAATACCCAAAGCATCATGGTATGAACATCATACTTGATTAAAGATAGCACAATTCTTTGGGCACAAGTTGCTCCTGTAGTCTTATCCAGCATAACACTGGCAGACAAATACACCTTCTGATAGTCTGTGGCCTCCAAAATACAAAATAAAATATTGAAAATGCAGTTTCCTGATTTGTCCATTGTTTTATCACACATAATGAGCATATTTTTATTTTTCAGCATTATCCTTCAGTTCTTTAACTTTTTTCATTCTTATAATAGGAATATAATGTTGACAAATTCTATTAGCACAAGGTAAGTTGCCACTGCCTTTAACATACTTTGTCAGACACACACTCATTTTTGGGTGGTCCAATTTTTCAACTAGAATACCAGCACTTAAGAACATTGTGTCCAGAATTAATTCTATTTTGTCATCTTTTGCTCTCTTAGCTTTGGCGAAAGACTGCTGAATTTATTATTGCCACTTCAAAGAAGTCGCATTCTTTTGCTGAGCACTTTTGTGGGTTTCAATGGCAACATGCTTAAGTAACGTGTCTGTTCTCTCATGCTCCAATCTCTTGTCACAATATCTACACATAAATATCTTTTTATCCTTCCCATAAAAACCTTCATGATTGAATTCGTTAGCCCTGCTGCTGACCAACACACTTGGCTTTGGCATTGCATTCTCACAGCATGCATATTGTCAAGCTCTTAACTATTAGCAGCTTTTCAAAAAAAAAAAAAAAAAACACTGTTGATCAAAGATCTTGCATGGTATCTCCCCATATATAATTCTTGCTATTGATGTTCAACTGGAAAGAGCATGGAATGAGCAAATGACAGCTGACTGTATCAAGGCAAGTATCAAACAAAGATGTTTGGACTGTTATTACTGCCATGCTCTTTGTATAACCAGCCAATATCAAAAAAGGCAAATATGACCATTACTTGATATCTCAACAATAACACTTATAAACTCTCCCACTGCTGTAAGTTTTCTTCTGTTGATCCCAGATGCTATTGGCTGAAG
The DNA here is from genome assembly GCA_030762175.1 of Metallyticus violacea. Classification (NCBI taxonomy): domain Eukaryota; kingdom Metazoa; phylum Arthropoda; class Insecta; order Mantodea; family Metallyticidae; genus Metallyticus; species Metallyticus violacea. The sequence goes on from CM060832.1 coordinate 40,101,982, forward strand.
ATAAAATATTATTGGTGCAGTAAGACAGAAACTCTATCATTAAACAATTGATCTCCAAGGCTCTAAGGAAAACGTAGCAACTATAGGCTGCCATTCAACACTACTTCATAGTAGTGTTCAACACTACTTCATTGATAAGGGCTTGTCAATGGAAGAGGAAATAAAAGGAAGATTGTGTTATAAATGAAAAATGTCAGGACAAATGGAAAGAATTCTTATACAGAAAAGTGGTAATTGCAAATACAGGAGCTAAGTACTGATTATAGAAGTGGGCAGAAGGATATGACTCAGCAATTTGATATAACTGGAACGGGAAGCAGAACAGCAAGGGTCAATTTGGCCATGTGTGTAACAAGCGAGGAAAGGGGATGACAGGTGAAGACACAAGAGAATGTGTTGGAGCTTCAAGATCAAGTAGGAAGAGTCATGGTGACATCACCCCACAAGAGGATATCACTGGGAGCAATTGTCAAGATAGATTCAACAGTTAGCAAGAAGGGGGATGAAGAGAGGAAGAAGGGGAGAGGAAGATGTCATTATGGATTTCAGTATTCTGTCAACACCACAAGGAAGTATCAGAACTTAACAGTACAGTATAGCTGTATGCAGGAAGACATGTGTATACCCAGCAGCATCAAGAGTCTGCAGTAGGAAAGATTGAGTTCAGAAATGGGAAAAAATTGCAGGAGTTCAGAGCTAGCATAGAGTGAAAAGGAAGAGATCAGGTTTCTGAGGTTGAAAAGGTGAGTTTGTTAGCATTAGTTGAGACATGTTTAGAGGATAGGGATTAGATTAGATTAGAATAGAAGAGTTTGAATTTACAGGAATATCAAGGGAAAAGTTTCAGGTGGCTTGGAGCTATTGTTTAGAAAGGAATGGAGGGTAAAATTAAAGAATGAGGCTCTGCTGAAAGGTGTAATATAGATAATTTTGATGATTTTAAATGGTTTTGGGGGGGAAGATAAGGATGGTGAATGTATATTTGTTAGTGCAAGTGTCAAAGTGTTGTGAATTTTGCTATATAAGGTTGGGAGTCATTAGGGCCAGTGATAAATCTTAAAGCAATGAATTTTGTTAGTAATAGTGTTCATTTTTCCTTAGTGGTAGAATGGAGAGGTGAAATTAATAGTAAGAAGAATTTACATTTATATAAAAGAGAATTGGGTGAGAAAGTGACCAGTTATAAATGGAATCAGGCTCAAACTGGAGTGCTTTATTTTATACAATAAAATGAGATTTCTGGGCTTATTGGCTGTGGTTCAAAAGATGTAAAAACACCTGACGTTTTGCCCGTCACTCCGTTCGGCATCTTCAAAGGATAACTATGCATTACTCATTTTCTGTAGCTCAAGTGGCACTTGTAGCAGCACCATCTAGTATATATGGGGACAAAGCACCTCCCTCTTCCTTCTCATTGGCTACCAGTCTGCCAATCGCAGTGCGGCAACAGACGTTATCATGTAGTTGGTCCTGTTGGTTATAAGACTTCATCTTTGTGTTATCCAGCACCAACATCCATGCCTTGTGTAACTGAGCTGCCTCCTCTTTTTTATTGAAATTATTCTTGTGTTTATAAATTTCAATGGTTTCACGATAAATTCTGGAATAGTAATGGGCTGTGTTATCCAGAACTTCGGTCTCACAGAACTTGATGTCATGTTCTACCAGCATTGTATGCTTGGCCACAGCTGATTTTTCAGTTTGCCCCAATTGACAGTTTCTTGAATGCTCCTTAATTTGAGTGTGTATATTCCGCTTAGTGGTCCCAATGTATACCTTGCCGAAACTACATGGTATACGATAGACCCTTTTCAAACCAAGAGGGTCTCGTCCATCCTTAACAGATCGGAGATAATATTTTAGTATCTTAGTGGGCTTATAGATGGTTTTTATATTAGCTTTCCCTAGAAGTTTGTCAATCCTATCAGTAACGTTATTTATGAATTGTAGGTAAGCCATGCTCAAAGGCCTAAACTTCTCTGTGTGCTTATATTTTCTTCTTGGATGTAATGCCCAGTTTATTTCTTTGTGACCATAACCATTCACCTGTAGTGTTACGTGTAAGTGTTGTAGTTTCTGTTCCAGATTGGCCAGTTCACAAATATGTTGTGCACGTTCTAACAGAGTTTTGATCATGTCCCTCTTTTGTTGTGGATGATGATTAGGGGTTTTTTGGAGATAACGGTCAGTATGAGTAGGTTTTCTGTATACTGTATGCCCTAACATCATATCCAATTTCTTGGTTACCAAAACATCCAGGAAAGCGATACAGTGATCCTTCTCCTTATCCATGGTGAATATATGTTTTATTTTATGTTGAATTCTGCAACCGTAAGTTTGGGAACCCATGGAATTAATATGTATATCAAATTAGACAAGTGTGAAGAGGCATTATTTTTATCACAATTTGAGCTCAAATGGGCTGGTAATAGTATACTTAAAAGGAGTAGGAATAACACTAAAAGCTATAATGATTGATTGGATAAAGAATACAGGGATATGAGAACGTTAGTAAAGGGCACCATAATTATTGTGTTTGTCTTGTATAACTATGAAACATACAGAAATGAAGTAAAGTTGGCAAAATTGAAGAAGCAGACAATATAGAAGGAAGGATGTACGAGATTTCAGAATCATGTAGCTAAGGTACACAATTCTATTTCATTACATAACTTTGATTTAAATTGTCTGCCAATATATTTTTCAACATTTTCAGGTAATGGAAATAATTTTTCTCTTAAACTATTCAACATAGTTTAATGAATTTTTTCCCACTGCTTCAAAGCATATAAAAGGATTGAAGTTCTATTTACGAAAATAAGCAAAAAAACATTTGAACTGCAGATTTGGAAGAGAAATTACATATTAAACTTAAATTTCGTTTATTATTTACATTTGAACCATTAAAGTTTCATCAAAACCAATTCACATTTCCAAAGAAAGGAATTTTAGCTGCATACTAAGCTTGAAAAATGTTAAATAAGTTTCATTTAGAGCAAGTAATACAATTTCTCATTGATTTATGATTTTTAATTCAATTATTTCAATTTTTTTTCAAGAAAATTTATTATTGACACATATTACACAACATACAGTTGTGTAAGAGATAAAAAAAAAATTGGTCTATTAAGATTTCAACTGTACATATATATGCAAAGGTACAGAAATACTCACAAACATACAGAAATGCTAAGGTAAACCTAGATGAGTTGATATTATTCATAAATTTACAAGTGTGCTTTTTACAAAAAAATAAACCACTATGCTACCTTGGTGCAATTCTAAAAATAGGCTGAATGTGATAAAATATGAAAGAGAATTTGTACTGTTACATTATTCTGTGCTAATATGAACATAAAGCAGGTATACAAAACAGATTAGCAAATATATAATTTATGCTCATTTCCCATAGATGCAATTTATTTGTTTCCATGTTAATAGCATATACCAGCCAATTTCTTTTTGGACTTAAGCTCCTTTTATATCAACTTTTTTGAACTAGCATGCTACAATGGCAACCTTATGCAGCCAAATTCCAGCATTTTTCTATTTTATCACTTATGGATTATAAAAGTAATAGATTTCTTCTACTATATCCATTACATTTTAAAATTTTAAAACTTTCATTTATTTCCTTCAAACTTAATGTCAGCACTGTACTTTCTTTCATACCTAGATATAAATCTTGACTTCCTCTTTTGGCAAATTAGTGTGGCTATTATTTTCATAAATTTTATTTCTCTTTATATTCCCATGTTAGTTTTATGACAATAAAAATTCTACAGCACAAAGAAAAAATAAACATCTGTATTGTAACATAAGGAATCTAAAGCTAAGGTATTCTATTATTTCTAATAGTATTAAACAATTTTTTATGAAATGATCCTACAGTTTGGCAGTCTCTCACATTCAGTGGCAATGCATTCTGCAAAGGCTAAAGATAATTAAAGTGATGTTTGGCGAATTGGTGATAATATTAGATGCCAGGTTTCAGAGCATATGTTAAGGCTATGAGAGGAAGATAAATATGGAAACCATTAGATAATATGGAAAAGCTGCCTGGGTAATTTTGAAAGTAGTCTGAGAAAATGAATATTTCTTTGGTCTTTCAGGCAGAACTAAGACAGCAAGGGACAACATTTTATAGTTGATCAAATGCATATTGCAGATGTAATATGTACATATGTTGTGAGCATGCTGTAGTCTTTGTGTAACATTCAAGTTCAAATCTGTTAGCAAAAAACAGCAGTAGTCAAAGTGAGGCATTACCAGGGATTATTAGATTTTTTTAAGGTTCTCAGTAGGGGCACAATTAATCTTTTAAAGGTCTTTTAATTTAGACAAGTTAATATTCCTGCAGTTTTAAGCAACATGCTTTTTGTAACAGAGATTACTATCTATAATGACTCCAAGGTACAATGTTTTTAAACAAATTGCAGAAAAGTATTTTCTTATATGTGAAGAGGCAAGGCATTGATGAATGAAGTGAGCAAAGACAAAAGATGTATTGTGCAGCATTATTTGCCATGTACAGGAAGCACAAAAAGAAATGGAGATGCATAAGAAAGATAACAGACAAAGCCATGAACGAAGTCTTGTAGCAAGGAATCTCGTTTTCATTGCTCATTGTAGGTTTTTGCTATACATGGCGGGAAAAATAAAGCTAAATTTTATTGTTACTAAAGTCATGGCATGCCCCATGAAGCACATGAGGATACTTGATGAAAGACCTAAGGACGATATGCACCTCTGACAGGACAAGGTACATGACCCCCCCTTCCCCCAATATTTTGATATTTTAAAATGTGTATAGTAAAATATTTCTGTATTCTGCATGCTTTCCTTCATTTTAGTCAATAGGCCCTCCCTCAATTTTAACATACCAGAGATGCCCATGTTTTAGATTCCTTTGCCCACCCACCAATTTCTCCCATTTGTTTTCTTTTGCTTACTCCAAGAAACAATGGATGAAGGTTTAACAGAATTGGTTAGTAGTGGTATTTTGGTTGTATAGTAGTAGATTAAAAATTTAAATGTGTACGGATGTAAGCTAGTTTAAGGGCATGGGTTCTATAAATGAGAACTGATTTATTGCTAATTTGGGTGATTATTGAATTATACAAAACGTTTTAGTTTATGTCATTATATGTTTTTTTATTTATTTAATTTCTTTTTAATCAAATATTAATTTATTTATTTCTTCATTTAATTTTATAGGATTATGGTGTGAGAAAGGGCTAGGAGGATTTATAAACTGTAATTGATATGTTTAGGTGTAATACAATGAATCAACACAAATAGGAAGAACATACCCATAGAACATGGAAGGGACTGTGCCAAAGTCCTCCGGATATCCAAGTAGGAAGCTACTGAACCAAGGATTGGGGCTCAGCTAATATTAAAATATAGTTAGTGAAATGGTGAAAATCTGCACGTTAATTATTAGAAAATTTGGTATTGGAATGGTTTAAAATATTGGCCTAGTATAGAACCTTGTAGTTCTGCTCTGTTTAGCAAAGGGATAGGAGCTAAAATAAAGTAGGACTATCTTTTGTTGCATTTACTTGGATTCAAAGAATGTTGTAATTAAATAAATAAAATTTGATTACATTTACTTTTTTGTGCAAGTATATGCATGCTACTTACATTTAAATTTATGGTTCTTTCAGAATCTCATTTAGAAACCCTTCAAAATAATATGTACCTGAATAAGGTCCTGACGCTCCTCTTCAGAGCCTTTATAAACTTCTGGAGAGGCTGAAGAATGCAGAACAGCCACCTCAGTCTGCAAATTTGCAGCTATTTATTGGAGCAAGAAAGAAGAACAAATTTAAAAGTTAAATAAAAATATATTAGCAGCTTGAAATGCTAATTGGAACTTGTACAGTGAAGCTAACCATTTAATTAAGATGAATGTATGATTGAGTTGAACTACGTACTCTTATTAGCTTCACTTACTTGTTTGGAAACTTGGAATTTAGAATCTATAGGCAATCACATCAAATTTGATGGATTTAACCCCAAAACACACAAACATGCAAGGATCAACAGCTTAACATACAGGCTAGTTAACCTACACATTAAATGCTCTAAAGAAAAAAAAAAAAAAAATAGAACAAACAGTGATTAAAAATGGATTTGGCAAAAAACTAATTTACAAAAAAGTACAGAAATTCAAGAGGCAGAAACTTATTAAAGAAATCACAACACTATCAGCAGAAAAAGACAAGATGATTTTTAAAAAATTCAAATTCACAAGCTATGTAAATATTTCAAAATATTATAAAAGATTTTAATATCACATTGCCACCTATAAACAGATTTAATGTTAAACTCTCCTGAATGACAATATTAACGACAGTATTTGACCAGAGAAAAAAACAGGTATTTACCAAATAAGCCATGCAAAATGTGAAAAAATCTATATTGGAAAAACAAGTGAAACATAGGCACATGATTAAAAGAACATTTCAGAAACATAAAATACAAATTAATGGAAAAATCAGCTATAGCATCTCATTTCTGGACAGAAAACCACAATTTAGTGAATAAAGCAAAATTGTTAAAATCAGTACAAAGACCTACAGAGTTAGCAATATGGGAGAAAATCTACATTTACAAATACAGAGAAGTTTAATGAACTTTGACACTTCTGGGGATGAAAACATAAGCTCTAAGTTCATCACAACTCCACCAGAACAGAATATATATCCCCAAAGTATAACAATTATCCAGCAGTCAATGGTTAGCTGAGGATGCAGAAAACAGTCTGCGAAACATGTATTAAATTTAAATAAGTAGAGCTAATAAGAGTGTGCAGTTCAACTCAATCATACAATGATCTTAATTATATATTAGCAGCTTTTCTTAAAACAACATAGTTTTTTTTGAGTAACTTTAATGCTTTTAATCAACACAAAATATGATTTTAAATCTTTGCTGTCTCACTATGGCAATTAATGTAGAAATCCTTTAGATCCAGTTGCAAAATAATCCTTCATTAATTCACTTTAATGTTATTTCTATGAAAATGTTTATGAAAACTCTAATATATTTCAAGCACAACCTCTGATAAAGCACATAGCAAATGCAGAAAAATTATCATTATTCATTTCCTTCTTTTTTAATACAAAAAAAGAAAAATTAAACCCTAAGCACAATAAATATTCTTAAGTAAAAATGTAATAATCAGCTTTGATAAATGAAGAGTGTTATTCACAGGAATGTGTAGCAGCTTTGACAAAAGAGAGCATGAAAATATACGGCAGCGGTTTAAGAAAAATTCCCTTTGTTCCTTATGTTCCAAATCTAAGAGCAGAAAATGTAACTGCAAGCATTACATTAAGTTTTACTTTACATAAAAAGTTAAATATTATATTTCAACAAAGCACTCAGTATAACAATCATACTTAGTTAATTTTTTTGAGCACATAGACTTGCCCATATTTAGTTCATTTTCTTGAACTCATAGATTTACTTAAGCATAGTATGTTTCAGTTACCTTGCCCAACCCACCAATCATCCATGGAATATATAATATGTTTTATATATGCTCATGAAATGTACTTGAAAGTGAAGGAATGAGGATAAAGTTTATACAAAAAAAAAAAAGATTTAAAAATAATTGATTTTTACAAGTAGGATATAACATAAAAGAATGACCTGGAAGAATATACAGTTATAAATAAAAATGGGCAGAGTAGAATATATTTATTATGAGGAGAGTTTGGTAATGGTTTCAATAGTAGAGTTTTACAAATACTGCACAATCTATGAGCAGTACATCCATTTTTAGGGCAATAGTATACCATACAGATGCTAGATGGTGATTGAAAGCAGATTGTGTAACGAAAAGATTGTGTACATTTGTTGCCAAGTAAAATATGACATGCACAAGATGGAAGGTGATTATTATAACAAAGACTGTATTGTTTTTATGGAAGGAAGGTGTCAAAACTGCAGAAATTCATGCACATTAGACTGTGATATCTGGTCAAGAAGCACCTGCACAAAAGGTTGCTTAATACTGGGCAAAAGGGTTTGCCAGTTGCAGGGAATCTGCACACAAGAATGTGTTCCTCTAGTGCTTGCAGCAACCATTTAGGTGTATCCTCTAAACTTAAAGAAGTTCAAAATCAATGTAAGCAAATCAGTGGCTTAGTTTTTAAGAAAATGTTTCAATATTACGAAATAACTCTTCACTCTTTATGTTACTTATATTATGTTAACTTATTCTGTATTATTGTGCTGATTTATTTTGTATCTCTTTTTCTGCTACCAGTTGATATTACCCCCTAGCAACAATAAATTGACTCATAATTATACACTTGCATCAGCATAAACCTATGGTATAAATTTTTTAAAAAAGATGGTATTCTTTGTGTAAAATTTAAGAAATTCACTCATACGCATTGAGAATTTGAAAGATTTTATGCAGTTTATCTTTCTTTAGTCTTATTTCACAATGTAAACAGAATTCAAATCAAGATATTAAAGAAATTGCAATAAGAATTAGTGATGTTCAGAAATTCTGACTATTTTAAGTTTTAAAAATTAAATATTCAGTAAAATATATGTTATAATGTGTATGAATAATACAATTTCATTTTGTCTTTTAGAGCACTGTTAATAAATCCTCACCTTTATCTGCAAGCATTTCCTTGTCCTTGGTCAATTGTGTTAAAGACTCTCTCAAAGATTTTATTTGATCTTCCTTTGCTTCTAGTTCTTTATGTATGGTCAGCTTGTTCTCTGCCAAGGAAAGAGCAGCATCTTCCTCTCTTTTATGCAATACATCTAACGATTCAGTCAACCGTGCAATTTCTTGCCTTGCTAAGGCCAGATCCTCTGTTAATGAAGCCAACTGTTCACTGCTTATCCTCTGTTAACAATGTATAGATGTACTGTGAAAATATTAACTGTTTTCTTTTATATAGTGACTATTAATTAGAATCAATGCAGTAGTGACTTATTTAATGCATATTTAATAACAAAAAATTACCTTGGCCTCATCCAGTGTCTGTTGCAACTGCTGGTTTTTGGCATTCAATTCTGAAACATGTTCTTTGTTATGTTTAACAGAATTAGAGAGCAGCCATTCCAGTTTTTTAACTTTCTCTGAAAACATAATAAAATATCTTTTGAACTACAAAAGTTGCCTGAAAAATATATAGCTTACATTGATATTTTTAGGCACAATCTTAGATTACTTTTTAGGTGTTAAATTAAGTACTTTTTGTTCCTTTTCTGGTTTAAGTTTTCATTGATTTCTTTATTCATCCGTATTTAATTTTCACATATTAGATAATATATTTCGTTAATGACTTATATATAGAAATAGGAGTAGTGCAATAACCACAATCACGTGTCTTGAATATGAGTGCTTTTCTAACTACCAATATTATTATTCATTTCGATAATACACATGTGCCACAACAATGAATTTTACTCTTTATTTCTTGCTAGGTCAGTAAGTGTTGAAAAAGCCAGGTGATTCAGGAATCTAATTAATAATGGAATAGTTTTAAAACACTACTCTAAAAATCAAGACACCAACACATGAAAAATATTCAAAATAAATACATTTTTAATTAAAATTTCTAATAATTCTTTCTAGTCAAACAGATTGTTTATTTTCATTGTTTAATAAAATAAATTGCTAGTTCTTCAAACAATTTAAATGCCATTGAAGAATTATAATGTGCTGCAGCAATAGGCAAGTTATAACCTAAAATTCTGTAATGCATCTGCGCACAATACAATCTGGTTTGAGATAAAAAACTACACATATTGTGTGCTGTTTTATTAATTACTCATTGTTTGGACATATATAACTCTAAAAGCTTGTGTCATGAATGCAAAAAATTAAATTTCTCCAAGCTGATATGCAACACAATAAAAAGTATGTTTTGAAAAGTTTAATATTTGAAGACCATGGTTCATGAATAAATATTATTGCGATTTATTCCCTAATTTCAAATATAGAAAATAAATATTTTTTTTATAAATGCTTGATATAGTTTCACATTGTCACTCAGCAGATAACCCAATACCCCACATGTAAAAGATGATGACTCGGCAATTCCTGGAAAAAAAAAAAAAAGTGCTTACCATGTCTTACATAAATCCACAAAGAAAAATCTAATGGCCCCAGATCATGGTAGCCATGGTAAGGTTCCACCATACCAAACAGGAACTGTATGATACAGGTAAGTGATCTTGTAATAATACAGTACTAAACTGTTGAAACACGAAATTATTTCCAAATCTTGATGCAGGTGAGGCATTAGGTAATTTTCAAGCATATCTAGACATGTAAAGTTAGTTACAGTTATCTCATTAAATAAGTAAGGTTCATATAGTTTCAAAGAGCTCAAAACACAAAACACATTCATTTTCAGTAAGTGTGGTGTATGCTCCATATATTTCATCTTTCTGGGTCCTATTTCTCACATTGTGGCAGTTACTGTACCACTTAGTAAGGTGGAAAATCTTTTGATGTGTGACACAGTATGTATTAATTAACCATCATGCTAAGCTTTGATAGTCTTTGCCTGAGATGAAGCTTTGTGATATATGCTTTACTCTGGAATGTCTTTGTATAGTATGCATTAATTGCATCTCATGAAACCACAGACAACATTGCATGCACTCGGTTTTACTTAAAGTCCCCAATGATGACTGAACAGCTTGTCATGTATTAAGTTTATTGCACAGAATGGGAAGTGGTTACACATAAGTTTGATGGTATATTGATAATTTTGAAGAATATCTGAATAATATATGAAAGCTATTCTTAAAATTATTTAATGTGCTTTTGATTAACTAATTTGCCAGATGCAAGCACATGTGCACACACACACACACAAATTTTCATATTCTCTTGAGAAGTTGAATATTGAAAAATAAAAATAATTGTGAATAGAAGGCTAGATAAATTAATAAAATGGTGACTTTTCAACATAATTCATGTTATGAACATGAATTCTGTCTACTGTCTGTATAAATTGCACTATCTTTACTTTTGTTACATTGAAACATAGTAAAAGTAATTCTTAAAAGCTCTATAATTATCAGCTACATATGGCTCTTATTGAAAAACCACAATGAAAAATAAATAAATAAATAAAATCTGAAATTATCAGTTATATCATCACAGATTTTCCAAGCCTATGTCTTAAGACTTACCTTTCAGGGCATCTTCATTTTCACCAGTGCTAACAGTATCTTGTGTGATGCTGCTAGGCTTATCATCTTTCAAATCAATCAGCATATTTCCTAAATTATCCTTGGCTTCATTCAGTTTCAGCAAGTCAATCTTTGTCTGTAATGCACCAATAAGATGATCTTTCTCTTCCAAATCATTTCTTAGCACATCTTCCAAATGTGCTTTTGCTTTTTGCTCTAATTGGCACTGTTCCTTTAATTCAGCTATCCGTCTCAAAGCCTTATCCTGACTTTCAGCTAATATAGTCTGCAAGATTCAATAGAATGATTACTTGAAATTACAAGCCCTATGAGAAAGAACAAATACATACATAACCTAAACGTAGAGAAGCTAAGGAAACCAAGATTGGCAGAATAATGCTATACTGTTGGATTAACACAATAAACTATAATTATAATGCAACTGCAGAAACCTTTAAAATAAATGTCATAAATTTAAAATTTATTTGTTAGGAAACACAGATTCTTTGTTTTAACAAGTTCAACAGCATTTGGCCATTATCTCTGAAACTCTGCTTTTTATTCTGTGCTACAGTCATTAACATTCCTAAAATAATTTTAATGTACATGAACAGAAAAAGAAAATTGATTAATTTCTTTCTGATTATAAAATAAAGCAAATCCACCAAAAGAAAGTTTCAGTAGAAACTGTAATGAACTCCCAATATTTAGCTTAGACTCTTTCCTATTAGCTTACCAATGAAATCTTAAGCTTTCTTTCTTGAAGGAAATAAAGCCTGACTATAATTTTGTACCACAAAGGGTACATTACATAGCTTCTACATGGTGCTCTTAGTGTGCTCTTTAACATCAATTCTTTCACTATCAGTATACTTCTCTAGAAAATTCACAACAAAATTTAGAAAGATCACCTCAGTGGTCTAATGGTAACATTTGCAATTACTTATTCCTGGTCAGATCAAACTGTTTGGTAATTTTTTTTCTTTCTTTATGAGTTGTAACTGAGGGGGAAAAGAACTATGGATAATATACTGATTAAACTTTAATTAGTAGTATTTGGCAAGGAAAAGGAGTAGACTGTAGACAGAGTTTATTGATTTGGAAAAATCTATGATAGGGTGGTAAGGGAAATCAAATGGCATAAGTTAATGAAGAAGGGTTTTTAAGCAGTAGAACAATATAACTAATGAAAAAAATTATATTGTCAGAATACCTTTTCTATTAAATGTGATCAGGGAGAGATAAGTTAATACTCATATGCCATATAACAAATTATTTATGAGGAAATCACTCAAATTTCACTAATTTTGTTCCACTTACTTGGACATGTTTTGAAGGCTGTTGCCTTCATCTTCAGCACAGTTCCACTGTTAGCTCAGTTTTCCAGCATGGTATTAAGATGTTGCTATGTGGATTTTATGCACTATATTTTCCCACACTATTAATTCTATGGGTTTTTTAAGAACTTTTAAGAGTTTAGGTTCACTTTGGAATTCATGGTTTTTTTTTTTTTTTTTTTTTTTTTTTTTTTTTTTTTTTTTTTTGCCAGATGATGATATGTTATCGCTGATTTTTCTATGGATTATGTTTTACATTTCTCACATGCTCCTTGAACTGTAGGGTTATGTTTCTTTTTGTTTTACCTATATATTTCATACTGCAGTCTTTGTAACTGATACTTTAAATGCTCAATTGTTTTCCTGGCAGAAGTTTATCTTTTGTGTTAGTTTCAGGAGTTTTTTTAAACTGCATTTGTTCACTGGAGCCAAAATAATGTTGGCATTTTTAAAAATCTTTCAGAATTTTCGGTGTGCCCATGGATGGAATGCGAATTTCTTATATATGTCATTTCCTTTGGACTTTTTAGTGTGGTAATGTCTTTTATTTGTTTTTTGAATTTTTCTATTTACTTCTTTACCAGATCTGTTCTGTACCCATTTTTGTACGCTACATCTATGATTTTATGGTATTCCAATTAGTATTCTGTTTGCTTATTGGTAGGTTTGTTAACATGAATGTGAGGCTATTGATTATTGAGGGTTTGTGTTGTTTTGGGTTGTGACTGTTGTTTTTTATGTAATGAACTATATGGGTATCTTCTCTGAATATGGTAAATTCCAGTACATGGCCATTTTTTATAATTTTTATATCCACGAAGAGAAGAGCCTTGTTGTATTCAATTTCCATTGTGAATTTAACAGTGCTGTCTTATAGGTTGAGTAGTTTAATTGCATCCTCTTTCCACTTTTCATTTACTATTTCAAGACATAATCAACATAATGGTGTCGGTCCTGGTGGTGTAGTGGTTACCATACTTGCGTTCTAAACCCAAGATCGCGGGTTTGAACCTGGCCAGGACCGATGGATTTTTTCGGGCATAAAGATTGTAAGTATGGCTTCCTTCACAAGGAAAGTAAAGCCATGGGTCCCATGTCGTACATTTACAGCATGTAAAAGAACCTCAAGCCTGAAACAGAGGCCTCTGAGCAAAATTTGTCGGCCGTTTCACACCCTGAGTTGAATGGGACGCTGATGACCTGAGATGTTAAAGAGGGTCCACAAATAAATCAATCCAAAAAAAAAAAAAAAAAAAAAAAAATAATGGTACCAGCATTTGTATATATGTGGAAAAGCCTCAACAAAAGAGGTATGTTTGATTTTAGTTTAGGTATTTTGTCTTTTTTTTATTTGTGTTAGAATAGGAGTAATTTGAAGTAGATTTGATTAATGCAAATTTTGGAGAGGTTCAGATATTGTTCTATTACTTTTCCAGGTAGGTTTATTCAGAATTAATAGGAAGAATCAGACATGTGAAACTGGAAAACAGGGATTTGCTAGTTTCTTATGATGTGGCCTCTGTTTCCACCAAGAAAACAATCAGACATTTATGAAATCAGTCGCAAAGACTGCAATATCAAATTATATAAGTAAAACATTATCCTACAGTTTAAGGAACACATGAGAAATGTAAAATATAAACACATGAAAAAATTTGGAGTAGCATAACATTCTGGCAAAAAAACATGAATTCCAAATGATTCTACACTCTTAAAAGCCCTTAAAACCCATAAAATTAACAGTGTGGGAAAATATATTTATAAACAAAAACAAGAAAAATTTCTAATCTCTTCTAAGTTGTGATATTTAGAATGCTCTTTATGGTTTCACTTACATGAGATTTACTCAGGATATGTTTCTTGAAACATTTGTCCACATCATAGCTGTTAAATGACTGTTGGATCATTTGTAGAAGTTAGCATGTCCTGAGTAAATCTCATGTATGCAAAACCATAAAGAGTGTTCTAAATATTTTGACACAGAAGAGATTATTAATGCATGATTCACTGTGTTCGGTTCCAAAGTGAATTAGTACTGAAAGAAAAATTTAGTTAATTTTGATCTTCCAAACAATAGTAACCTTGTCACTAAGTTCATAAAATTCATAGGGTGGCTGGGAAACTGACAGTGGAACTGCGCTGATGATGAGGGCAACAGCCTTTGAAATATGCCAAGTAAGTGGAACAAAATTATTGAAATTTGAGTGATTTCCTCAAATAATTTGTTATATTATACCACATTTCACTGTGAAAATTCCTTCTACTTAAAAAAAAAGTAATGTAGATATTCCTGGGCTACTCTATGCAGATGATCTGACGTAGCGATATTAGTTATAGGTTTAAAATTTGCGATAGTTGGAATTGTATAATATAATAAATGGGGTTTGAAAGTAAATTAGGATAAAACTAATTAAGATAATTGTATCATTGAGTAGAACTAACTTTCTTTTGCTCCAATTATAGTTGACTCAGAGTCGACAATGGGCTGATGATGTAAATGAAGAGTTTGTGAAACGGTCCTTTATATTTTAAACAAGTAAGTGGAGCAAAAGTGTTGGTTCGACTCAATTATAATGATATCATTTATCATTATAATATCATTTATGAAATGATATTATATGATTAGCTTCAATGTGAAATATTCCAATTAACAATTTAGTTAAAACTATGATTTTCAAAAAAGGCGATAAATTGAGTAGGAATAAAAAATTGTTTATAAATGATAAAGCAGTTCAGGTTATTAATGAATTCATATGTTTGGAAGTCAAGATGAGCAGCAGAGGAGACTGGGAAAAACATTAAAAAAGTGTCAATGCAAAGGTAAGAATAGCCATAGGATCATTTGGAAGATAATTATATATGGCACCTGTAATGACCATAGAATGATTTTAGAGAATTTATCATGTCTTGGTTGAATCAAGCTGAATATATAGGGTAGAAATCTGGGGAAATGATAAAGAGTGAATGAGTACAGATGTAGTTCAGAGAATAATTTTTAAGCTGATTCTGGGAGTACCATAGAATATGCAAATGTTGGAGCATTACTGAAGTTAGGGATGGCTGATGTTAAGGAAAAATCATAGAAAAACGATACATTATTTGTTTTGGATTCAGCAGCTCCTTCAGCAATATATTCTGAATTGATCCTGGAATATCACAAAAATAAGCTGGAGATTAACCATGGTTAGGAAAAATTAAGAGTCTAGTTGATTAAGAATGGATTAGGAGATTTCTGTATGAGTAATTTGAGCAGGAGATATTGGAAATGGGAGAAAGATTGGAAGATATATACAGGAATTATTTTCCCAAATTAGAGAGGAAAGATCATTAGCCTTTTATAGAGAGTTAAAGATGATTCCAGAAAAAAAAAAATTACACAAAACTTTGTAATAACAATCACAGAGAGGGAATTGCCTGGTTAAGCATATGGAAATTAAGAAGTGAGAGGGGAAACATGCTCAATTTGTGGGAAGAAGGGAAGTACACATATTGTTTGAAAGCAGAAGGATTAATGAAAGACAAAGTTGATGGCTGAATGGATGTGACTAGACCTGTTACCATTTCTTATACTATCAAGAAAAAGAATAAAAATATTATACATATTATTTATATTTACCATGAAAGAAATGGTTGAAGGGAAGTAGAGAAGTCATTAAAGAAGATTTTTACTGATGAAAAGTAATTAAGAAATTTAGGAGAGTTTATAAGAAAAGTGAAACAGAAATGGAAATGGTCACATATAAAAAATCAAATATAAAAATAAGGTGATAAATATTCAATAAGCATTAACACAAATGTTGATTTGTTACTGATTTGATTTATTTACAGATGCTCTTTAACATCTCAATTCATCAGCATCCCATTCAATTCAAGATGTGAACCGGTTAATAAATTTTGCTCAGATACATCTTCTTTCAGGCTTGAGGTTCTTTTACATGCCGCAAATCTATGACATGAACACATGTCTAGCCTAGTGAAGGATTGAGTATTAAAGATAGAAACAATGTAGTTAAACACAAAATTTAAAGAAAACTTATTAATGGTTGAAATAGATGCAATTAATTTGCCTATGAGATATATGAAAGGTTGGATGAGAACAGAGGATCTCCTCCTGGTATTCCAAAGGAGCAGTTTTCCTCATTTATATTAATATAAAGATGACCAGTGCAGCTGAAGACAGAAATTTTGATCACAAAATAAGGTAGGGAGAAGATTATGGAATTTATATAGTAGAAAATGTAATTCATTAATTATATTGTCACTTGAGAAATGTGTATTGGTCTATAGGAAAAGAGGCCAGGGCCTGAATGTATTGACCTTTATTTCATCTATTTTGTATTTTGTTTAGCATGTATATAAATAAGTAGGAGTACATCATCAGCAAATATGTTTATTTTTAGATTGCTATTTTCTTGATTTCTGCTATCAGGTAATGTGCGTTCATCTTGAATAATATTGCACTTGTCCCTATGGTAAGCTTTACTCTTGTCTATCCACTTGGACATACAATTTGACAATGACTCCCATTCTTTAAAAATACTAAACAACTGCACTAAGGGAGTGAGTGACAAATAATTACCTTTGCTTTGACATTTTCCCTGTCAAGTTCTCTGTAATGGCGTGCCAAGTCTGTATAACGGCCTTTGTATTTCATATATCTTGTGTGGACCTTGCGGTATGAAGAATACAGCTGTTCTTTAGTAATGTGCTCTAGCTGCTGTCCCAAAAAATCTTCCACCTCACTTGCAGATTCAAGGTCGGACTGTAACAAAATTTTTATATTTTAAATGAGTTTAACAATTTGATACTATTAAACACATCTGTGTACTACTATAGTATCAATGTTTATATTTGTTCACATAAGAGACATTTTTCTTTTTTATCAAACACATATTATGATTGCGCGACTTTTTATGATGGCTGGCGCATACTTTTCACTGATCGATGCAGCTATGGTTTAAAAGCCCTCTTCCTGCCTCTACCTTCAGTAGTATCATGATACTCCATTTTATTATATGTCTTTAGTATCTCAAGTTAAGGGAGTAAGTGTAATACTTCATGGAAGTGAAATCACCAAAAAATATACAATTATGGCACAATTTTTTAATTTCGTTTAGATTCCAAAATTTACCAGTATCTGAAAAGTTAAAGTAAGCTGAGCAAAATGATAAGTTCAGTTACCACTTTAACAACCTTCCTCACAGTATTACTATTCATTATATAAAGCAAGTATTAAAATAAATGTACAAATTATATGTGAAAGTTATCATTGTTTTAATTGCTGGCCCATTATAACCTAATATTATAACTGTATTGTGTCAATGTATGTATTTTTCTGAGAATTGCTGAGTGGAAGAAAAGAATTTATAGCCTTAATTCTGTCAATAAAAATAAAATATTCTGTATTCCTTCATTAGAAACTCTATATGCATTTTCCCTCTCCTAAATAATGATCACCTATTCCATTTTTATTGAAAAACTGAATATTAGCATATAAGTTGAAGTAAAGTATTTAATCTAAATTATTAATTATACTAGACAAAAAAAATCTACATAGTCCAGCTTTAACACTTTCCTGCCATCAAAAAGGAGTTTATTATGAATGTATTTTAGTACAAAATACAAAATGCTTAAAAATCTTAATAAATAATGATAAGTCCTTTAAATCTGCTCTTACAAAATACCTATTTAAAAAGGCATATTATTCTGTAAGGAATATATGAGTGACAATATATTGTACTGAGTTAGAAACACTGCAATAATTTTAATCAATGCATATGTAAATATGTATATAGTAAAATTTGTGTGAATGAGGGATTTGTCTGTTACTGCTTCCCTGGTTTTGTTGTTTTAGATGAGCTGTTCTGCATATTGCTTTTTCATTTTTATTGTATTTATACAAATGTACAAAATATTTTTTTGGTAAATGTAGATTATGTGCTACTGTGGTAATCATAAATGACAAGTTCTATGTTCTTAGGTCTCTGTGACTGCTTCGCAAATTCACTGAATGCTCCAGGAACTAAACTAATAATTTATATACTGTCAATAAACTCATTATAAGTGTTTTACATTGTCAAAGATGATTCACAAAGTACAGATGATTTACAAAATATAAAAAATCCCTTATTACATTACTATAGTTTGTCTAACCTATATATACGTTCATACATTAGGCACTTTTTTTAACTCACATCTAAATTTATTTCCTATATTGACCTTAGTTAAGGTTTGTAATTTATTATACAGAACTAAACTTTTTATTAATAGATCTTTTTAAGTTGATTTAAATTTTATGGAAGCTAGTAATAATAATTTGTCAATATTAGTTCAAATAAGCAATTTATGTTGTGTAGCATATTTATAGTTAATTCATTTTCCTACTCTCCTGATTCTTCAAGTAGTCTAATGGCTAATCTTATGATGTTCTGATCAAGCATGGTAAAGATTTTTTTTTTGGCAACATACTGTCCACACTTGATATTTATCAGCCTGATAATGTATACCAGTGCTGTTCAATGTGCTACCCATGGTATGACTTTCTTGTATCTTTCAAAAGAAAACTTAATTGTGCCAATTTTTGATATTCATTCAAATTTCAAGATAAAACTATTTTTTAACATCTGCATATGTATGGTAGCCAGCAGAGGAAAAACAATGAAACAATTCTGCTGTCTTCTGAATGATATTCAAAATTTTCTGAAATCATCTTCAAGGCCATATTATCAGGCACTTGATGAAATATTGGCTACTAGATTTGCTTTATTGGCAGATGTCATTCCAAAATTTATTTACTTTAATCTCAAACTATAAGGGAAAGAACAGAACATTCCATACATTATAAGTGTTATAATAGCTTTTCAGAAGAAACTAAAGCTATGAATTCCAAATTGACGCACAAATTCGCTTTCACTTTCCACATTTAAAATCTAATCTGGAAATCGTAAATGTGATCTTTCATCTTTAGTCCAGATTCTGGAAATATTAGCAACTAAATTGATAACAGATTTATCCAATTTTCAACATTTAAACTACAGATAATTTTTACCTAAAATCCATTTATTCTGTTGACATTAGTGAACTTGGAGGCTGGATATGTGAAATATTCAGAAAATATAACTAAAAGAATTAGAAATAGAAATGTTCAATGTTGAAGAATACATATAGGTATTTGAAATCTTCTAATGCAACTTCAAGCAATTTCTAGACTTTTCTATAGTCACACCTGCATCTTCAATGCTTTCTTCTTTGGGAAAAAAGCGAAGTGGACTCCATTCCACATATACCATAGCAACAATTTCCCCACTTAGGTGGTGTATGCCATGCAGGAGAGAGTTGGTATTACCAAATTTCTTGTATCTTTGCTTTGAAACTGGTTTTTAGCAGGTAAACTGCCAGCCATTGCTAGGGGTTGGAATGTGCATTGCTTACCTTGGTGGTGGTTAAGTGAACATAATAACTATATGCTTGGTAGTCAGTGCTGTCACCCAAATTTGCTTCCCTAGTTGAATCTTGGCTACACAAGAAATGCAGAGCAACTTCTCAATGACCCAATAAAATTTATAGATGTTCACAGAGTCAGCATGTGAAGTTTATAGACAGTTTGAAGAACAGTTCTCTGTTAGGATTCTAGATTATTTCCCAATGTCTAATTTTGTGAATAAATTTTTAAGAGATAAGTGCAAAAAATATTAAATGTTTATTAATAAGATCCTTGTGCTGATACTTTATTTCAATTTGAAAACTCCTGATAAAAGTCTGTTCATTATTTTGGGCAGCAAATTTGAAATTTTGAATGGTTTAGTGCAAATGGATATAAAGTTGCCAAAACTAAAATCATATAAAGTTAATATAAACAAAATATTAAGACTTGATGGTATACTCGGCATGTTTCATGAATGCACTCTAAATAATATATGCAATATTGGTGAAGAACCAAAATTCATTCTTTTCTTTTGCAAGACTTGTTTCCAGCTTAACGGATATGTATAATTACACATTATATAACAGAACTGACAAAAACCCAGCTTGCATCACAGACCCAAGATCGTGGGTTCAATCCTGGCCAGGGTTGATGGATTTTTTTGGGCATAAAAATTCTAAGTATGGCTTCCTTCGGAAGGGAAGTACAGCTCTATGTCTTGTGTCATAGATTTATGGCAAATAAATGAACCTCAAGCCTGAAAAAAGGGGCCACTGAGCAAAATTGATCAGCCATTTCACAACCTAAATTGAATGGGATGGATGACCTGAGATGTTAAAGAGCAGCCGTAAATAAACCAAATGAACAACATGACCTGAATTGAATGGGATGCTGATGACCTGAGATGTTAAACAGCATCCATAAATAAACAAAATTAACCAGTTTCATGATAATGTGAAAACTGGTATAGTGGTTTGTCATCAGTGACAAGAGATTAATTGGTCTAATTTTTTTAAAGCAAAGAGTTAATACCATTAGATACAAGAGTAGATCCATAAGTTTCCAGCCTCGCTGCTAAGCATTATCGCCTTCACAAAATCCTTATTGGGTGTCATACCTAATCTGTTAAGTAAATAATTGCAGCTGTAACTTTCGCTCTGCTGTGTTCCGTTGTTCAGATATAGTGCCATAAAGAAGGCTATGTGTAGAATATTGTGACAGGTTCGAAATGGAGTATTGAGCAGTTATTAAGTTCTTCACACATGAAGAACTCACTCCAAATGAAATTAAACAGTGAATGGATAGTGAATATGGGGAAGCATCTTCCTCATATTCTACTGTAAAAGAATGGGCCAAAATTTTTCGATTGGTTCCAGAAGGCATCGAAGACAAAGAGTGGGCAGGTTAGCCCTTGGATGAATAGCATGAATAAGGTTAGTGCAAGATGGGTGCCTAGACTTCTTTCCTCAGTCCAAAAGCAGCAACGAGTCATCTATTGTCAGGCATTTTTGTAGCTCTGCCATTGCAATGAGAGAAAAGTTCTGCAAACCATTGTTACAGGAGATGAAACTATGGTCCTCTATTATGATCTGTTGTCCAAAAGAGAATCAATGGAATGGCATAAACCTGGTGAAGTACCGCCTCTAAAGACCAAGGCACTCAGTTAACCAAGAGGATCATGGCCACAATCTTTTGGGACTGTGAAGGAATACTCTTCATCAACTTCCAGGAGAGGAACACCACAGTAAATGGGGAGTACTATGCTGGCATACTGCACAGATTGCACGCTTCCATCAAAGAGAAAATGCAAGGAAAGCTGAGTGGTAGTATGCACCTTCTTCATGACAATATGCCTGTGCACACAGCTCTTGTTACAAAGGAAGGTGTGAACAAATGTGGCTTCAAGGAGATCAACCATCCAATGTACAGACCAGATCTAGCTCCCAGTGACTATTTTCTCTTCTCATAACTCAAGAAGGACCTTCGAGGAAGGAAATTTAAGTGTGACAAAGAAGTAATGGATGTTATTTATGCCCATTTTACAGACAAGACTTCCGACTATTTGTGGGGGGGGGGGTTGAAATGTTAATTCAAAGATGTGAGAAGTGTATTGCAATAAAGGGTTAGTACAGGGAAACGTGAAATGCAGTTTTTGTCTTTGTCATACCTAGAAAATGGTTAGGCAGGAAACTTAGGGACCTACCCTCATATGTAATGGTTTCATATTTTTTTTTTTTTGTTGAACTAACCAACCAAGAATGTAATTTGGATGGTTTGGAAGTCAGTCAATATGTTACTATATAAGAGAAAATAAAATATTAGGTTTTTTATTACAAAATCTCAAAAGATTAAACTATTAAATGATCAATGTTACACACTTTAACATCACAAAAAAAACTTATTAATTAATTATGGAAAAATTTAAATAAGGAACTCAATGCTATATTGCAAAGAACAAAAACTTATGTGATTTATTGTTTCTATCCATTGAATTTTTTCAAATATTTTAGTGAATGTTTTTAAGGACATTAATCACATTAATTATTTCTTACATTTTTCCTGAATGTTTCTATCCATTGAATTTTTTCAATTATTTTTAGTGAATGTTTTTAAGGTTATTAATTATAATAGTCATTACTTTCATTAGTAACTTTTTTCTGGGAGCTCTGCTAGTGTACTGGTAGTCCAAGTTTTGGGTTTTTCATGTTAAAGCATGGAAAAGAATGACAATAAAATTGGTAAATAGGTGTGGGTATTTTCATAAGACTGTCATATCTTTCTTTCTCATTAACTTTTCAAGCTTAACATTCTTCAGATATTGAAGAGAGTTTTATAGGTCCTCCTTGCTTGACAAGCTAAGTTTACTACATGATGCATCCTGCTGCAATGTAAGTTTCAAGAATATCTTATATGTTTTTTCTTTACAGCATCTCAACCACTGGATTCTCAGACAGTTTAGTAGATGTTCCTCAACAGCAACCTTCCTGTTTATAGTAGCCATTTCTAGAGGTTTTTGTAGATGGTCATGTTCCAGTTTTATTGCCCCAAATGAGTTTCCTGTTTGCTGTTTTCATAGTGTTGAATCAGGCCTTAAGTTCAAATATTTTGGGCCTTTGATTCAATAATCCCAAAATCTGCATAATTAGGCATATGGCTGTGGCCAGTAAAAAAAAAAAAAAATTATAATTCATATGCTCATTGTACATATTTAAGTAAACACAGACTGATTTTAATATTTGCTCATTGTACATATTTAAGTAAACACAGACTGATTTTAATATTTGCTCATTGTACATATTTAAGTAAACACAGACTGATTTTAATATTTCTACTTTGTGTACTTTTCTGTAAACACTTTACAATACTTGAACTTAGTTCTTTCTTTGTATAACCCCTCGACCCTTGAGTTTCATTCCACATGTATATGGTTGGAGTATTATTGTTGAAATTGTAATTCCTAAAGTTACAGACAAAGAGATATGTCTTGTAACATGCTACTGACAAAAAAGCTCAAGGAAGGTAGATCCTTCTGTAAGGCCATGCTGAAAACAAAAATTATTTTCATTAGCTTGTTTATCAATATTTAAAGAGGTTCTTAACTCCTTCAGCTATGTTTTTCATATTTTATTGTGTTTTCATGCTTATCACATAATTGGCAAGTATCTTTTGCTGATGGCTTGGAAAGCAAATTAAATTGTTTGGAAAATGCATCATGATATGTTTAACATGTGTCATATTTTTATAGAACATTTCATAACGTTCAACTCATACATTTTATGTATATTAAAATTTGGATTCAGGTACCTCTTATTTCCATTTTCTGAGGTGATATAGTACCTTTTGTAAAATGAGAAAGATCTAATGTGTTGGATTACATCACAAGCATCAATTTATTTCCTGGAGGAGGTAAGCGATCCTTTCCATCTGTAACAGATGACTCATTACAATATTTGTACAGCCTAGAATTACTAATCTGAAATGTTTGAAGAAAATATGATTTGCATAATAGTATTAATGACTCATTTATTGTCAGAAAAGACTTATAAAACTTACATTACATTTTTTTTATTTAGGACCTGTAAATGAATTTAGATTTTGATGTTGCTTGATTTTATTTTGCAAAAGATCACAAATGTGTAAACTTTTGTACAAAATCTTCAAAGGCATAGAATATACCTTTGAAAGGAGCTTCTAGTTCTTTTACTACCTCGTGTCTTGTTTTCAACTTTTCATATAATTTCCTCAGCCTTTACTCTTCCACAACTATCCAACTTTTCATTGATTTGTTTATTTTGCACAAGACCACAAATGTGTAAACTTTTGTACATGATCTTCAAAGGCATAGAATATACCTTTGAAAGGAACTTCTAGTTCTTTTGCTACCTTGTGTCTTGTCTCCAACTTTTCCTATAATTTCCTCAGCCTTTACTCTTCCAAAACTATCTAACTTTTTATTTTTGGTGTTTCTGCTGCCAAATTGTGAATTTTCACTTACACAAGTATCTATAATTAAATTACCAAAGGCAATACAAAAAAGGTTCCTAAGTATATGTCTAAGCAGGATAAAGTTATATGTTAAGAAAATTACTCTTATATTAAAAATAATATAAAAATTATTTAATAATCAGATCATATTTTCATTTGAAAGTATGTATTCAGAATCATTATATACATTATCTTGATCACATCTTTGATTGTTGATGCTGGTGATGTAGTGATAACCATACTTGCCTCCTAAATCCAAGATTGCATGTTCAAACCTGGCCAGTATAGGTGCATTTTTTCGGGCGTAAAAATCCTAAGTATGGCTTACTTCGAAAGGAAAGTAAAGCCAAAAAAGAACCTCAAGCCTGAAAGAAGAGACCTGTGAACAAAATTTGTCGGCCGTTTCACCCTGAATTAAATGGGATGCTGATGACCTGAGATGTTAAAGAGCATCCATAAATAAACCAAATCAACAACATCTTTGATTAATTCATACTTATTTCTATCCATCATTGTTAAAGTTTACTGCAACAGCGGACTATTAAAACATCTGCATCAAATAGGACTCAACATAACAATATCAAACTTTCTTGATGTAGTCATTATTATATTATAATATACAGAATGTTTTGAAATACTTTTACAATCTTTGGTGGTGGGTTCCTCGCACCAAAACAAGAAAAAAGTCTGTATAAACATACATCCGGAAATCCTTAGTTTTTTAGTTATTAATGAATGTTTATCAAAACATTCATTAATAACTAAACTATAACAGGTCCTTCTTGCCATAGAAGGATTCCACGAGTTCAAAATATAGCGATCTCAAGTGTGACTTTTTCTTAGTGTCTTATCCTTTTCTACTATTATAATTACTGTTAATTTATATATATATATGTGTGTGTGTGTGTGTCCAGAAATCCTTATTATTTCAGTTATTATGAAAGTTTACTTCAACCATTTCAAGGTACAATCTAACAACTTAAGTTGGCAACCAAAAAGTAAGTTAATTTGCAAATAATCAAATACAAGTTTGCTGATGCAACTGGCACATCAGCATTGCATACTTATATGACAAATTATTCACAAAATGCTGCAATAGCACTGTTGAAGATTAGCCAGTTACGTGATTTGGTAATAACCCTATTAAAGATGTGATAGAAAGAGTCATTTTAACTCTGGTGTCAATTTTAACTCAAAAACTAAGGATTTGCAAACATATGTTTATCTTGTTTTGGTATAGGGTACCCTCCACCAAAGTTTGTAAAAATATTTCCAAAATAAATATATATATATATTTAAGGCAAGATAAATATCACTTATTTATTAAAACCGGGCTGATCTTTTTGGAGAAAGGTTTTGTCAGTTATGGATTGGCCATTAAAAATCACTTACTTAAATATGAATCTCAGGAAAAAAAAAATTCATCATAAAGGGCAACTTGAGCCTAGTTCCTTTACATTTCATATTTAGTGACTAGCTCCTAAGCTATCCATTTAGCTTTTATTCGAGAATCATCCTCAGAACTGGTGACATGTTTCATGGTATATTCCAAGACAGAGTTGTTGTTACTAATGGATTCCTATCCCTTTTCCTGCAACTTAGTCCCAGGCAATTTCTATCTATCAGGAACTTTTGTACAGAAATAGTAAATGACTATTCCTTATAAAATGACATCCATTTTTTAAAGGAAATTAAAGTGAGTGATGCTTAATTTCATCAATAGCTACCAAAAATGCTTGAATGAGTGTTGAAAATTTATGCATTTATTTCCTTATTCAGGCAGGTGCACATACCATTATATTAACAACTTGTCATACAAGCAACATTTCACCTTTAAATCCCCAATTATTGGAACATTCCAAGATCATCAATGTTAATGTAGCATGAAACATTAACTGGATCATTTTGTGTTATAAACAGTAGTATAATAATTTAGAAGTTTTTCAGCATTTTGCAACATTATTATAAATATTGCATTATGGAGACATTTATCCCAACAAACCATTTTACTTGTTTATACTTAATGACAACAAATATGTGAAAGGCATTAATCTATCCCCTGCTAACTAGTTTTCAAGGATAACATTTCAATTTATTAGCTAAAAGATCTTTTTAGCATTGCAAGATAGTTTCTTTTGCAATTTTTCTCACTATGAGTAGCATTTGTATAGTCAATATCAAGGTGAGCAGCCGCTGAGAACTATTTAAAAAGAGAACTGGAGTGCTAGATTTTAGTAAAGTCCTTTTTTCTCTTTCCTCCCCCTCTTCATTCTCTCTCTCTCTCTCTCTGTCTCTTTCAGTTTTCAAATAAGACATAAAACACCATTCTTTCACATACTGAGATGGCTACATACTCAGAAGATGTTAAAGGATTCCTGATTCATAGGGATCTAATCAATTCTTATTCAGTAGTTGTGGTTAATGAATGGTAATTATTTCAAGAATGGTGATAAACATTATATGAATGAAAAAGGAATACATATGATAAAACTTTTGGTTTTTCAAATAAATATTTACCTGCAAATTAAATGCATTTCCCACAGTTGTTTCAACTTTAGCAAAAATATCACTTGCCACTGAGCTTGTAGATGAATGTCTCGATTTTCTCTCACTTGCAATAAACAGTGGAGATAATGCAGCTTCAGAATGTAGCTCTACGGATTTGAAACCAGTATTCTTTGACGGAGAGTTCTGTGGTGTTTCTGAAAATATAAAAAGAAAGTAAACATTAGATTTTGTATTTCAAATTCTAATGTATTAACATTGCTGTTAAAGTTTTTGCCATTAATATTTCATTCCAATTGCTTAGATCTTCAATTTGTTGGAGTAATGATGATATAATAGTGGAATAGTAGTGCTTCAAGGGATTAGAAGCACTAAAGGCATTAAACCCTTGGTTTGAGGTCTTCTTCAACAATGGATAAAAAGTTAAACCAGAAACCATGGCCAAAGCATAATGATATGTACTTTATTGAACTAGCTCAGTTCTATTAAAATTGTGACATTGGATACTTTGAGTGACCCAATTGTGCATCCATTACCTCTCGAATGAGGCTGAGTTATCCACAAATGGGCTATGGCTGTGTAGCAAAATACAGTATATATTAACTTTTGGTCAAGATGTGAGTGTTTAAAGCATTCTTGTTTGTAAACATAGCAAGAGTACTGGTATGAATGATCCTTCTAGAAATTTGTATGTATGGTTTTTACATTTGAAGAATTAACTTAAGTAAAGTTTCCTGACACTGAAATTTCAATCATTTCACAAAATTAGTGAATATATTTCCAGAGATGGGGTATGCAAAAATTAAAAATATTAAGCAAAATAAAATAAACCAATTAAAATTTAACTGCTTTTTGATTGGTAAATTTTCCTCGTAGTATCTGGCAATACTCTAAAATGTTGAATGGTTTAATTTTATTTATATATATAGATACAAGGAACTTATGATCCCTTTTGTAAACTTTCAAAGTTATGATCTTTTTCAAAATTGGATATCGAGCTGATTCGTCAATATTGCGTAAGCATAGATTTTCATTCAAAACACTCATGTCTTGACCAAGTAGTCATCACGAAAAGGTAGTGTTAATTTACAGTTGAAAATTATTTGCTTTGGTAATTTGGTATAATTGTTCATTCTGCGATGGTATGCACGCTAATGATAACAGTTCAGTAATGCTACTAAGTTAATTGCGCATTTGCCAAGTACCTAGCATAATGCAGCTGAAACGATGTTACAAACCAACCCTGTCCTGCGGCCAAAATCCCGAAAGGTGATGGAGAAAGCCAAATTCTGCCCAAACGGCAGGTGAGAAAGTGTTAGTTTGGAGTTCTATTATTATTATTATTATTATTATTATTATTATTATTATTATTTGTTATACTTTTTTTTAAAACCTAAACTAAACTAATCTAGTCTAGTCTATGAAAAAGTACAATTTATTCTATTAAAAATATACAAGTGAGGGAAAAAAGTTACAATGAGGGGTACGAACCTACGACTCACATTATTAGCATGACACTCTAACCAACTGAGCTAACAGGTCTACATGCTGATCAAGGAAATTATTTGCCTAAAGTAATCCCTACTAGAATCGTAACCAGTCGGCTTTCTTCTCTACCATTCGGGATTGCGGCCGCTTAAGCTAAAGTCATTTGAGTGATTAAAGGGATATTTTCTGCTTTGTTTATCAAATGCAACATACTGTTTATAGTTGCTCCGAAACATAGCTAACGAATTTTCATTTGCCTAGGTGGCTGATATGCATTTGATTTATGGGGAAGCAAGAGATACTTTAAAGCAAACGGTTTAAACCTTCTCACTATATTTTATATTGCATTTAACTTATGAAATCATTTCAACCCATGTTTGTAATGTGCTTCTGAATGTTATCTTTTGTTGTCATGTTTGTTTTGCATGATATTCTTTGGTGTCATGTTACGTTTACATCACACCCTACTCTGTTATGATTCATGGTGAAATGTTAGGCTTAGTGTGCCCCAGAGCTCCTTCCAATACTTGTGGTGCTATCACAGTAGTTTAACTGTATGAATATTTACTATTGCTATAATTGCACAGTAAGCATATTAGTATAGCATTAAGTGCCTCAAATAAACAAGAAAGTGCCAATGTGGAGAGCAATGGTTTGTGTATACAAAGATGCATGATGTTCTAACAGAAAAATAGTACATCAACTAGGCATTTCTGACTATAGTATTCGCTATGCATTGAAGAGCAGAGAAGAAACTGGTCCCATGTTGATCGACCATGCAATGGACATTCAAGAAAAACATAAGAAGTGGAGGACAATAGAATTATACACTACATTTATGTTTTGCACTTGTTTACACTAAACTCCATTTACTTAGCTAAAACTAATACATGTTTTGGGAGAACTTATTCCATCTTCAGTTGTTGACCAACTACCATTACTAGAAATCTTGGCTGGATACCCAGATATTCCTGTGGCAATGTCTGGTGGTTGTAGTAGGAACTTGCCGAGTTCATCCATAGTAGGAAAATGAAAGTTCATTAAGTTTTCTTTATTTTTTTTGATGAAAAATTTTTCCCTGTCACTAGCGTATCTCTGATCACAATCCACACATTTGATCTCATAAATTCCTAATGTCTGTTCTGTTGGTATGGTGTCTTTTACTGTGCAACCTAATAAATTTATTTATTATGTTTGTTATATTTGTTTTTTAAGGGTAACATTATACCTTGTTCTTTGAATATGCTCTTAAACTTGTTGTGGGAGGTTGGATGGTATGTGAAGCTTTAGAATTTGTATCTTTCCATGATGTTCTTCTGTATGGAAACTTCTATTATAGATTTTTGTCTTAACTTTATTTATAATTTTTATCACTGTGCCTTTGTTGAAACCACTGGTTATTGCTGTCTTAATTATCTTTCAGTATTCCATTTTGTACTCTGTTTCTGTGAGTGGGGTGTTAATTAGTCTGTTTGCCAAGTTTTGAAACACTGCATATTTATGTGGAGTGGGATTATGATTATTATTTTTTATGTAATTATATGTGTGTGTTTCTTTTCTATGTATTCCAAAGTTCAGACTGTCTTTATTCCTTAGGATTTTTAAATCTAGGAATGGGATCCAATCATTTTTCCCTTCTTCTATGGTAAACTGTATTGATTTATGTTGTAGATTAAGACGTTTCAGAGCATCTATTGAATGTTTTTTCGGTATTATTACAAATACGTTGCCTACATACCTATATCATGTCTTGAAAATTAAAGGAAAGGCTTTAGTAATATGTATTTCAAAGGAGCTCATGAACAAATCTGCTAGAAATGCAGATAAGTGGTTTCCCATAGCTAGGCCAGAAACATATTGGTAATATCTTTGGTTGAAACTGAAGAAATTTTGTTGGATGCAAATATAGTAAGCTTCAGCAAGTCCTTTATTTCTTCTGTTTGTAAATGTAAGGAGGTTAACCATTTCTTTAACATTTGATTTAGATTCTCTATTGGAATGCTTGGAAATAATGGTTTTACATGAGACGACACCATTATATTTCCTGTGGCAATTCTGCTATTTTTAAGTTTTTCCACTAAATCAAATGAATTTGTGATGATCAATCTTCGGAATCTTTTAAAAGAGTTGAAAATGACAATCAACTTTTTTGCTACCTGGTATATGGGTGAGTTGATATTGTTGATTATTGATTTCATGCTGTTATCATTAATGTATGATATATTACCACTCCATTGGCTTCACAAGTATAACTTATTCCCTTAATTATATTATTTTATTGATTGTTGGGAGTGGTGGTGATGTAATTCTTTTATTGGTTGATAGGAGTGAAGATGGGGAGGGGCAAGTATTGAATCTTTCAGCTGGTAGATCACTGACATCAGCCTTTGCTTGGAGCACAACTGTCATATTTTGTAAGTATGTATCTGTTCAGATCAGGTGATGCAGCTTTTGATAGATCAGGATTATTAAAGAGGTGATCGAATGAAATTATAATGTTTTAAACAGACACATTATGATGCTTATTAAAAGCAATACCATAAAAGGAAGAATGTTAAATGCTTTTTCTAAGTCAGCACATAATGGAACATTTATATTATGGTCACCATTAGATTTTGTTCACATTATGCAGCATCACTTCAAATGAAAACATTGTCAAAAGAAAACACCCGGTTCATCCTTCAGCATTATAGGATCATTGCATACCCCAAATTATTCCTGTAAGTAGGGTGTTAGGTTATATTTATTTTGACATACCTATATAACTTCTCGAGTTTTATCGAAAAATATGTAACTAAAAAGTTCTTTGATATATTCAGTTAGGTTTCAGCTCACTCTAAATAATTTTCAAAGAGTTTTTAACTGAAAAGTACATTACATTTGGTGGTTTAGTTTGGTTAGGTTATGCAGAGTGAATAACACTGCAAGAATATTACAGGTTATAGAAGGGTCCTAAATAATCAACTTGAGACACAAAACCAATGTCCTGAGAAGTAAAATATTTGAGTTATGTAAATCCAAAATAATGGGACTTTTGGTACCAATAGATCAATATTGAAGCATGAGAGAGCAACAAACTATGCTGGAATGATAGCATACCTTGTTATGGACTATGGAAAACCTGAGAGATAACAGCTCATGAGCTTTCAAATTGTACTGTAATAAACATCAGTAAAAATGAGAACAAATCATGACTGTACTTTACTTAACAGGTGAACTGGTTTAGTGGACAATTTAAATGATAAATGGAAGATTCTGTGATTAAGATCCTAGCCTAGTGGATAAGATGACTGACTTTGTACAGAAAAAAAAACAGATATAATCTAGATTCAAGTCTTCCCTCAAAAAATATGTGCCAACCCAATACATGTGCACAAGCAGCTTATTTTATTGGTACATTCATTAATATCTAATGGCATTTCTTTGCCTACAAGGCACAGGGACATTACAAGGCAATGCATTGCATAAAGTAAAATGGAGCATAGGTATATATAGGTATTAATCTTTGTTGCCCAACTATGCTGACTGCAGTGCAAGACATACTCATTGCATCCGAGATTTTGAAGAGATACTTTTTAGATAGGAGTATTCTTCAAAAAGTAACTGTGCTATCACAAGTGTTGTGCGCACCAACCACATTAATGCATGACAAGTCCTGCAGTTCTGTCCCTTTCATCTGCTAAAGGTACAGGCACTGGGTGTGACGGATTTTGATCCCCACTTGCAGTTTTGCAACTGAACTTTATGGATGACTGGATTACTTTTCATCAATGCTGTTCACTATGAGGCATTGTTCAACAGAGATGGGTAAATTTTAAATTCAAGAGACATGCATTAAAACCTCCATCACACTGTACAGAAGAGCTGCCAACAATGATTTGGCACCTGGCTGATCAAACTTCTGTGTATCAAACACCTGTTGAATTAGATAAGGAGCTGCTTGCTGCTCATTGCAGCTTATGACAAAATTTGCAACCACCTGAAGTATTGACATGGTATGAGAATCTTTTCTATAACAACATTACCTATTTTCTGATGTGACTGGTTTACATTTTGAGTAATTCCTCTAAAACCTAAGCTTTGCTTTATTTTTTTTCCAATTCTCCTGCGGTGTATCCCTTATATAATGCATAGTCATATGTTTCCTTTCAAATAAAGCCTATTCAAAGCAAAACTGTAAGATATTGTCAGTTTATTCCATTTCTTAACCTATGACCACTGCTTCGCTAGTTCACTGAAAAGTAGTGCTACCTTTAACTGAATTGTAATATATTTTTGGTGATGCTTGATTATGTATCCATGAAGAATACTTAAATGAATGAACTTTGTTTAAAAATTACTTGGAATAGTTTAAAAAGTTATGTATTTGGAATTAATTCTAACAATTAAAAGAGAAAATAAATTTCTAATGGTACTTGAATCCTGTCCCCCCCTTTTTTTTTATTTATGGATGCTCTTTAACATCTCAGGTCATCAACGTCCCATTCAATTTAGGTAGTGAAAAGGACAACAAATTTTGCTCAGAGGCCTCTTCTTCAGGCTTGAGGTTTTTTTCATGCCGTAAATGTACGACACGGGACTCACGGCTTTACTTCCCTTCCAAAGGAAGGAACTTAGGATTTTTATGCCTGAAAAAATTCATCGGTGTCCTGGCCAGGTTCTAACCCACAACCTTGGGTTTAGGAGGCAAGTATGGTTACCACTACACCACCAGGACCGACTCCTGTTTCCTTGATTTTACTTACACCCACAATGTAATGTAACCTATTATGTCAACAGGCATTTCACAAATACCCATCCCTATTGCTGCTGTTCTTTTTTATTTGAAGTAGAACAAATTAGCGGTATGCTGATCTTTTAGAAATCTTAATTCATTACGTTGTATTTTGAATCTGTGAACTATGGGTGCCCTTTCTTAATGCTTGTCTTGGACTCCTTTATAATTATTTAATTACATGTGATATTATTCACTAATACTCTATACATACTGTGACATTATTTGAGTTACTAGCAGGGAGTGGCTGCATAGGGAGAAGCACTCAAGTGGCTCATGACAAATAAATTCATTATGAATTTTGTGAGTTATACTTGCATATATATATATGCATCATAAAAATTAATTTACTTTCAAATTTATTTTTTGATTCATAGTGTCACAAATTGATGGTTGTCCTTCATTGATGAAAATTTCTTTATCTTCTCTTTATATACAAGAAACAAATAGATGTTTGAAAGCATGCAAAGGAAGATATTGCTTATACAAACATTTTTGCATACTTGATATTGTTGTTGCTCTCCCAACTTACACATTTCAAGGATTTGTTCCTTGGAATTCCTCGTGATTCACAATGTATGAACAAATTATCGAGCATACTGTTTAGAGCTAAATGATTTACTACCTATTCAGTTAATAACATGGCAGAACAAGGTAAATGATGGAGATGCTTTTCAGAACAAATAGACCCTATATTAAGCGATTTACATTAAAATGTGTGAAATGATAAATGAAACAGGTTTATGTCCAAAAACATATTGGAATGAGTACATGCAATTGCAGAAAATTGATCCTTGTGTTCAATGAGGTGTATGTGAACGATTGTTTATTTTACAAAATTATATATCCTAAATTATTCCGTTAAAATAATTATAAAATCTTTCAGATATATACATAACTCTGTACAATTTACCTTCACTGTCTTCTCCAAT
The DNA here is from genome assembly GCA_030762175.1 of Metallyticus violacea. NCBI lineage: Eukaryota > Metazoa > Arthropoda > Insecta > Mantodea > Metallyticidae > Metallyticus > Metallyticus violacea. Next base: position 40,136,113 of record CM060832.1, read on the forward strand.
ACTAAAATGATCATTGGATGCTGGTTCAACCACTGAACTACTGGATGGTGATACAATCGCCTAAAAATCAGATATATTCCCAATGAAGTACATATATAAAATGAATGCATATGAAAGAACATGTGTTTTACATCATTACAAACCTGGGCGAATTGTTGCACAGAAGCTGATAATTTCAATGGTGAATGTTTCACCTCTTCAGCTATTCTATTTTTAAGATTAGTAAACATGTTCGATATGTTTGTCGGAATAGTTCAACAAAAATCTCGCAATTACAAATTCATGTCACCTGTCAAATTGAGCACCTGCTTCACCTATTCCAGCAGACCCATTTACATCTGACTAGTGTTACAGCACGTTCGCTAGATGACAGTACAATATCACTGAGTGGCCAACTCACATTATTAAAAACTGTTATTTAAATTAGATCTTCTTGTAAGATAAACTAATTTACTATCAGAACATCATCATAAATAATAGAAAATTTATTTATTTTTCATTTTGTAAAATGTTCTACATCTATATTTTTTATTACAAATGTATTTTATGTCTCGTATATTGGCAGTACTTAATGATTCCGGCATGGAACAAATGCTCAGCTGATAAACATGTTAAAAGTAAACGTTGCTGACTAATCATTGTATCAGCTAATTAGGGTAAAGGTGTTTTTTTTATTGCAGCTTGTTTAGTCCGTGGCAGTTTTTCTCCTGCAGTAGTAAATACAAAGCGTTAAGTTAGTATAATCAAAATAATGGTTATCGCGAAACTTATAAACATATTTGTGGCTATAATAAAAAAAGTATTGAAAGTGGCCGCTGTGATTATACTGTGTCTCGTGTTTCTAGCATTGATTCCCAATCTGCCGCCTTATGTTGAATATAATGCTTATAATGTAACGCCACCAGTGCCACTGAAAGGTGCATTGAGCGTTAATACGTTATTGAACAATGCTGAACGATTATATGAAGGGGAGCTTAAAGGACCAGAAGCTTTCGATGTGCACAATGGGGTTTTATACACTGGACTGCACGGGGGTGAAATAGTAAAGTTTGTAAATGGTAAAATAACAGCGGTGACAAAATTTGGACAGCCTTGTCAAGGTTTCTGGGAAGAAAAAAAATGTGGAAGACCCCTTGGAATAAAGTTTGGTTCTGATGGTTTTTTATATGTAGCGGATGCATATTATGGCGTGTATAAAGTAAATGTGGACAGCGGTTCAAAAACCAAATTAGTCTCTGTAAATGATTCGATAAATGGAAAAATGGTCAAACTACCAAATAGTATTGACGTTGCTGAAGATGGAACACTATACTGGACAATATCTTCCAGTGATTTTCATTTGGAAGATGGTGTCTTCGACATGCTAGCCGATGGAAGTGGAAGGTTTGTTCATATCACCTACTGATTTATATTTAAATGTTACCTGCAAATGGAGCTGTTATCAATAAAATTTAACTAAATACTTCCCCATAATTTATGCATGTTTTTTATTGATTTATCATCTCAATAATTAATTCTTCATTATGTTTTGTCTGCTGTAATTTTTAACTTAAATAGAGCAATTTTTAAATACCAAGAATTGATTTGAGATAAGTGAAGCTACAAATCAGATAATCGATTTTTCAAACAATTTAAGTCATATAATGTTCATATTTTTAAAAGAAGCAAAATAAGTTGCTCTAGCTGTTAACATTAGCCACAGTTCTATATATTACACAAAATTAATAATAGTTTTTTGGATTTAATTTGCATATATTGTATAGTAGGCAAAGTCAAACTTTTAAAAATAGATTGCTTCCAAAGCAACCAATGAGTAAATCTCTTAGGCCCATTTAGTATTAGAGTGGACTAGAAGCAAAGGAAAAATATATTTGCAATTCGTTGAAAATTCTTTTTCACCAGTTCAGTAAGAGGGGCATACTTTCATAATTTGACATATGTTTTTAAAACTTAGTTGTCCAATATAACATTTAATTTCGTGTCAGAAGCTAAAACTTTAAAGAATTCCAGCTCTAATTTAAGATTATTACAATATATGTTGTACACATATGCATGTGCATGCAAGCACATAGCCAAACATCTGTAAAATAAAAATCAATGTAGTATAATTTTATGTGATCATGACATATTTCTGGTCTTTTATGTCAAAGTTCCCTTGTTACAGCAATGAAACATTTTTGGTAACACCCTGTTATAATGTTAACTTGCATCATTTTTGTCTGTGGTAGACAGCAAAGTAATATTTCTATTATTGTCCAGTATCAGCTTTTTTCACATGAAGTAGTGCTCTTGTAATTTTTTCACTTTCTTACAAAGCAATAAATGACAGTGATATAGAGTGGCTGTTTGCAAAGAGTAGCATAAGTTTGCTAATGACTTTTAGACCAGACCTCTCTTTTCAGTGTAATGGTAGAGAAGATGTCTTGTTCATGTCAACCCTTTTAACTGGACAGATAAAAATCTATCATTAATCAGCAGATGAACGGAATTTCTGCTCCATAACAAAGATAGCTGCAATAAAGAATTTACATATAGGAATGAAGCAGGTGGATGTTACGAGAAAGTATAGTTTTTTCTCAATCAACATTGTCTTCGGCTAAATATTCCGCTTCTGGATACTGCTGCATCTTAGTAGTAAAACTCATAGAACTCTGTCAAGCACCGCAGCTTTGAGCAAGTACAGCTCAGTCTGTACAAAATGTCAGAAGTAACCAGTTTTCTACTAAGGTGCAGCAGAAATAGAGTAACCATGAGCACGAGCCATGGAAATTTACATCTTCACTTATAATTGTCTACCTTCGTTAAGAAAAAGAAGTCAGTCAAAGGAAGAGCAACTAGTATATAGTGTTTAATGTCCATTTTTATTGCTGAGACATCAAAACTGGTGGACACTGATGATATGTGAGATGAAATTATAAATTGGGAAAGGATTTTTTTAAGGAAGGAAATGTTCCAGGTCTAAGTTTAGGGTTCCACCTCCCCCCCACTCAATATACCATTTATGAAAACTGAGGAAAACCTGGAAAAAAAAAAAAATTAAGTAAGGGAGGATGATCCTAGCAGGAATCAAACTCCAGACCTCCTGCTCATGAATCTTTGCCTTAAAAATGTCAGTCACTCATAGCAGTTACTACTAATTGAAGATGATGTAGTCAATGCAACATAAAATGATTTCACAAACTGTGCACTTTAAACATTCTGTTTGGAGGTCCTATGATTTGCCTCTAAGGTATATTGCTTGAAGTTTTGGATTTTACAGCCAGCAATAGCTTCAGCATTTCAAGGGAAGACATGGCATTGTTGTCTTCCAACTGGTGGCTGGTGAGGAAAAGTCTACTCCCATTGTAGTAGTGGTAGTAGATGTTCTTGTTCTTATATCCTATGGTGAGCAAAGCTCAAGAATAGTGAATGTACATGCAACTTATAAAGCTTTCATATACGTGGCATAAGAATACGACAAACTGTCACCATTTATAATACTGTCTAATAAGAAGCCTATCATGCAGTTTTCTGACCATCACTTTATTACTGAATAAAATGCTTTCCAACAAATTTAGGAAATATTGTCTAGTCTAATGGGATGATAAATTAATTAATTAATTAGCTGTTCTGGAATTAAAATATTTGTCTATATTATAGAGGGTGTGAAATATAAAAAAGTCTTTAATTTTTTCTTGAAAATTTTGCACTTCTGTGAATTACATAGTAATTTTAAGAAAATGCAAGTCTGTTACAACTTTGTTGCCCATCTGTAAATATTTTAATAATTTATTGGACTGTTCAAGTCATTAGGTGCCTAGTACTTTAATTATGTGTAAATAAGTTCATTTTAAAATTATCAAACTTGTCAGGAACAAAGCTCATGAGTAAATATATGTGAGTAAGAATATTGAGCTTCTTAAATAACATTCTATATGACTGTTAAGAACAGCATCACAGAGTAATTTATATCTATTTTTTGCAAAATGAACCCTTTCTTACTGTGAACAGACTAACCCCAAAAAATTATCCTATGCCTATCTCAAAATGGAATGAAATGCACATTGTATACATCTCAAAGCAGGCACAGCTGTATTTTTTTATAAGGGGGGGGGAGATTACAATTTAATGTCCCTTAAAGCAATGAATGAATAAATGTTTGATGAAATGAAAGCATAAATGAGTATGGAGCCTGTAACACTTGAAAGTTATCTGGTATTCACCTTACCCAAATAACTGATCTCATGGGATTCAAAACTGGGACCTCTGGATTTGCAGGCAGACATGCTGACCTCAAGACCATGGAGGCGTCTATGCAAGCATAGCTTAGTTTCATAACTAGTCTATATATGTTTCTTCCAGTTTAGTTCTTCAACAATTTCTAGCCCCAAAAACAGTATAAGCAACTTTCCTTATGGTGTAATTAATCTAACATAGTTCAGGCTGTTTTTAGTTCTATATTTAATAGAATTTGTTTTGTCAAAATTTGAGAAAGCTTATTAACTTAAATGAAATATTTAGTGCATCAAATGCATAAGTGCAAAAGTTCAGCATATGACTTCCAAGAAATAAACACTGCAAAAATTGATGATTTAGATTCATTATTTATACTTGCTATTGCTGTTCTTGGCAAGAAGATAAAATGAAAGAGACCTTAAAAAATACAGCAATGAAGCTTTATTTAATCCAGATGAAATAAGGTTGTTTTTCCAAACTATGTCAGAGAAAACAAGCAAAGCTGCACCTTACAGTACTCCCAGATCAAACACCCAAAATTCACTTCATTTGTCGTTAAAATGTCAAGAACTAGTTAGTAAGAAAATTGTTTGTGACAGTTTACTTTCCTGTCAATCAATTTTATGTACAGTCTAAAGTTTCATTTGAGCTAAGCTTTGTGGGTATTCCCTAATGTTTAACTATATGAAAGTATTATTAATTTTATTTATTTATTATAAGACTAATAGAAAGGCTTGTAATACTAGCTCAATGTTCAGCCAATGACTTCTTTCTGTGGATAAGAACCTGAAGAGTAAAGTAAAAAGAGTGTGCTGCTGGTGGACAACTGTAGTGCCTACAATAATGCTCTAAAATTGACGAATGTTAAGATGTGTTACTTTCCGTTTAATTGTATTTCTATCCTTCATCCTCTGGATATGGGAATCATAAAAAAACTTCAAAGTGAAGTACCACAGCTAACTTAGAAAGAATGATTATGAATGTTGAAAGGAAAATAAAAAGTCCATTTAACGTCAATGCAATGCTAAGCAATCATGTCATGATTTCATCAGTTGGTAGGTATTGAAGAAAAAAATTACTGTGAATTGTTGGGGCAAACTCATTGATATAGCCTTTGTGAAAGTCCTGATGGTTAGAAAGAGCCACAAGATTATCCTAATGAAACTCTAACATGTAAATGTGCTAAAGACACTGGAATGGATATAAAAATGTTGGTAATTCTGTTCAGACGATGCTCGTATCTCTTTGTTTCCTGATTACAGTGATGATTCCATCGTTGCAGAAATATGGAAAGAAGGAGGTGAAATAGATGATGAAGATGACAGAAGCACTGAATGCGACATTAAAACAAGATTAGTTTCATTTTTTAAATTAATGGGACACATAGATGTGATTCAGAATGCCACCAGTTTAGTTGAAAGTGTTACTAAAGACCAATTAAAGAAATTGGAATCCATTATATCACTTTTCATTAAGCAAGATATCATCAGCATCATAGACTTACAGAAACTTAGAGACTTGCTTAAGAAGATAAATTAAGTTGTTTGCAAATGTTAATGTAATGTGCTATAATATCTTGAGATTTTTAATTCATTCACCGCCACTGGTTGTAATTGTTTAACTTAGACTGCATGGTATACAGCATTCATTGAAATGAAATGTCTAATGTATTACATCCTTTAACTTACCAATGCATTTTGTTCCTAAAATCAGGCTTGCTACTGTTGCTGTCACCACCATAACCACCATTTTATCCTCGTATTATTAGCATTAGCAATATTGATAATATTTTTCTGAGGAGGGCTACTCCATGAAAAACCATAACTTTTTAAACCTTATAAACTCATTGTTGTTTAATTATTTTCTGCATAGCAGTAGACATCATATATAATTTAGTTTTAGCAAGTAACTAGAGAGAGCAGGGTACTCAAATGTGGCCTAAATGTGTCTAACTATTTATGTAGCTGAAATAAGATCAGATATAAAAACTCTAAAAATGTATTTGTTCAAAGTAGAAATACTGTCACCCCTTCAAAAAATTTACTTTTATTGAACATGGATATAAAGTTACCATTATGTTCCTTTTCTCATGCTGCAAAATTATGCTAAAATTACCTTAATTACTAGAGTGCAAGCCATCCAAGTTCCCACTTTCTCTATAACATTCACCAGTTAAAGTTAAAAAAACTCATTGCACATTTATTACTAAAAATGACTTTATGCTACCAAAATGTAATGAATTTATAAAATAAAGGCTTTATGAAGATTGTTATTATACTATTAATGTGCAAAATTGTAACTAAATTTTAATAATAAATAGAAAACTTATGCTTTATAGCAGGATTGTTATGCATTATATGTTATACTGAAATCTGCTGTAAAATATAAGTTCTTCCATAGTGCCATGGCTAAATTAACTTTCTACAAGACCAAGGATCAACCTCAGAGATAAGATTTGGGGTTTAGGACAGAAAAAGCAATGTCTGGGGCAGGCATTCATCAGTTGTGTTTATTTCTGCCACACATTCTAACAACTGCTTCATTACCCTCATCCGCATCATTCACACTTCATTTTTGTTGGGGCACATAGAATCTTTAAGCTGAAATTAAAGCATAAATTCTCTGTCTATTTTAATAATTAATTCTGAAGTTCACAGAACATTTTTCCACAATTGGTGAAAAATAATAATTGAAGAGAGAAGAGTGGATTACCATTTCAGTATTTTAATGAAAATTAAAACAATTAAAAATCTCTAAATCCAAATATTCACTTTCCTATAAGCTATTTGTAAAATTGTAACCGCAAATATTAATTTCTGGAGCTGTGATATCTCCATTAGTTCAAAATCCTGACAAGATCTGCAGATCATAATTAAATATGACTTTACACTGTCGGATCAAAATCTCAAAATCCTGGTAAGTTCTGCACATCATAGTTCATGTATGCTGCAATCTAAGTTAACCTTTGGGATGTAAAAAATTATAAACAGAAAATGTAACATGATATATCTGAAGCTTTCATGGCTGGCATTAATATTATAAAATTTAAAACCTTTAGACTGTGTTTGCCATGGTCTTAGGTTTGCTTCAAGATCAAAGCTTTTGCTGACAACTAAATGATGATATATCATTTGTATAACAGTCACAAACTTAGCGACATAGGATTCTAGTGTGATTTTTTATGGTCGAGCAATGTTGACAGATTTTAGGTCAGTAGGTGAAGTGCATGGGCAAATAGAGCAATACTTCCCACAATATAAACAAAGATTATAGATTCTGCCTAAGTAACACTTGGAAACAAACACTCAAGAATAAACAATCATCTTGAGTCTCCATTATCTCTCCCCTTCCCAAACAAAATCCATTTAACACTTACTCTAGCTTAAAAAGCATACTAGGAGTTATAAATCACCTCAATTATGACCTTATATAAGGGTTGTTTACAAATGATTTAGACATATACTGTGTCTTGTATAGCCTGAGTTTCTAGGTTAGCCCTTACCACTTATTTTTCCTGAAAACCTATGCTTATTACCACCTCTCTGGCTGCATTTATACCGTTCTCTTGGGGTATCACACAACTAGTCCCTAATGGCTGCTTGCAGGGCATTATTGTCTGACATCATATAGGGGCTTTTTCCTTTTAATGAAGAGGAATGGTCATTGGATGGAGTCTGAGAATATCAGTACGTGCCAATACAGTGAATTCCAGTTACCCCAACTCTGTCTGAGTCTGTTGGCTGGTATGGAAACAAATATTCTCATTGAAACAATAGAGCATTTTAGCCCAATTCTCCCTACCATACTACTGTACCCAGCAACACAACTTTAGAGAGGCACAACACATTTCGTTGTTGATGATGGTTTTCAGCTGGAGCTAATCCACCATCAGAATGCCATTTTCTTCCCATAGGATCCAGTAAATCGGAACAGGGCTACCCTTATACGTCATTGCTTCCATTACTGCTTCATTTCTGGGTGTAATGATGACACCACCAATCGTGCAAAGAATGCATCAGGATCAGCATTGTCTAATGCAAGCAGCTCTCAACCAACTGGTTTCTGGTCTGTTTTTTGTTCAAGCATTAAAGATCATAGAATCCAATATGCATAGATTTTTTATAATTGCAAGTCGTCATGAATGATTTGGTGCAACTGCAGCAATTTTCCAATATGCTTGTTTTCAGCAATAAACTCAGAAACACTTGCAGTGTTTGCATCCGTCTGAGATGGACTTCTCATTGGTTTTGTTCCCACTTTCAAAACCCATCGCCCAGTTGAACACTATTGCATGAGATAGAGCACTGTCACCACATGCTTTGTGCAATCTGCTGTAAATGTTTGTGGGCCTATTGCCTTCTTTACATAGAAACTACACAGTCCACCTCTGCCTGTAATAATCACTCCTCATGATCTGTCATTGACAACAGACATATAGCCTGTCAAATGGTATACTTGTCACACTACTCTTGAAATCTACCATCATCTTTATTGACTCTTCAAGGTTGACTGTTTCAGACCACTGAATTGTCAGTGGCTTGCCACTTCCAGGGTTTGCATACCAGACCAAGTAAATCATTTGTAAACAACTCTAGTATGAGTAATACAACTCATCATTCAGCATTCCACTGACAATGCTCATCACAAAAACAGAAGCTTTGGTTTTAAAGCAAACAACAAATCAGCCTGGAAGTTTTAAAAATTTATAATAGAAAACGTATCAGTGCATAAGTTTTAAATTGATTTGGCAGCTTTTGACACATTATGTTTAATTTCTTTTCTGTCATATCATTCTCTTTTAATGCACCCATGAGTATCTGTATATAAACTTTATAAAAATCTGTTTTACAGCATTTAATTTTAAATTGATATTTATTTTTTTTAATAATTGTCTAAACATAAAACAATTTGCAGTTTTTTTTTTTCCGCAACATTTTGTTCTCGTATTATATTTATGCAAAGAATAGTTAATTGCCCTCTCCTGTTACATATTCATGTAGAAATTGCATTCATTAAGCTATAGGCTTTAAATATTCACATTTTTGTAATTACCATTTTTAAAAATGGATGTATATGTAGAAAGTGGTTCTAATTAGCAAGTACACAGAGAAAATTGGGGAGTCTCAAGAGCAATCTCATTACTATTATTTAAGGACTCTGTTGAGTGCATTCTTTCCAAGTGATTTGTTTTTTTTTTTTTTTTTGATATAGTGCTTTTTTTATTATTAAAAATAAACATATATCCTCTCATATAATACAATCATGCATTAAAGTTAGTGTTCTGTATTAATGAAAACATGCACTGCTACGCTTTCTTCTTGTACTTGCCAGCTTTTTCATTTGTAACGTCCCATTTTATTTGAAATTTTAAGTAAATGGTTGTGTCTTGTCAAATAACCTTTCTCTATTCTGCATAGCTTTATATTTTTTTGTGTATCTTTGTCCATTTTGTGAATAAGAATTATATGTTTTGCAGCAGTGCAGAAACAGTTACATTGTTTACGTATTAATGAAAGTACTCTTTATTTAATATTCTCATATTTTTATCTCCTGTGACTGTAGAAAAATTGGTAATTTATATGGTAGATAAAAATGCATAGCTTGTAAAATCACTATCTCTATGCTCTACATATTTGAATGCCTCCATGAACTATAAATTCCATTTTGTTTTCTGTATTGCTTATTTAATTTTTTATTGTTCACAGATTATTGAAATATGATCCAAAGAAGAAGAAAAATGAGGTGCTCATAGACAATTTACACTTTGCAAACGGAGTCGTACTTTCATCAAATGAAGAGTTTGTATTAGTAGCAGAGACGGCAAGGAGTAGAATTCATAGATATTATCTGAAGGGTCCAAAGAAAGGAATTCATGACATATTCCTGGATGGTCTACCTGGTTTACCAGATAACTTAAAATCAGATGGTAGCAATGGATTTTTTATTCCGTTGGTTTTGGCAAGAGACTCAAGTAACCCAGTAATTTTTCAGAGTCTAGGGCAATTTCCATCCATTCGGAAGGCATTTTCAAGATTTTTGGCCCTGTTTGAGTTATTGTTTTGGCAGATTGATGTTGTGTTTCCTAACTATTACGCAAAACGAGCCATTCACTTTATTGGGCATTTTGAATCAGTGCATGGAATTGGCTCAAAAAGATTTAGTGTTTTGCATGTAAATGAAGATGGAGAGATCAAAAGTAGCTATCACAGTACAGATGGAAAGCTGACTGGTATCAGTGAAATTCATTGGTTTAATGGTGCCTTTTATTTAGGTTCTCCATATAATAATTATCTAGCTAGAGTGGTATTAGAATTTCCTGAAGTAGACAGTAATAATAACCTACCATTGAAGGAAGACCTGAAACAGAAAAAGCAAGTGTATGGTCAGAAGCAGTCAGAAGAGCAGCAGCAAAAGCAGGTATTACAAGAGAAACCAGTGCAACCAATTCAACAGCAGAAACAAGATTTAAAACAACAAAAACATTTAGCTGAAGATGAAAGGCAAGCAGTACAAGGCGAAAATCAGTCAATTAAAGATGACATTTCAGCTAGACAGCAGCAAAAACAATCCATTGAAACAGAGAAAAAACCTGTAAAACAACTTAATCAAGTAACAAAAGAACAGAATGCACCTGCACAACAGAAACAATCTAAAGAGAGTTACAAGGTAGAGGTGCAGCAGGAAACAGAGCAAAATAAAGAGCAAAAACCACAAATGCAGCAACAGACACAGTCCATTAAAAAAGAGGCAACAAATCAAGACCAAAAACTCGAACAAAAAAATAGGAAGCAAGAGAAACCAGTACTGCAACAAAAAAGGAAATCTGTTAAAGAAGAAAATCCAGCAGTGCAGCAGCAACCACTAGAGGCAAAACTACAAACAGAGCAGCAGTTACCAGTAGATATTTCAAAAGCTTCAAAGCAGCAACAGAAACAGCAACAACCTGCTCAACAACCTCGGAAACCTGCTGTGCAACACTTGAAGCAGCAGCAGGTAGCTGATGAACAGCAGCAGAAATTGCTGGTTAAGGGGAAAAAAATAGAAACACAGCAACAGAAACAACCACCTAAAGAAAAGAAAATGGCAACAGAGCATTACAAACCTCCAGTTAAAGAGATAAAATCACAAATCCAACAGCAGAAAAAGTCTGTTAAAGAGCAAACATCTCCAGTGCAGCAAAAAGAGCAGTCAGAAAAACATAAACCCCCAGCACAGCAACAGAAGCCACAGATTCAAGAGCAAGTACAGCAGCAAAAACAATCAGCGAAAGAACAGAAGCCCGTGGTGCAGCAAGAGAAGAAGACAGTTGATGCACATAAACCAATAGTACAGCAATCAGGTAGTCAGCAACAGCCAATAAAGATGCAAAAAGCATCATCTCAACAGCCGGTTTTACAGGCTCAGAGACAAAAGCCATCCATGCAGCAGGAAAAATTATCCATCCAGCAAGAGCAGCTTTCTAAGGTGAAAGGCTCACAAAAACCAGAAGTACAGGACAATAAAGCAAAAGAAAAACAGCAACCACCAAAATAAAATCTTTCTCTTACTTAGCCTTTCCAATCTTTGACTGACAGAGCAGAGTATAATATTGCTACATTCAGGGGATGATGGTGATAAAATATTGTAGAAATTTTAAAATTGTATTGTGTGTTGTTATATGGAAAAAAAAATAATTAGGTACTGTATCTGTATAATTAGCACCTATCTTAATACATCGAAAAATGACAATTATGATCTTCCCACATAATTTCAATAAGTGCAGCAATTGCTGATTGTTCCAGTAGACATAGAAATTGCAATAGGAATAGGAGCAATTTGCACCAGAATTAGTGAGATTAAGACATTCCAATGGATAAAGAGATTATTATAGTTGAGGGATGCAAAGATTTATTGATGCTTTCCATCTTCCTAAAAGGGCATGCAGATAACAAAAGTATATCAGGCTACATGTTGCTAAGTGTTCCTTTCTGTCTTTATTTGCATACACATATACAAACAAGTATGACATATATATATATATTTTTTTATATCTGATACATTTTTAAATTCAATGCAAATTTTGATAGTGTATAGGAAATTTATCATTGTATGTACATGAGTTGTTTGTTGGATTCAAATACTTGTGTTAAGCAGTGCATGTATGTGAGGAACTAAATGAGTATTGCTATAACATTTATCCACAGTATACATAATGTAACTATATAAGTTCATGATTTGGAATGCCCATTTATAATCCATACCTGATGGTAGCTAAGTCTTCCTTTCCCTATCTTTTCATTAAATGTGATATTCTCTACTTTGCAGAGCATAGTGCTTTTATTAATAATATTGGGCAGCTTGCAGATTAGTATATTATTTATACTTTTGCTCTAGATAGTGGTTATTATTTAAATAAACATTTAAATCATTTATCTGTTGTAACTCATTGAAATGAATGAAATGTATTTAAGGATATGGAAATAAACTGCAGCTTTTATTCTGACTTTCCTTTAGTTCGACATATTGCTGATTGATAATGGAAGATGTAGATTTACTGTAGAAAATAATGAAATTGCCACATTTTATGTATTGACAACCAAATGATAGTTTGAGGATTGCATATTTTATAATTATTGTTCCTGAACATAACATTTTTTCCCATATTTTAATGGGCCATGTGTCTTAAATAATCGTACTTCCATATATTTTTTATTGCCAAGGAGGGCACAAGAGAAGATTGTTAATTAATCTAGATGTAACAAAATGTCACTCTATTCCTTGAGCTTTATTTCACTTCTGTAAAACCACTTACATAGGTGGTCCAGGTTGTTAAGACACAGACAGGAGGTCTGAGGTTCAACTTCTGCCAAGACTTTCTACCATGATTGAGGTTTCTTTCCAGGTTTCCTCAGTGTTCATATATGGCAAATTTTAGGGTGGCACTCTAAAATGCTTCGTTCCTTAAATAAAATCCTTTCCCAATTAATCATTTCATCTCTTGTATCATCATTGTCCACCGTCTGTGGTTCCTCAGCAGTAAAACAGGCATCAAATACTATTAAAGAAACTTTCCATAACCAGTAGAACATCCACATCACAATATTTTAGGATAAATTAACATGTTTTTTTTAAAATAAGAAACCATGTATATCTATCAAAACACAAAACAAAACTGCAGAAAGTTATGAAGCTATGTGTTAAGAAGTACTTAAAAATAAAATATTAGCATCTATATCCCCAACATCTTTTGACAGTTTCAAATGTATTCAATTTAAAAAATCAAATAAAAGTTATTCGGGTTTGAAAAATGTGTATATTATTTATAAACACTAAAATTTCATAAATATAACTTCTATGTGTGCTTGGGATCTTTTTATATAAAGTTTTGCTTTTATAGCAGTTTTCCTGATGAAATAACAATTAAAAGTAACGTTTAAAATTCCAGGGGATTAGAAGCTGTTGGAAATGAAGATTAAGTAGAAGGTTGATTTAAGTGAAAAAAGTATATGTCACCTAGCTGACATTTTCTATAAATTGAAAAGCTTCAATAAAATGTGAAGTAGAAAGCAAGAAATAAAATAAATATTAAGGATAGAGCAACCCAATTAAGTATGAACCAATTTACAGGGTGTTTGCCTATAAGCAAGAGTAGTGATTGTAACCATTTAAGGATATAAAGTGGAGCAGATACAACCAAATAGTAGTTTCCTTTACTATTTTAAAAGGTTGTACTTACAAACTTAAAGGAGGTGCTTAAACTGATCACTATTGTTGTCTATACATTTTTGGCACTTCTTTAAAAACCTATACATCACTCACTAAGTTCATTTGAGTAATGCTGGCTATTTCCTGACTGATATTTTGCTTTAGTTCCTCCAAGATATGGAGTTTGTATTGTATGCAGTATTTTTTTAATTTACCCAAGAGATAAATTTCACCTGAGGGGGCACAAACCCGTACTACTAACTATGTCAGTCTAAAACACACTTTCAATTTCTCTCACAAATATGTTCTATATGATGTATGGCAGAGTCTTGTTGAAAAGGCAACTTCATGCCCTCTGTCGGTTAATTCTAAAAATTACAGGAGGGACAATCTTGCATTCACTTATGTGGAGATATCAACTTGAAAAAAAATGACTAGATAATTCTTTTTCCATTCATGGCACAGCATAAATTTTTTTGCCATTTCATGAGTGATATCAGATTTCTCAGTCCACCAATAATGATTATTTTGAATTTCATTGTAAAGATTATACATTGTTTAACTGCGTAGAACTTTTATATTTTGGAATCATTCTTTAAATTATCTTGGAGCTTGACAAAGTGGCTGAATCATACATACATGTTGTACAGCATAAAATGTATACAAAACCAGAATTCATGTTGTGGTTATATACAGAACAAAACATACCACTTATAATAAATGAACTCGACCACTTTTAGAACCACATTGACAGCCAAGAGCTAGCATGACCTTGTTCTAATCAATGGCAGTAAACATGTGCATGTGCTCAGTATAAAAACACTGTTAAGTTGGTTTGTAGGTAAATGGATTGTGGCAATAATAGTCATAATAGTGAGACAGTAGCATTATAATATGAGACTCGAGTCCAATGCTCTACCCCTGACCCATTTCTAGTTTATCTGAAAGTTTTATTTTTACCTCATTTTTCATCATACTCTTGTTGAAGATTGATACATTTCTCCTGGTTGTGCTCTAATATTTCTACAGCTTCCTGATAAAAGGGTTGTCCAATCTCTGCATACGACTGGTTTATAGCCATAAGACTTCAAAATGTTGAAAATTATCTCCCTGCAATGTTTACAAAGTTGCTGGGATCTAGATCTGGACAGTAAGTAAGATATCTCACAGATTTATTAATTGCAGCCTTTGCAACACAAGACTTGCAATGTGATGCATTGTTCTGAAGAAAGGCACACCTTGTCTCAAATTTCCATATCATTTCTCTTAGTTTGCATTTGATACTTTGTAAATTAAATTTGCATTATAATGACCTGTTATGGCTTCTCTCTACAAGTAAATCAACCAGAATGAAATCTTGCACATCTCAAAACAGACAGCATGATATTGCCTGCTGATGGCTGATCCTGAATTTCTTAGAGGGTGGAAATCTCTTAGTCCTTATTTTGCAATTTGGTTTCAGGATCATGTGATGGCTCCTCATCCTTAGCCATAAATCTGATAATGAATTTCTGGCTGTCTGTCCAAAAATTTTGTAGACGCTACTCTATAGTCATTTTTCTTATTGAAAATATAGTCTAGTTTTGTGAAAGCTGAGGTATAAGGTCAACCAATGTGCATAGTAGTTGCCATAGCATAAAAGTCATATTTCTCCTTCCGTTGTAAATAGTTCATAAAATATCTGCTCATTGTAGCATATGCTTTAGGTTTTGACTTGAATTTATTGATTACTAATATCTTCACATAAACAAATTTCAATTTAGATTTGAATAGTTTGAGATTTTCACAGTGAAATATAGTATCATATAACAAATTATTTATGAGGAAATCACTCAAATTTCACTAGTTTAGTTCCATTTACTTGGACATGTTTCAAAAGCAAATTTCCTTCATCATCAGCACGGTTCCACTCTCAGCTTTCCAGTGTGATATTGCTCTTTGGATTTTATAAACTTTTTGATGAGGTTACTTTTGTTTGGAAGATCAAATTTAACTGAATTTTCTTTGATATTATTGTTTGATTTAGTTGAACTAAACACTCTTAATGCTTCACTTACTTGTTTTCAGGTCTGTATACTCCATCTTATTGTAGTTGCTAAACGAATTAATCCAGGTTGGTGTTCCTATGACTCTAAGGTCTATTTACTAATTAAAATGTTAATTAGAACTTGCACAGTGAAGCTAATCATATTGATATTATTGTATGATTTAGTTGAACTAAACACTCTTAATGCTTCACTTACTTACTAACCTAACTTCCAAAAATTAGTAGTGACTTTCCTACATATATACAAATAACGTAACTGTTATGTTGATGATGTCTTTGCAATAGTAGATTAAAAGTGGAAAGATGACACAATAAAACAACTAAACCTACAAGTCAGCAACATAAAATTCAAATGGAAATGGAGAACAACAAGGATCCTGGATATAAAAATTATAAAAAATGACAACGTACTGGAATTTGGCATATTCAGGAAGGATACCCACATAGATAATTACATAAAAAGCAATAGCCACAATCCAAAACAACATAAACTTGCTATAATCAATAGTCTCACATTCAGATTAATAAACCTACCAATAACTGAGACAGAATACAAATTGGAGTACCAAAAAATCACGGATATAGCACAGAAAAATGACTATACAACAGATCTGGCCCATAGCAAAAATTTCAAAAGATGCCAATGTTATTTTGGCTCCAGTGAATAAATGCAATTAGAAAAACCAACACAAAGGACAAAATTCCTCCAGGAAAACAATCAGGCATTTACAAAATCAGTTGCAAAGACTGCAATAATAAATATATAGGTAAAACATAAAGGAACATTACCATACGGTTTTTAGGAACGCATGAGAAATGTAAAATATAAACATATGAAAAAATCAATACCATTGCTGGCAAAAAAAACCATGTGTTCCAAAATGAACCAAAACTCTTACAAGTGCTTCAAAAACCCATAAAATTATCAGTGTGAGAAAATATATTCTTGAATGAAAACAAAGAAAATTTAGTTAATTTTGATCTTTCAAACAACAGTAACCTCATCAAAAAGTTTATAAAATCCAAAGAGCAACATCTTAATACCACACTGGAAAGCTGACAGTGGAACTGTGCTGATGATGAAGGAAATTTGCCTTTGAAACCTGTCCAAGTGGAACAATACTAGTGAAATTTGAGTGATTTCCTCATTAAAAATTTCAATTTCTTTAACTTTACCTAATTAACAGCTAAATCCTTTTTTCTGCAAACAACTTTTGAGAAATTGTTTATGGCCCAATGTGCTGCACTGAAATGTGACATGCAGTAAGTGTATTTGAGTGCAAGAACTGTTATCAGAAGACTTTGAAAAAGAATGTGGTTTTTTGCCCACATGGCAGGAAATTTTAATCGCCTTGAGCACATTAGAATGCTTACTGTAACATTCAGGGTCATCACTGCATTTAAGAAACTATAAATGCAGTTGACTGTGATGTCACCAGGAATTTTTGATTCTGTCCAGACAGCAAAATATACACTCATTTTTTACAGAAAAATTAGTAGTGAATACATTTATGGTTAATTTATTATTAGTACTATTAAGTACCATAGACATAATAGACCTTAATATGTACGTATTATCATTTAGCACAAACTTTATCATAGGTTATCAAAATTTTTGATTCCTTGCAATTTGTGTTAATGTATTTCATTATCATTGCAGTGTGTTGTGTGTGCATGTTTTAATGTATCTGTTTTTTAACAGCATGCACCATTAAAATAGTGCTTTACATAAATGTTTTCCTGTTATTTATGGTGTAAAGTTTTTATATTTCAACATATATTTTGTTTACAATTAATGTGTGAAAATATTTTATGACATTATCAATAAATTCATATTTGTCTAAGGCCCAGCATCCACCCAAACAACAGTAACCTCATCAAACCTGAATTTAATTCTTTCTGAAGACTATGCTTGCTTGCATTGAAGTATAAATTAATTTCATGTTTGGAGTTGGGTCTATTCTCCAGGGCATATGTGTATATAAATCTTACTTAATCCAAAGCATTTCTGGTCCTAAGTTTTTTAATTGGAAATGCTGAACCTATACATTAAAATACTGATTTTATAAATATTAAGTTAGAAATTTTTAAGTATCCTCCTCTTGGTGCAACATTACTCAAGGCAGGCCTTGGCTACTGTGTCTTCTACCTCTGTCTTGCAATATCATTGGTAGAATGTAATATTGCATGGGGGCCCATGATCAGCATGTTGACACCATGCCAGATGCTTATCTCACAGCTTCTAAGATCAAAGTATGCCACCTCTCAATCAGTAGTTCTTGTTCTCACAAGGTTGCATGGATTCTAATTCAGACCTCCCTAACTTAGAAAATTTGTAAGCAGGTACCATGAATCTCTAGACAACAGCCAGCAATGCTGTCCACTAGACCAAGAAGACAGTAATTTTTAGGTATATTTTCCCATAGTATGACAACTTTGGCAATGGAATATAAATGCTAAAGTACTTATTTATATATTTTATATAAAAAATAATAATGGTTATAACTGAATAAAAGATAATATTTTAACGTATGTTATGTATAGAGGTGAAACAATTCCTTCAAACAGGATATCAACATATGGTTGATGCGAGCATTGCACATGACAGCAGAGGGAGAAATTAATTCCATGCAGTTTGGTCACAGCAACAGTGCTGAAAGTGAGCCAGTGGATTGTTAACCTTAGTGTGGTGTTTACCTTGAACTTTATCACCTATACTTTGGTTTAAGCTTCAGCAACCTCTCATCCATGGAAGAAAAGTTTCATGCTTAGTTATGTGTCATTCTTTAGTGGATTAGTTTTTCAACAAAAGTAAATACATATTTTTCATTGGAACAAGAGCTAAATTATTTGGAAATATGTAATAAAAATCACGAATGTGTTTGGAATGTTTCCTATCCATACTATAATTGTATTGTGTAAAGACTTCCAGTATTCAGCACCTTTTACAGGATTAATGTTCTAAAAAGGAGTTTTGATCCACCCTCTTTTTGAAAAAATAAAAGATTTCAAGGAGTAGTATACTGTGTTAACCCAGCACTGTTTTATTGATATTGGAGAAGTAGGAATCAGCGGCCCTCACCCCAGTCATTGTTCACAGGCAATCTTTTTAAGGAACTGAATTAGAATGCAGATTGTATACCTGATATGCAGAAACCATTATAAAAAAAAAAAAGTTGCCAAGTCTGCCACCTCCAACCAAATAGTAAGGGTCGTTCTCTTCGAAATGTTTATCCCATAAAATTTATAATGGCTATCACTCTTAGGATGTACTGGAATATGCATCCATACATCTGAACCAGAGTTATTAATGTATCGACCACTTTCTGCTGATGTGTCTGCAGGAAATGTAACTCGCCCTCAGGAATGTCCATGACAAATCTTCGGTGCACTTTGAGCTTGCACCGTATGGTACGTTATACCTGGTGTAGTAATGATCTTGGTGCAAGATTATGTATACATTTCTTCACTGTTGTTGCAATTTCCATGACAGGCTGCTACAGCCACCGTTTCTTTTCCTGGCATTCTATGTTCTACTCTTATTGTTTATCAGTCTAATGTCAGCTCAAGAACCTATATCAATTCCCTACTTCCCAGCTCTCCAGCTGGTTGATTTTGAATGTGAATCAACCTCTATAGGGATCTATAAGGGATTATGTAAGGTCACCATGGTTGCAGAAGTTTAAGATCACTACAGTTCTGTCTCTTTAATACCTTGAACCTATTTATTTGTCCGACTCCATAACGTGTTTCACAGCACTACAAAATGACTTCACCACATGGCGGTTTGGAACTTTTTGCAATGATCTCCAATATGAATTAAGACTCTCGAGAGTTGAACTCTCTGAAGTGTTATAGTTTCGCTGCAGAACAATCTATTCCCGGTCTTCTCCCGGTTCCTTGGAGAACAGAAGAATGCCGGTCCGTCGTGGGTGGGAGGTCTGGGGTTCGAATCCCGCCAGTACCTGGCTGAAGCCTTTTCCAGGTTTTCCTTTCCGGGAATGTACCCTAAATTTAGGCCTGGAACGTTTTCTTCCTTTAAATATAAAAAAAAAAAAAATTCCCAATGTATCATTTCATCTTATGTATCATTAGTTCCCTGCGTCTGTGGTGCCTCTAAAACACCACTCAAAAAAAGAAAAAACTAGATGCAGTAAAAACACGCGGAGGCTCACTGGAGTATTTCGTCGCCAACTATTCTGATAAAAATTATATGCACGCCAAATGAAAGAATAGCAAACCGGCGTGATAAAGTAATTTCATACCTTCCTTCAAACAGTTCTGCGCCTTCATTTGTTGGGTGGGAAAAGCTCGTCGCGCGGCTTATATGCTTGATCATTTACTACTGGATCTAATGTTCAAAACAGTATTACTATTCTTCTGTTTACATTATGACCTGTGCGAAACTTCTCATATATTTATAATTTGAGAAATTGATCACACCATGTCAAAATACACTCGTACAAAAATTAAATATCCTAATGAAGAAATATTGGGGAAGAACTGTCGCCATCGAAAACAAGAAAACGTAAGTGCAAACATGTGAATTCTGAAAGTTCAAAAGTATTTAATATTTTTAGTTTCTAACTTAAAAAAATTACATCGTATCTAAACAAAGGAGTAAGTTGCTTATGCATTCCGTCTTCTGCGAAGTGCTCGCCTCTGTTTCTGTAATGCTGAAAGGTCATTTTCTTGAAACAAAATTGTTTTATATGACATGAAATCAAGATTTACTACAGCGAACCAGCAGCAGATTTAGTCAACATTGTCATTTCAGTTTGTAACATTGTTTTCTATTCTATGGAGCTAATATGCATAACGCTGTGATTTTTTTTCTAGGAATGGTTAATTCTGTACTTTTTCGTTTCCAAAATAGAAGCTTTAAATACCTGCATAAGAGGCTATTCTGTAACGTGAAATGACTATTTTTCCTTTTTTTAGTTCTTCATCAGTTCTCCTCTAGTCATTCAAACGCATTGCTTGGCTTATCCGTTGCATCTTTATACTATTTCAAATTCTTATGCTCTTCTGCATATTCGAGGTACTTTTTATAATGTGTGAATAAGCGACTTATGAATGCATCACAATAACTACCATGGATGACGTGAGATCAAAAAAGTGCACACAATTTACAAGAGCACATTTTACAATCTAAACCAACCAAGACAGCCAGTCGTATTGAAAGGTCTCCTTTGCACCGTCTATGTTGTTATTGAAAATAATAAATAACGGGTTATCAATAAAATACTGTACTTTGTAGAATTGTCAATTTTTTTGTTTTCAATATATTTACACATCGGAGGCACTGGCAGGGAAAATGTCTTTAAAAGCTTTTGGGTTTTCAGGTACACTGGTGCCTCCTTTATACAGAGGGTGCCAAAAATGTATACACGATTCAAGCAAAGAAAAAAACTGTATTAACATGAAAAAACTGAATTCACACAAACAGAAAATGATGAGCACTAATCATCTTACACTTTTAAAGTTACAACAGTTGCTAATCCCATTCTCACGTGTACATTGGTTTGTAGATTTCTGCCGTGAGTGCTCAAAACGTTTCAAAACCATAGCCGAGGATGCGGGTCTTGTTGTGCGAGGTCTACCAGATCTGCCCTTGTGAACATCGCATACGGTACCACGAGGCTCAATATTGTCTGGAATGCGTGCAATTGTTACTCGCGTCGGTTCTGTTGTATACATACGTCTCCATTAACTTTGAACTTCAACAACATTCTCGGTTTTCCATCACCACTTCAAAATTGCTTTCCGCCATTCAAACGATATTGGAATCTTGACTCCATTTTGTTGTAACAACGCTAGCATAACTAATGTGTCACATCTGTTCACAGAACCTCATGCGATAATATTGGCTTCATTTATTCATTGTTGATTTACGATAATCTTGACTTCATTTGTTCATTGTTGATTTACCTGTCACGTTGCAACGCTATCATAATGTATGTGAGTGCTTATAGAACATAATACTACACATTACTGTCATTTTTTGGTCCAACTTTGAAATATATTAAATAGATATCTACTGTGAAAGTGTGTATACATTTTTGGCACCCTTGGTATTATCATGAAGAGAGTTTGGCTTACCCTCTTCTTGTGTTGTTTTATCATGTTTGAAGGGATCACTCATTTTCAAGCTCAGCTTTCACTCTTCTATTAGATAATGTAAAAAAGTTAACTTCTGGATATCTGTCATACGTATTACTATTCACTGTACTTTCCACTTCGATGTACTGAATAACAGTGGGCAAGCCTTCAAACAAATTCCTTGATAACCGTTTCATTCATTGTCAGTGAATACCTCTCTAAAGAAATGCAACTATTATTTTGGGACAGGCTACACATACTGTTACAAACATTTTGAAAAAAGGTATACTAAAAATAAATATGAAAAAGGTCCAAATCCTTGTCATAGGCTTCTACATCGGCACCGAATTATACCGGATGTAAAAATTAGGTATGCTAAAGCTTTCAGAAACATTCCTCATACGTAGAAGAAGAAAATATGTTGTAAAGACATAGACTTGGAAGTTCATTTCATAATAGAACTCATTTTTTACAACTGTATATAGTACATTAATTATGATGGGGAACACACAATAACAGAAAGTACCAGCATACTATATGAAACTATTTCTTGCCTAATGTTCAAATCACGCCCTTGTTTACGTTCGATTAAGTTGTAATTCTTAGGTTCACCGCCAGTACTTTGTATTCCATTTGAAGGAAATGTTGACATACGACTCACTTTATTGCTTTACTAACATACGTAGCATCAACTGTTTAGTGTTCATTACGGACTTGGCAAGTACGTAACAGTTTACAACTGTTCATCATGGACTTGGTTTCCAGTACAGTGCAGTGGAAGTGTTTCCAAATGCGGAATTGGAAGATGCTCATTAGAGGTATGGTTTAGCATATGGTAATGACCGTGCCGCTCAACCTTTGTATCGGGAGAGATTTCCAGAACGAAGGTGCCCCGACAGGAATGTGTTTGAAGCAATTGATCGCCATCTGAGGGACCAGAGGACGTTAAATCCCGCTACTCGCGACTGGGTAAGGCCTAGAAGGAAGAGGCTACCTCAACTGGACGACAACCCTAGCGTAAGATAATAGCTGCAACAAGAATGTTGAATACATGACTGTCTGGAGTGTTACATATGAACCTGCTGTATCCATACCAACGTATACAGGCACTATCAGCAGATGATTTTCCTGCTCTGGTACCTTGTACTAATGATTTATTCAACAAGGTGTCAAGCCCGAATTTAGTGCTACTGTCTGGATGTGGTATCGTTTCAATGTAATCAGATTGTAAATGTTCACAATTAGAACATATGGACCCAAGTGAATCCTCATGCAACTGTTGAATCACGTCATCAGCAGCTATTTTCTGTCAATGTTTGGGCTGGCATTGTAGGTAATTGTTTGTTAGGAACTCATGTTCTTTCACTTAGGCTCAAGTGACAAACTTATCATAAAATTTCTTAGAGAACACTCTAACTATTCTGCTAGAGGATGGGCCGTTACCAGTGCGATGAAATATGCACTTCTTGCAGGATGGAACTCCTCCTCATTTCATTGTTAATGTCCGTCGGCTTTTAATAGATAGAGATGGACCAATTCCCTGGCCTCCACGCCCTGCGGACCTACTAACTAGACTTTTATCTGTGGGGGCATTTGAAAGCTCTTGTGTATCGAGCCCCGGTTCAAGATGCAGAGATTTTTCGTGTGGAAGGCTGAGAAATAATACGCAATTGTCTAGGGATACATAGCGCATCCTGGATTCGATGCGACGGCGGGTTAATGCATGTATCCAATGCTAGCGGAGGGCATTTTGAACATTTCATTTAAGAAAGAGTTTCATGTGGTATGCTGATACGTTCTGTATTTCCCACGATTAATGTACTATGAAAAGTTGCACAACATTAGTTCTAACATGGAAATAAAGGGTATCCCTAGCCCAGGTCCATATAACATATTTTCTTCTACTTCTTCGTGGGAGAAATGTGTCCTAAAAGTTTGGCCACATATTTATAGCCAATATTTTTTCAAGCTAAACCCCCAAAAAATTAAGGCATAAAATATTCATCTTAATAAATAATATTAACTTACACCCTCTATACATTAATGTTCTCCTATATACAGAGTAAGGTTACTATATCGCACCACTTTACAAATTTTTCTCTTCCACAAAATATATTATTTTATTTCCAAATTTAATCTCATGAATATATTCCCTGAATATTTGCCTCCCAAAAATTATATTATGATTAAATTTATTCTTCATTTTTTCATTTACAATGTCATCTACAGAATACCAGTCAGTGATGCTATTTACTCGACCAGTCTCCTAAATAGCGCTGCTTGATCTACAGGGAATATGAGAGGAAATATTTAATAATGAATGTTATTCTTAGTATGAATAATGTATTAAATGAACTAAATCACCATATTATAATCTTTTTTAAAATTAAGACAAATATTTTAACATTTAAACCCCTTGGTAGAGATTGCACATTAACGCCTTTTTCACTTTTAGAATATCTAGCACTCGATTTGTGTGCCCATTTATTGCAGGCAGAACATTACATCATATCTTCTATGATTGAAAAAAACACCGGTCTTCAGACTCAGCTTCGATAACCACATTATCAACAAAGTTTTAAACCCGTTTTGATAATTTCCCAATAGACATTTTGGCTTATGTTACATCTGACTTTACATGGTTTGATGTTTTCCAGAAGTCAGAAGCCAGTACAGATCACCTGGGACTTCTCCCAGGTGGGTGTCATTGGTCAGGAGTACCTAGCCGCTCGCGGCTTTACCTCTCGATGGACCTAGAATAAATTAAGATGGAAACAGGAAGAGAGACTTTCCATTTTGTTTTATAGGGACTGGCTCATTGCCTCAGCTTTTTGAACACCTTTAGCGCTGCTTCCTTGACGGACGATTTACCCTTAGGACTGATTTCACTAATGTAAACGATAATTTTGACGGCAGATTGACTACAACTAGTTCGTAGGCTATCTGTTTTCTCTGCCATCACTGTTTGTCCTTCCATTGCGGCAGTTTCACTGGGTTGCTCAGAATTCAGATTCTCACCAGCTACAAAATCATCGGGAGAGGAAAAAAAGGGGGGAGAGGCTCTTCGATCGGTGGACCAAATTCCCGTTTTTCTTAGTCTACTTGCAGCTTTGTTACTGTCGTACATTTGTCGTGAACTTCACCAAACAATGCACGGATTGTAAATTGCGTTCATTTCTTTCCATGATGATCTCGAAAGCCACTTGCGAATTGTGTTATCATAAGCTGCCAGGAATAATTTAATATTGCTACGTTTAAGGGTTGAATAGTGTGACCAGGGACCTGAAAGAGGAGCACACTATTTTCTCAGGCTAATCTAACAGCTTCTTAATTTTTGGAATGCGTTATATGGCCTTTCAGTAGAAGCAGGACCTTGTTCTCTGGTAAGTTGACATGGCAAATAAAATGTTTGAGCCATTGGACAAATCTTTGACTGTTGAGGTTCTACAAATCGGAGCATACAACTTGAAATATGTGTGCTTAGCGTTATTTCCTCAACACGCGTAAGTCATATTCGTTGGTTTGCCTAAATACTTAACGATTGTGGATTTTTTTTTTCTGAGGCACCACAATGATGAACATTGGTGATACGAGGGTAGGTCTGTAAGTTTCCGGCCTAACCATTTTCTAGGTATGATAAAAGACAAAAAGTATATTTCACTTTTCAATATAGTTACCCTTTATTGAAGTACATTTCTCACATCTTTGAATTAACATTGCAATCCTCCCCCCAAAATAGTCAGAAGTCTTGTCTGCAGAATGGGCATCTTCTTCGTCACACTTAAATTTCCTTCCTCCAAGGTCCTTCTTGAGTTTTAAGAAGAGGAAATAGTCATTGGGAGCGAGATCTGGACTGCAGGGTGGGTGGTTGATCTCCTTGAAGCCACATTTCTTCACAGCTTCCTTTGTAACAAGAGCTGTGTGCACAGGAGCGTTGTCGCGAAGAAGGCGCACATCACTGCTCAGTTTTCCTCGCTTTTTCTCTTTGATGGAAGCACGTAGCCTATGCAGTAGACCAGCATAGTACTCCCTATTTACTGTGGTGTTCCTGTCCTCCAAGTCAATGAAGAGTATTCCTTAACAGTCCCAAAAGATTGTGCCGATGATCTTTTTGGACTGAGTGACTTTGGCCTTTAGAGGCTGTGCTCGCCATATTTACACCATTCTCTTTTGGACAAGGGATCATAGTAGAGGACCATAGCTTCATCTCCTGTAACAATGGTTTGCAGAAATTCTCCCTCGTTACTACGGCAGAGCTCCAAAAATGCCTGACAACAGATGACTCGCTGCTTTTGGACTGAGGAAAGAAGTCTAGGCACCCATCTTGCACAAATCTTATCCATGTCTAAATGCTCAACCTTGCTGCTATTTCTGTAACTTTGAGCTGCCTGTATTCCATAATTTCTCCTTCCACAAGAGCGATGTTTTCAGGAGTGAGCACCTCCAAGGGCCGACCTGCACGCTCTTCGTCTTCAATGCTTTCTCGACCCTTTGGAAAAAGTTTGGTCCAACTCGTTTACGGTAGAATATGAGGAAGATGCTTCCCCACATACACCGTCCAATCGTTGTTTAATTTCATTTGAAGTAAGTCCTTCTTTTGTGAAGAACTTAATAACAGCTCGTAACTCTATTTTGAACAATCTTCTGTATATAGCCTTCTTTATGGAACTATATCTGAACAACTGAACACAGTGGAGTGGAAGTTACAGCTGTAATTATTTACTTAACAGATAAGGATTTTGTGCGAGGCCGGTAACTGATGGACCTACATGAGATGAATGAAATATTAGGGAAGGATTTTTTTAAAGGAAGGCTTAAGTTTAGAGTACATTCCTGGCATTTGCTATTTATGAGGACTAAGAAAAATCTGGAAAAATCTCAATCAGGGGTACAGTCCTGTTGGGATTCCAACCCCAGACCTCATGAGTCCACGCCTTAACGACCTTGGTTGCCCTGGCAGTGATTGCGAAGGAATGTATCAGTATGCTTTATCATAAGTTTTAACAGAGAGGTGAAAAAATAGTTGAACATGAAATAGATTAATTTCACATCTACGTCGTAGACGCATCTGGATTCAGCAGTGTACGCAAAAAGGCCCCAAAATATTAGCCGAGCGAGAAAAACATCAGTATCGAATGGTGAGAGAGGGTATTAACACAACATATGTATGTTGTACAAGTGTAGCAGAACATTTTGTGCCACCCATGATTATTTTTAAATGACAAAGAATGCGGTCCGGATTATCAGCTGGTAATACCATTTCGAGCAATTATTTATCTGATAATGGATTTTTCATGTGTGGTTTTGCTTTTAGAAAGCCGTATGGCAATTTGTTTCCTTACATCGTCTGTTCCGAGGCCAAACTTACACTTTTCAAGAAATATAATTTCTTTGGCTATATCTCACTTTAAACTTAGTTCTGTATGCATTCATAGGCCTGTGACTTTGTCTTATTACTTTGCATCTAAGATGCAGAAGAAAAGCCCCTATTCCCGCCCCCTTTGAAATGAAATGTTCATTTAATGCAGCATTCGTTAAGTTTTCATTTCTCCTTTCGAAATTCTTCAAAAGCTGTACACATATCTTCGGGATTCCATTTCCATATCCTACTCGTTTAGCTATTCTATTTATTGAACTGTAAATACAAAGAAGTAGCAATTATAATTGTTGCGGTAGCTCTGTGCATTCTATTTTAATTTTCATCCTTTCTAACCTATAATTACTAAGTGTTTGATGGCTGCATTGTTTCCTTATACTAGCAGTGTACGCTGATTATACTTTTTTGTGCATACATGTCTGTTAATTAGTTATAAAATGTGACCTAAATTTACATCCACTGGCGCCATTATTTTTATTCACAATTACTACTCCACAAACATGCAGAACTGGTATCATAAACAGTTAAACTAAAAATGGAGTGGCATGAAACAATTGACAATGGTGGAAATACATACCATAGTTTGTAACAAGACCATCAGATGTCATTCCACTACAGTAACTTGGCGGTGCAATCGTATATACATACATATTTCCACGTGCTTAATGACCATAGTGAGGTTAAATTGCCCATTGTGCGTTCAGAGTAAGCAGAAAAATTACAACTTTTTAAATCATTTAAAAAATAAGTGTAAAGTGGATGATAATAAACACAAGGAAACAAGTAGCACAGTGCTGTCCAAAAATAAAACAATAAACTGTATTCGGAACAGCACTTTTTTAATTCCAACTTACGAATTTAGATTAAAAAAAAGTTAATTCTGTACAAAATATCAGCGTTTGGTGATAAAAAAATAAATAAGTTGGCTGGAGAATTTGTAAAAAGTTGATGTTCCAGGTCAGACCAGATAATATAGGGAATGAATATATAGTAGCAATGGGCTTTAGCTTCTGTTGGTGGTGCAGATACAAGTAAACCACACCATATGCATTCTCTGCCCAACAACATTTATAAATATAAGGAAAATTTAGCTCATCAAGCAGATGTTTCACAGCTGATTACAGCAAAATCAAAATGTTTGGAAACTGTGCATCAAAGATTTTGAAAAAGATAAAGAAGTAAGAGTCAGTATGTTTCAAATAGCATATAAAATTATATATATGTATAAAACAGTGTTTCATGATTTTGAACTGGAAACAGATTTACAGGAGTTAAATGGTATTAACATAAATTGAATGCATGCTCCAATGTAGCCAGTTATATTGCTGCATAAATGAAAAATGCAGTAGTCAAGAACATAACAGAGCCATAACATTGCATCACTGTTAGATGAGAGTATGAAAATAAGTAATTTTTTGTCATTAATTATTTACATAAGAATAGTGCTTCCAGATATGAAAAGCCTGCTATACTTTTCCCCAGCATTGTATACCAACAAGATTGTCACTGCCAAAGACATCTTTAATGCTTTGATGAGCTATTTGAGAAAACTTGGTTTTCATAATGATTTTTTGAAAGAAAACTTAATAGCAGTTGCAACTTATGGGGTTGTAGTAACGCTTGGCCTGAGGGCAGTGATATATATTGACACTTAAATGGCATATTTTACTTTGGCATTATGCCAATCCCAGGCTTGAACTTTCTATAGCAAGTGTCATATATAAACATTAATCAGAGAGAAATGTTTTAAATCATTTCTAGATATACTCTACACTCTCTATCATCAGTCACCTAAAATTGAAAGGGAATTAAAATTTCATCCAGAACAGTAGTGTTTTAAGAATTGGAAGCATTTTAGATACTTAATATGTGGTTTCTACCATAATTATGGAGCACTATTTGCTCATTTTAGAACCAAAATAACAAGAGAGGTAACTGAGCAAAGCATATTCTATGAACTGCTAAAATGATTACTAGCACTGATTTTATTTAGACCTTGATGTATGATGTGCTCCAAGAACAATAGAACTGACCTTTGCTTACAGAAAATAAGCCACTAAATTAAATTATTAAACTAAAGGAAAACAAACAGCGGACCCTATTATCTGGAGGCTTTAAAAGACTACTTCAACATTCAAGGAAATTCCCCTCAAAAATGGATCGAGACATCAACAGCTGAAGCATATGAATTCACTGACATTTTATGGCTGTTTGACAAAATTCATAAAGAGCCCACTCTTAACCAAAAAAGATACAGAAATATCTGAATGGGCCATAGTGTTGAATTGTAAAACAAAGATCAATATTGATTTGTTTTTTATTTAAGGACGCTCTTTAACATCTCAGGTCATCAGCGTACCATTCTATTTAGGGCATGAAATGGCAAACAAATTTTGCTCAGAGGCCTCACAGAACCCAGGGCTTTACTTCCCTTCTGAAGGAAGCCATACTTACGATTTTTACACCCAAAAATCCATTGATCCTGGCCGGGTTCAAACCTGCGACCTTGGGTTTAGAAGGAAAGTATGGTTACCACCACACCACTAGGACTAACAAAGATTGATAATATTGGTTTAACATAATATTGAATAACAAATTATGAATGCTAATTAAGGTGCATGTAGGAAATTTAAGCAGGAGTTAATAAAAAGTATCTGTTACTTATACAGGTTAGATGAATTATAGTAATATAATAAGGGATTATTTTTATATGTATTTTGTAATTCATTTATACTTTGTGAAGCATTTTTGACAATGCTTATAATGAGTTTAATGATAGTAAATTATTATTATTATTATTATTATTATTATTATTATTATTATTATTATGAGGCACAAGTAACACACTTTTGTAAACAATTAAACTTCTCTAAAGAGAAATCAGTAGAAGTTTTTAAAAATATCTGTCAGAAAAAAAATTTCATTATCACTCTTTCTTTTTCTGAATACAATGAGAGCCATTCCAATTTCAATGTGATTTTCTTGCAAATGAATTTGATATTAATAACTACAAGAGCTTCGCAATGTTTAAGCACTATGTGAACCAATTGTTTATCAGATTAGTATTTCCCCTTTGGACTTTGTTTAAACTGAATGTTTACAGGGATTCATGGTTTCTTAAAGAGTGAATTTGGCAACAGATACCAAAACTGAGAAGTTATGAGCAGTGCAGTAATTATACTCTTGATTAATTAGGGGTAAACAGGTAATTAAAATTGTAATCTTAAAAGAAGTTAGGAACAGTGAAGTTATTACATATACAACTGAGTCAGTATTAGCTGACACTAAAAAACAAATAGAAGATGCCCTAAAATTACTAAATTTGCAGGACCAAAATATTAAATTCACTATGGAATTGGAGGAAAATGGTCTTTTACCATTTTTGGACCTAAAAATATACAGGAGAAAGGACATAATTTCATTCGGCATAAATAGGAAACCTACACATACAGAAAACCACATAAAGAATAACAGTTTCAAACCTAAACCACAGCAACATGCCATTATAAATAGCCTTGTCCATAGATTGGTAAACATCCTACTCAACAAAGAAGAATATTCAGCAGAATACCGTTATATAATCAAAACAGCCCTCAACAATGGATTCAGCAGCTCTTTAGTTGATAAGAAGATCAAACATTTCAAAACACAGAAAGATATTAAAAACACCACAACTCTCTCCATGATAAAAAAGGATGTGATTTTTAAAAGATTCACATATCATCCTTAGGAAAACAGGGCATTCATGAAAATCTTTAAAAATTATGATATACATTTGGCTGGACAAAATAAATTTAGTATTGGAAAGCTTCTGAACAGCAACAAAAAGGATGTTTACGGAATTTGGGAATCCACACAGTGAAACTTTTGTTAATCTTATTTTGATTTAAAGTAAAACACTAAAAATCATGTCGTCACATTAAAACTCTCTTTAAGTTTCACAAACACACTTATAAAAGTAATTTTGGTACATGTTTCGTGAGGTACATTCCTCACATTGTCAACCAAAACGACGACGACGAGTTGGTTGACAATGTGAGGAATGTACCTCACGAAACATGTACCAAAATTACTTTTATAAGTGTGTTTGTGAAACTTAAAGAGAGTTTTAATGTGACGACATGATTTTTAGTGTTTTACTTTAAATCAAAATAAGATTAAAAAGGATGTTATTCCACCCAACAAGAAGTCAGGAGTGTATCAGATAGACTGTTTGGAGTGTGATCAGATATATACATAGGCAAAACAATACAAAATTTGGAGACAAGGACCAAAGAAAACTTCAGAAATTTAAGATATAAACAAGTGGATAAATCGGCGGTTGCAAATCACTTTTGGACTTACGATCATGACATTGCAGGAGAAGCCAAACTGTTAAAAGCTACCACCAATCCCAAGGATTTGGCAATATGGGAAAAGATTTATATTTTAAAAAATAAACATAGAGTGATGAATTTTGACATTCCACCAATGAACTTCCTGTTCCGTTATCTAATGGAACCATCAGATGCCACCACATCACCTGCTAGAGTTAGTCAGTCCCCAGCTGAAGATGAGAGTGAATGTTCTTGAAACATGTTCTGAAGAATTAATCAGTTAGTGAAGTTTTAGTGTCACCTAATACTGACTCAGTTGTATAAGTAATTAAAATTTCGTTATGCAATTGTTTGTTCAGTTATTGAATTTATTGAAAGTGCTAAGAAAAATACAAACTACAACGGGTCTCTACCTATCTGGCCCAGGCATTTTAGGTGTACCTCCTTGAGATTACAGAAATGTTTAATACACTGATGATTTTATACTAATCCTTTATCTAAATTCTAAATAATTAAATAAAATACAAAATTTCCATCTGGATTGCATCAGAACCTGGACCCCAGTTCATCAGCAGTAGTTTACTGGAATTCCAGAGGACTAGGCTGTGACCCAACCCAGGGGACTAAATTAGAATATTTCAATTACTGTACGTATACCATTATTTTATCAGCTAGCTACAGTCTGTACAAACTACTTAGTCCCCTGGGTTGGGTCGGAGCCTAGTCCCCTGGAATTCCAATAAACTACTGCTGATGAACTGGGGACCGGGTTCTGATGTAATCTAGATGGAAATTTTGTATTTTATTTAATTATTTATAATTTAGATAAAGGATTAATATAAAATCATCAATGTATTAAACATTTCTGTAATCTCAAGGAGGTACACCTAAAATGCCAATTGTAATGCTACATGCATTCACTTTCTAGAGCAATTTACAAAGTCCCAAGTTAAATAATTAATACACCTAATATAATTTCACTTCCAACCATTCCAAAACCAATGACATTTTTCATAATCATGCAGATATTCAAATTTATTTTAATTGTTGAAAGCATTAAACTTATAGCAATTTTAAGTCAAAAATGATGGGAAAATAGGAGAATATGTTGTTATGGAGCTCCTCTGCCCTCTGCCTAATGTGCATTCAGCAACAGCAGTAAAAATTATAAGGTCTTGCTAAGCTATGGTAAACAGAAGTGTGTTCTTTCATTTTGTCATGCTGAGAGTCTCCATAAATATTGCAAATAATTGTTATTGCATTTGCAGAGAAATGATACTGTCAAACAAGATCAAGTCTATCACACTACCAATAAAAAATTAATACATTATTTTGGATGCGAGATGGAATCAGGAAGTTGGGTTCCTTACATGTCCTGCAGTAGGTACCAGCTCCATTGGGCTTATGCCAGATGAGACACATTAGCCTTGCAACACTAATGGCTTGATTTCCTTCTAGCCGGAATGCCCTTTACAGTGGTCTTGATTGTTCTGCCCACTTCTCCAGGATCTCCTGTAGACCATCTTTAATTTACTAATTGCCATAGCTTTGAATGGAATATCTTGAGCTACTAGCCTTTTAATTATTAATGAAATCTTTCCATGGTTGCCACTAATAAATGCAAGACTGTGTTAACATCAGAAGTCAAGCCAGCTGTAGTATCTGAGATGCAAATTATATCCTCTTCCAAGTTCATTACCACTTGTGGTGGAGAAGGAGGAGGGAGAGTGGAAAGAATGATTGTTATAGTGGGGTGGTCATTGTTGTGGTAGTCACCGTGGTATGGTGCTAGTTATGGTCATCATTATCATCTCCAAGAAATGATCAACAAGTATACAAAGTACAATGCTTTCAAATGGGAGAGCACTGGCCCACTTGTTGGCTGGAAGCATGCTCTCTGTTGGCTGAATCAAATATACATAACCAGTCAATTCAAGCACATAGATCTCTCATGCAAACTACAATTAAAAACATGGCCTACCATAGTAGATGATGGAAATTATGTCCTTTTAGAATATTTGCATTCATACAAACTAATTTTCCTTGTAAAATTGCTACAGTTTTTGTTTTTATATTGTCTTTCAATTCTTCCACCATATATTGGTTATTCCAGTACACTTCATTTTTCAAGTTTTCCCATAAATATAAATTGCATATAGTAAGATTTGGGAATTTTGCCAGTCATAATCCCATATTAATGAGCCTATCCTTAATGATTTTCTGAATTAAAGCTAATGAGAGATCAGCTGTATGCACTGTATTGAAGTCTTGTTGAAAAAATGCATGTTTACATCGAGTGCTCAGTAATTCTTTGAAGAATGGTATGGTTATGCTAACTCTGTTTCTCTGAGGATTCACAGTGTTTTCATAAAATGTAGACCATATAATTCTGTAAGCATTCATACTCATATTATACCAACTTTTTGTCATGCAATGGTATTTTATTATAAGATTGGATTTTTCTGCACTCCAATACTGTTGTTCTGTGTCATTACACAGCCAGTTAATGGAACCATGATTTGTCCAGAAAAAAATTAAATGTGGGTTAATAAATAATGCTAACATTACTTAAATGTAAAATTGGAACTTAAACACAGTGAAGCCAATCATATTAATGGATATCATTGTATGATTAGTTGAACTACACACTCTTAAAGCTTCACTTACTTTTTATAAAAGTATGGAACCGGTTTCGAGAACATTTGTTCCCATCTTCAGCCATGCTAAAGATGGGAACAAATGCATGGCTGAAGATGGGAACAAATGTTCTCGAAACCGGTTCCATACTTTTATAAAAAGTAAGTGAAGCTTTAAGAGTGTGTAGTTCAACTAATCATACAATGATATCCATTAAAATGCTAACATTATTCAAAATCCATTGGAAGAATTTACAAGTATCACAGGATACCTTATAAATTGTAGTTTTTTTGACAAAGTCAGAAACCTGTGTACACAAGTCTATTGACAGCAAATAAATTATTATTATATTATATGAAGAATTTTCTTAATAATTGCCAGCTCAGTTTATTTTCACATATGAAGCATGAAAATTCTTTATTCTAAAGTGCAATGATTTTTTTTACATTATAATGACACTAAAACCCAGATAAAGGAAAAATCACTTCTTTCCATGTGACTTATCATCGAGATCTAATTGATACAAAAGTAATGATCCAAAGGCTTTAGTTAAGGACATTCAAGATCAGAAGAACTGGTTATATGCATGTGCTTCTCCACCATATGGTGTGCACTCTCACATTTTGAAACATTATGCAAAAATTTCTGAATTTCTTCATGTGACTCTGGAGTACCATATTAATCTTTTTTTAAATTTAATTATTATGTTACTTTTGACCTTTTTTTTTCATTTATGGTTTTATTGAAAATTGTAAAAATTAATTTCAAAGTATTTGTTAAAATTATTTTGGATAAACATAACTTCAAATTGGAGTAGAAAATTTAGAATAGTGTGGATATCTAGTTTCATTACAGTACATGTGAAGTGAAGGTTAAAAATCATAACTATAAGTTATTCGTAGCATAGTACAACTGCATGCCCCCTCATCTCAATACTGGCTGTGGTGGAAATGGAAATGTAGGGAGTGCCTATTTAAGGCAATTATACATGACAGTGCTTTGAAGAACATTTTCTTCACATAGGAGCTGACCACATACATCTCTGAAAGTTAACTCTGAAAGTAATTTCTCTTTTAAGATGATACCAACATTCTGATCAGGGAAAAGAAAGGAGATGGTGTTAAATCAAAATGAAAAAAAAAAATTGTGAATGATCTAGGTAGTTGGTTTCATTAAGAAAAACTCATAGTAAACAAAACAGAAAAAAAAATTATAATAATTTTCATAGCTGTAAGCATAAAACTTCAAACAAAGCAAAAGTGAAGTTAAATGGAGCCAAAGGTACATATTAGACAGGAGCAAAATTCCTAGGTATTTATATAAATGAACACATGGAATGGGATATTCATGTTAAATAGATAATATCAAAGTTAAGGTCTGTTTGCTACTTATTCCAAATACTCAGAATAATCTTACAAATAATAACAAATTTTTGTTTTTCTCACTTTTATTCTGACTTGAAATATGGGGTAATTTTTTTAGTCAATTGTAGAAAGTATTTTCAAATTACAAAACAATGCAATAAGAATATTTCATGGGTAAGAGAGATGTTCATGTTGAGAGGTTTTAAATGTTTTAACTTACCACTTGCTTACTTTTATATTCTTGAAACTATTTGCTGTATGAAAGAGAAATTAGATAACAGCATATACATATTTTAATTATGATACATGCCCAAATATTGATTTTCAAATAAAATGCTACGGAATTAATGTTGTTGATTTGGTTTATTTATGGATGCTCTTTGACATCTCAGGTCATCAGAGTCCCATTCAATTCAGAGAGTGAAACTACCGATAAATTTTGCTCAGAGGCCTCTTTTTTCAGGCATGAGGTTCTTTTTCGTGCTGTAAATCTATGACACAGGACCCCTGGCTATATTTCCCTTCCAAAGGAAGCCATATTTAGGATTTTTACAGAAATATGTTTGTATTTTTACAGAAATAAAATGAAATGTGTATGGATAGCAAGATTTATTTGAAGTTAACAAAAATATAAGGAAAAAAGTCGATATTATCCTTTCTATTGCAGCATATGCTTTAATCTGTAAATTAATTCATGTGTAATAGTTAAGTGGTATAGTATAAAAGTATGTATGTAATTAAAAACACTTTAAATCTATACTTTGGACAGAAACTTTATTTTCTATTTATTAAGACTGATTATATAATCATTATATTATTTGTAATGTTTTGGTTGTTTTTAATGAACTGAGTTCATAATTTTATTGCTGTAACCAGACATGTGATTGATGTCAAACAAATGATGTATTGGCTAAATAAATAAACCAGGATTTTTATATGTGATTCAGAGTTGAATTGTAGATTTGATCAAACTTGGTTAATTGAGTATTAGGTTAGATATGCATTTGACTAAAAGGGTACTTTGCAAGGAAGTAATGGTTTCACTCCTGGAACTAAATGAACATCCTCATGTAGTAGTTGATATTGATATCATGCTCACAGCTGTTATAAATGGCAAAGCCTTTACTTTAAACTCTCTGAATGCTATAGTTATTGCTGTCCAACTACTCAGCTTGATTTAATACAAATTTTTAATCATCTTCCTATAATTGTGTCTTTATAAGTCTTCTATCAAACTACATTGAGAACATATGGTGGTTAGTAATCTATTTTCTAAATGTACTATAAGGCTAAAAAAATGCTCAACATTTATTTTGGTAACATTTCTATTATGAGAGAGATTTCAATTTATTTTCTCATTTTGCATTGCTGCATTTTTTTTTTTTTTTTGACATATGGGATATCCAGCAACAAATAATCAGATTATTCACCTTGGTTTAACATTGATAACTTTTTAATTATGTTCTATAATTATTTGTTAATATATTTTCTTCTTTCAAACCACAGTTAAGAAATTTGGTGATAAATATTCTATTTTCCAAATTTACTGCAAAGCTGAAAAATTGCTTATGTTTAATTATGGTAACATTTTTGTTATGGGGACAGATTTAATTTACTTTCTTTGAATCTCTGACATACTTTGTTTTGTGTGACACAGATTCCAATATCCATATAGTGCTTCTAATCAGTTTGTCTGCTCTTGCTAATGTTATGTCTCTTTTCTGAAGGTCCAGTGGTAAGTTGCCTAACTCTATCAATGCAACTGGTATTGTTTTCATTTTTTCCTAAAACTTTTATAGAACCTAATATTTTTATAGTCTGCTAAACTTCCTTTTTGCTCTAGAATCTCTAGCTTTTTTTTCTTCTGCCATTTCAAAATGCGAATACAAGTTTAGAAAATTCTCCCTTACCCTAATGACCCTCAGATACTCATCTGACTGAATGGAATGACTAAGGCTGTAATACTTGGGACTCATATTCTGAAGGTCCCAAATTCTAATCCCTTGAACAATTCCTGACTTTGGATATTTTTATGATTTTCCTGGTTGCTTAAGCAAATGCTGTTTATTGTATTTATTTCCATATTCTTGGTGGATGCCTGTATTTCCATGCTATTGATAATTTTTTACATATCATTTTCTATTGTTTTGTAATGTATATTCTGCTTATTTTTTTTTGGCTAATCCATGTGGCAGTATCATCTGCAAACAAGCAGTACTGGTAGTCTAGTAGTAACCATACTTGCATCATAGACCCAATATCACAGATTCAGTGAATTGTTGGGGGCATAAAAATTTTAAGTATGGCTTCCTTCCAAAGGGAAATAAAGCGTGAGTTCTGTGTCATAGATTTTTCAGCATGCAAAAGAACCTCAAGCCAAGAAGAGTCTCTGAGCAAATTTATCAGCAGTTTCATGCCCTTAACTGGAATGGAATGCTGATGGCCTGAGGTGTTAAAGACCATCTGTAAATAAACCAAATAAATAAATAAAACGTGCACACAATTCCACATTGTCCTTTGGGAAGCCAGCTAATAATTTGTTGAATGCATCTATGAAAATATTCAAAAAATTGGACAGGAGACAGCACCTTTAGGAAGGCCTACTTTGTACAGAGTACTAAACAAGAACATCAACAGATAATTAATTCAGGGATATTCGATGGTTTCAACAGAGACACGATAATGCAAATGATTAATACATTTAAAAGACAAAAATATAAAAGAGAGATTTCCATACTGGAGAACATCAAGAAAAGTATCACATTCAAAAGTTTCACATATCATCTGACTCATCACAGAAATTCAGTAAGATATTCAAAGAGTATGGGAAAAAGTTAACCCCAAAGAGCAATATTTCGTAAAAAATTTATTTGTTTCCATGGTAAAAGAACTATATTTATAGAACAAAAATCAGGTTTTAACAAAATTAAATGCACAGAAAGTAATCTTAAATACTTTGGTAAAACTAAGAGAAATGCATACATTCACAGAAAGATATGCTTTAGTAATATTCATTTTAAACAAATAGATAAATCAATGGCAGTAGCTCACTTTTGGATCCAAAATTATAAAACCAAAAGAAAATCTGCTAAGAGAAATTCACAAAGCTATTTGGGGAAAAATTTTCATCCTGAAAAATAAAGAAAAAGTAATGAATTTTGATGTTTTACTCACAAATGACCTCTGCATCCAGGAACTCCAGAGCAGCAGTTACAAATGCTACCTAGACAACAGAGGCAGTCTATTCAATGTTATAGTGCCTATATATCCCCATTTTCAGGGTTAATGCCTATTTTGTGAATAAGATCCACAATGCATTTTTTTCTGAGTTTAGAATACAAAAATATTTCAAAGAAGAATTATTGTTGATAACAGTAGCAAAAATATCTATAAACTTTACAATCCATAAGGAGCAACAATTGCTTTATAAAATTTATTCATATTTCAACAAAGTGCTAGATCAGTATTGCCTAGTTCTCTTTGATATAAGATGTATGTGATGTAAAAATTATGAAGGATGTAACATCAAGTTTTCTTCTTAAACACTGGATAGAACATGGTAACTTTAAACAGCTCCAGCAATTTATTTTTATACAATAGCTTTTTGTAACAATGTTGCAATTGCCTGATGAAGAAACACAGTATTTTATGTGGATAAACTTCATTCTTTCAGATCAAATTTCAGAAAAACTGTCACCCTGATCAGCACAAAAACACAGTGACTCATGAAAAAAATTAAAGGAAAAAAAATGAAAGGAGTAATATTAGCAGTACATCTTTGGTGCAGTTCTTTATCCCAAAGGAATGCTACAAAAAGCAGATGCAAATCAGAATCTATTTGTTTGCAGCTTTGGTGGCCACCAATATACTATTCAACAAACTACAGAATCCTAAATTCAAGGACCTCATCAGCAAATGCACTAAAATGCAAATTCCATCAGAGTAAATGTTGAGATAAAGCTATGTGGAAGCCAAATATAAATCTGAAAATGTGAGAAATTAAATAATTTTAATAAATTTACAACTTGAGTAGACAAACTGAGTTTTAATAACAGTAACATAATTTCCAGTAAAATCTATTGAAAACAAATTGTTAGTAAAATCTTGTGGTTTCTAATGTTGAAAAGGGGCCAATGACATTAGGGATTCACCCAGTATAATAAAATGATTATGTTATTGACTATTATATAAATTATGTTAATATATTTGTAAAAGTGTTAAAGTTTTAGTTGATTGAGGAGATTAGGAAGGATAGATGACTTTAACTTCTGGATATCCTGAATGACATCTCAGTTGTTTTGAGTCATCATATGTGGTAATTCACAACTAAATGCTTGGGATCAGGAACACAGGTGTTTCTATCAAGATCAACTGAGATAGAAAATAATTCAGTAATAGCACCACGCATCATTCAAGTTGCTTTGCATAATATGAGTATAAATTGTTGATCTGTTTACCATAAATCATGCACTTTGATGTTGTGCTCATACCGTTTTTTTTTTTTTTTTTTTAAATAAAGGCTAAGAGCTTCCTTATAAAATGAAATATAAGATGGTTCTTAATTAAAACATATTATACATGTTTCAGTTAAACATGCTTAAAATATGTTATTGTAAAGCAGAAAATAATATGAATGAGATATTGTTGATAATTTATGGCAATTTTAGATTATTGATCTGATTAAAGAAATATTGTGGTCAACTGAAAGCAATGATCAGAAGTTTTCCCTGCTCATCATTGAGGGCACATCCTATGTTTTAAAAGAAAAAGAAAATCTTATCCACGTGATCTATATGGTACATGCAATCATTGGGTTGCTGAGAACAACTGTGACCATTTTTGGATTTGAACACTTATAACAAATATCAAGGAGGTATCCCTCAAAGTAGCTTAAAAATGGCAGCTTTAGGCTTTGCCAGACATTTCTTCCTGCAAAGGAAAATTTTCACTGAATGAAGCATTTTGCTGGAAGCAGTTTTATATTATGATAAAAATATTGGTAGAATTGTAGGAGCTGGTATTTTCAAATTTATTTAAAGATTAAATTGGAATATGAAATATTCAATATTTACATTTTTAAATTTAACTTCAGATTCTCGAAATGTTTCATGATGATGGTGCCATTGCAAAGGAAATTCTATCATGATCTGAGCATCAAGTTGTTCTGTTATACCAAGGCAAATTATGGTGACATTCATGGGATCTTGATGAGCTCAAAAATAGGATTGCAAGTATTTTTTTTAATGGCATTTAATTCCAATTTTTATTGCTGAGGCATCACAGGTCCTGAACACTGATGATACATGAGATGAAATGAAAACTGGGAAAGGAATTTGTTAAGGAAGGAAATGTTTCAGGCCTAAGTTTAAGGTTACCTTCCCAGCATTTGTCATTTATGAGGACTGAGGAAAACTTGTAAAAAACATCAGTCAGGGAGGACGGTCCTGGCAGGATTCAAACCCCAGACCTCCTGCTCACGAGTCTGCACCTAAAGACCTCAGCCACCCATGGTGGTAGGATTGCAAGTTTTTGAATATACATAAATTATGAGGAAGCTCTGTATAACTCTATCAAATGAAAGGAAATGCATTAAACTGTTAAAAATCACTGCAAAGTACCAGAGGTTTAAACACTGCTAAATACTCCTGCATGCAGGGACAAAATCAAGTAGTTCCTGATTTGAAACCAGATGACGTTGCTTCAAATAGCATATATGCTTGTGTTCCTCTAACACCAGGAGATCAATTTTAAAATACAAAGACATTCTCAGTTACAAAAGATGTTGCTTTATAAGAGAACATAAAAAAGTTGAATGGTTACTGTCACCACAGTATATGAGTTAAGAAATAAGTTAAAATGTTCTGTAAGAATGTACCAACTTTGATTGAAATTATATTAAATGAAGCATAAAATTTACAATTGACTTAAATAGTCTTTTATTTATTTATTTATTATTAATGGCAACTTTAACTGTTAGGATCTTTTAGAGTATGTTTTAGGCAACTTTTTTTCAAGTTTAGTTCCTATTGATCTGTTTACCACCAAAGCAGGGCATGACATCTGTGATTTTCTTGAAATAATAGTTACCTAAGACTGGCATCTTCACATTCTCGAAGGCAACAAGTTATAATCTGATAGATCCCTGTTCCTATAATTTGTCAACATTCATTAATTTATCCTACATTAACATATTCAACCTGTTTACAGCTACAGCTTCATAAGTACAATTTGTTCCCTTAATTCATTAATTTTCTTATTAATTTCCCTATTCTCTTTCTTAGGCTACAGCATCTATTTGATATCAGGTGTGAAGTTTTCTTTCAAAAGTGCTTCAGAAAACAAGATCTAGCAATAATCCAGAAGGAAGATGGCAAGAGAAGTTCAGAGGGAATTTACAGGAAGCAACAAAGCAGCAGGCAGTGCAATCCAGAGGGATCTTCAAGGAACAGTTAAGCAGTAGAAATAAGGATGGAACGATTATAAGCAATGAAGAAACAAGGGTGAGTAATAGCTTTTCAATCTATAGAATGTATGCATGATGAGCATATGTCATCTTAGGAGGCCCTTAAAATAATGCCTCTATTCAGTAACAATAAAGGTGAGATAACTGAACATGCAACTGATATGGATACTGCATCTGAAATTATAAATCTGAAATGGCCTCATTATTTACTAAATTAGTGCTATGATGAATTAAGGAGGAACCTAGAAATGCAAATTAGAAAATCCGGCAGAAATAACAGATCATCTTAAGCATTTATAC
This sequence comes from Metallyticus violacea, assembly GCA_030762175.1. Lineage (NCBI taxonomy): Eukaryota > Metazoa > Arthropoda > Insecta > Mantodea > Metallyticidae > Metallyticus > Metallyticus violacea. The sequence continues at coordinate 40,178,618 of CM060832.1, forward strand.
TAAGAGAAGAGAACACTATATTATTGTTATACACAACTCTTTACAGTCAGGCAAGGTAAGTCAGAATTGGTGGACAAACAGGATTTAGAAATTAAGAATGTAAGTTAGCAAAGCTGTGCTAGAAAATTGTAAAGAAGTATAAAGAAAAAGGAAAAGAAAGATCTTGGCTCTGACTAATGAATTAGAGAACAGAGATTGCTGAATGACAGAATTCAGGTCATGTTTTGAAGTCAAAGGCTGAAAGAATTTAAAGGAATTTCAAACAATTTGCAAAAATCCTAAGTGAGTACAATCATTTCAAAAAAGGAAAGTTATACTAAATTCCTAGCAATAAGGTGTAACCATTGTGGTAAGGTAAGGCATTTGGCAAGTAAATATTATGCTAAATATAGAAGGACCTGTGAATCATTTAGCCTTTATTTTGAAGATATATTAATAGGGAGCACTTAATATAGATGTGGTAGAAAGAAGCATATTGCCAAAAATTCAGAAAATTCGAAGGGAATATGAATAATAAACAAGCATGGAATTTCAGAGTGTAGAGAGAGAGGATACCACATTATAGCTTTTAAAAAGTCAAACATGAAAAGGGAATGTGAGTTATAATTGAATTGTGAAAGTTGCCAAAAGAATAAACTACATCTTCTAAGAATGGAGGTAAGCACTATCACCAAATCATTGTTTGAGAAGTAGGCAGAAGTAGTGTAGTAGTGTAGTAGTGTAGGTAAAAGTAGTGAGACCTCAAACTGACAGTAATATGGAAAACTAATGCACTTTAACATGTTAGGATGATTAGGTAAATAATTGGTTTTTGATGACACATATATTTTCATTTGGTTTATTTATTTGCATATGTTTCTGGAGTACTTGCTCTCATTTTCAGCAGAAGACCAGCTGTGGGAAGCATGCTCTCCATGGGGCTGGAGGAATTTTTTGAAAATATCCAAGGTTGTTAGCCTGAAAGAACAGACTGCTGAGCAAAATTTGTCAGCCATTTCACTCCCTGGATTGAATGGGAAGCTAAATACCAATGTTAAAGTATGCCCTTAATAAGTATAATAATTATTTGGTAATTGCATGTGTTATGTGGTTTATATAATTTAATTGTGGTTGTGGAGAAAAAGGTTGGTTAAAAAATTGCCAGCTACATACACTTGTCTTGTCATAATATACCGACACAAGTAGCCAAGGTCATCAAGACACTGACTCGCCAGGACTATCCTTCCTGACTGAGGTTGTCCTTAATACTCATAAATCCCAGGGAGGTATCCTAAACTTTGTCATGGAACTCTTCCTTAAATAAAACCCTTCCTCCATTTATTATTTCATTCATATATCCCTAGTATCCGTCACCTGTTATGCCTCAGCACTAAAAATGGGCATTAAAATAGGTCACTAAATAGTGTAAGTTGCGAATCAAGAATTCCATCTTGCACCCCTGTTTTAAATAAATTACAAAACAATACTTTTTTTCTGTAATCAAGAAATGTGTGAGGAAAAATACCTTAAAGGCCGGAAAATCAGTTTTGGACAAGAACGCTAATTTTTGTAAGATGCGGTGAAATCCTAAAGCGGAGACGAAATATGATGCGGAAACTGAAGGTAACATTTGAGAAAATGGCCTTGGGGAAGGAAGGAAAAAAATATTATGTGAATAATAATCACTGGCATAAAATATTTGGTATTTTATTTGTTATATATGCATATACATTTCAAAATCTAGTTTTTACACATATTTACCTTGAACATATATATATATTTCTAATTTTCGTTCTTACCTCGATTCTGGATGGATCGATTGATTATGCCAGAAGCATTTTATGGACGATTTTAGGCCAAGTAGTTTACGAGATATCTTATATAGGGGTAGGACTTTCAGATACTTTATAAAGAATTCCCGTTATTATTAGGCAAAAAGTGATGTTCCTCCGATAGTTAGGCAAAATCAATACATATCTGTTCACATTTTGAATACTTTAATGGAAATTATTAACAGTATATATTAGAGATTTTCTCTACTTCTCACGAAGAACCCGACTTGTCATTGTGATCATAATGTAATTGTAGGATCATCTATAATTACACTGCATCAGAGACACTGACTGCTTTCTGGCTTTCGATAAGTGTCGAGATGGGATCCAAGTATGCAGTTAAAGAAAAAAAGTGTTTTCACTAATGCTGAACTTTTCTCAAATTTATTATTAGTTGCCACTTTACACATTACTGTAATTTTCTTCAGAGACGCACATAATACAGCTTTGAGAGATCCAGCGCGTGTCCACGGCTAAGCAAACTACCATAAGGAAAATTATGGTGCCGCTAATCTGTATTTTTAAATGCTTTCAGGACTTTTATTTACTTTAGATTATGTGTTTGTTGATATAAAGTCCTTAGCCAACGTGTGTGAGTTACAGGTAGAATGCCCCCTTCCTTATATTTATCGTGTTGCTAACATTAACTGGCATGGTACAGTAATGTTGTGTTATAATGCGCCTTTGTTCTTTCAGGTGCCTTCTTTATGGTTTTCCAGTATTAGCATCAACATCGTGTAAACTGTGACAACATTTTTCATGTTACTGATCATTTTTCCACAAATCAATGGGTAAAACTGAGTCAGAATAAGCATGTGTTTATTTAGATTCTTCTTCGTACACATACCAAAAAATCTGTTTGAAACAACTACTCCTCCAGAAGACTGGCAGAAAAGGGTTTATTTTTTTCAGCACTTATCTTTTTAATTTAATTTGCTTTTATACATTGTCTTGTAGCGTGTCTAACAGTAAAATCCAAGTCCGCATAGGATATAATGATTTCTAGGTTCTGTTTCAAAAAATTGTTCACAGTGTCAGATGTAGAACGCAAACATACTAATATTTTTTATTCTTGGGTGTGTCTTCTGCTACAGATTCCTTTATGAACTTGGGCGCTCTTTGCTATATTTTTTTTTTATTCTTAACAATACCTCTCTTTTTCTTTATTTTTATTTACTCTCAGTAGTATCATAATAATCTACAATTCTTGCGACATATATAGTTCGCTCGTTATTTTGTCTCTCATTCGTATGCATGTGTGTATGTATATAATATAAATGAAAAATAAAAAATAAAATAACACTATTAACAATGTAACAAATAAACAGATATGTTTATTTATTATTTATTTATGCAATTTCAAGTATGACTTTAAGTGTTTTATCCATTTATACTTTTATTATATATATAAATTTAAAATATATGCAGTATAAAATAAATATATTTCACGGTGTCTTTTCTCTGCTCTCACTTAAACTAACAAAAATAAAATCTGGCCATTTATGTGTCATAATAGTCTTTAGAGTGTACCCGTGTATTATTAGCATTGCTTGTAACTGCAATAATGATCGATCCAGTAACAGTCCTTCGTTTTCATAATAGCGACTGTGGCAGAAGTAATTAAAGCATCGGTAAGTGTTCATTTACAAACGTTTTATTTATTTACATGACAATTGTAAGAATCGTGAACCTACACATTCCTTGCAAGTGGCGTAATGCAGCAAGAATAATTTTGTGCAATGTAGGAAAGATGCAAATAGGCAACTGCTGTTTTTTATAGTCGTCTTTTATTCTTCATCTTGTTCTTAAAAAGACAGCAAATCAGGTTTAAATAACTCCATTAAAGACGCAGAAGCGAAAAAAAAAAAAGTTAATGTACTCACACCTAACGAAGGCCAGGTTCGATGACATGTGCAATCGTGTTTACGAATGGCAGTGTCAAAGAGCATTTAATCGTTACCACTCAGTTTTTCAGGATAATGTCAAAGGTGACGAGTAGTTTGCGGGAACGGCTCAATCTCTATTTGAACATATGGCACCTAACGTTCTCCTATTTTGAGAAATTTTAGTTTTTTATTCAATTGGTAAATTTCATTCAATGTTGACGCCCCTTACAGCTCGCGAATGTAGCGGTTGCAGAATTTCTTAGGCTTCAAATTCTGGTAATACTAATAAAATAACACCGGTGCTGATATTTTAAAAGTTCGCGTTATCATTTCATTAAGGTAACCAGGAAATGTAAATCTAGCAAATAATGCACAGCATGATTTTACCTTGTATCTCATAAAGTTTTAAAGCTATCAATATATTTTTTTGAGATATATTAAGAAAACTTAACTTAAGATGCTCTGTAAATTTTAATTCTCTAATGCATATAAAATGTTTTTAAAAATTTTTAAACTAAAATAAAATCTTGTTAAAAAACTTCAAACACTATGACATAATCATGCATTTTTCTTATAAACTATTGGTGCAATTGGAATGACTTTTTGTTTACTTAAACTGCAGATAACATGCTATCCAGGGAACTAGATTAATATATCTATGCTAGTTGCTTGAAAATAAATTAATTTTCAAATTTTGAAAATATATGTATATATTAATACAATGCAAAATATATACTGCTGCATTATTTGCTAGATTTACACTTTCTGGTTAAATTACGTATAGTTAGGTATAATTATCTTTAAGAATGAAATGATGAGAACCAGTAAAATAATGCACGTACCCATCCCGTTTCTTAATTTTGTCATCACACTATTCAGGTGCTGAATGCACACCGTCAGTGGAAACAGGAATGCACAATGCACATACAACGAGTATCTCGAGAGCTTCGTGACCAGTATCGGCCCTTAAGATAAAAAAACAAACAAACCTCAGAGGACGAATTTTCTGATTTATTACGAGCAACTAACTTAAAAGAACGCGAGTCTGCAATTACAGCATCAACATTTTAATCCTAACATCAAGTTGACTGAATTGCTGTTTATTAGCCCTTAGAATTACACACACACACACACACACACACACACACACACACACACACACACACACACACACACACACACACACACACACACACACATCAAGGCATCCTCAAGATTTAAAATTATACAGAAAGTTTATAAAATATAATAAAAATACAATTGATCATCTATGTACAATGTTGCCATATGATATTACAGTTTACAAAATTGTATTACAATATATGCATAGTCTTCAGATATTTGTTGATTTGATTTATTTATGGACGCTCTTTAACAGCTCAGGTCATCAGCGTCCCATTCAATTCAAGGCGTGAAACGGCCGACAAATTTTGCTCAGATGCCTCTTTTTTCAGGCTTGAGATTCTTTTTCGTGCCGTAAATGTGCGACACAGGGCCCATCACTTTACTTCCCTTCCGAAGGAAACCATACTTAGGATTTTTACTCCTGAAAAAATCCATCGATCCTGGCCGGAAGTGAACCCGCGATCTTGGGTTTAGAAGACAAGTGTGGCTACCACTGCACCACCAGGACAGACTAATTTTTAAATACGTCGTCATGTCATGTTATAGACATGTGGTGGGCTCCTCTTCTTCCACCATATCTCAGTACATAAACATATGTAAGTCTTTGCTAAAAAGTATTGGTTTTAAAACTAATTTAGTATTTACAACTTTAGTTGCAAATATTCACTGATACAGAATGGTATATGAGCTAGCAGAATTTTTGTTTGATGTAGTGTAAAAGATGGCTATAAATTTGCAACCACGATGAGGTATTCAATGAAGACGTATGAAAATTCAATGAAAATTAAAACGTATACTATTAGACGTTTTCGTGTAGTACTCATGAACATTTGCATTTGTCTAGAAGAGATAAATCCTTTGGTGAATGAAACAGGCAGCTTCTAAAATAAATAAATAAATAAATATATATATATATATATATATGTGTGTGTGTGTGCGTGCGTGCAAGGGACTGGCAAAACTCATTTACTTTCTCATCTAATGGTAAATTCATCATAGTTTTTACTGTTTTTTTAATATTAATGTTTTACGCCCGTCTTTACTACTGAGGTGCCACAGGGGGTGGACACTAATGATACATAAGATGAAAGATTGGGATAGGATTTTATTTTTTTAAGGAAGGAAACGTTCCAGACGTAAGTTTAGGGTACCTCCCCGGCATTTGCCTTTTATGAGGACTAAAGAAAACCTGGAAAAAACCTCAGTCATGGAGGACAGTCCTGGCGGGATTCGAACCCAAGTTCACGAGTCCGCGCCTTAACGTCCTCGGCCACCGGCGGCGTTATTTTGATGATGCTCCTCGTGCAGTTATACCATATGATATTAGGTGTGTACCTGTCCAAGGTACACTGATATTAAAGCTTCAAATGGCAATGCTTTAGACAGGATAGGAAAATTTGGAGGATATATGATCTGTGTGGTAATTCCATGATAGATTATAGAGTCAATCCATACACCTAGAAATTCTGTTTGCTCAACTTTTTGATTTGTAGTATGGTTTAAAATGATCTGGTCGTAATCACTAAGATTTTCCTTACAGAAATGCTAAATGCAGTTTTTATGACCTTTAATTTCAGTTTATTATTCAATGACTATTGTTCTAATCTGCTTGAAGTCTGCGTGATTTTATATTGCAAGTCATTTTTATTGGTGTTATTAAGTATGGCATTTGTGTCATCAGCAAATAACACAATTTTTGCTTGGGCAACTTCAAAGAAACGTTGTTTATATATAAAAGGAAAAGCACAGGGCCTATTTTGTTATTTGTTTATTTACGAACGCTCTTTAACATCTCAGGTCATCAGCGTCCCATTCAATTCAGGGCCTGAAACGGCTGACAATTTTTGCTCAGAGGCCTCTTCTTTCAGGCTTGAGGTTCTTTTTCGTGCCGTAAATGTACGACACGGGACCCACGGTTTACTCCCCTTCCGAAGGAAGCCATACTTAGGATTTTTTACTCCCGAAAAAAATCCATCGATCCTGGCCGGGTTTGAACCAGCGTTCTTGGGTTTAGAAGGCAAGTATGGTTACCACTACACCACCAGGACCAACCACACACAGGGCCTAGATTTGGCCCTTCAGGTACATGTGTTTCATGACAATGGAGTTTGATTTCAACGACTTGCATTCTGTTGCTTAAATAATGAATAAACTAACTTTTGTTTTTCCCCTTATGCCAAGGTGATTTAGTTTATTAATTAGCATTTCATTAGTATTTACTTTAGTTAGATCCAGGAAAATGCTCACCGCGTACTCCCTGTTGTCTTTCGCTTGAAAAATTGACTCAGTAAAAGACTGTAATGCATTATTTATTCCCCTAATCTTTCTATACTCAAATTGAGATTTTGATAGCATTTTATTAGATTCTAGGAATGGAATTAGTCTGTTATACACACTTTTCCAAGTATTTTAGAGAATACTGATAACATAGAAATAAGCCTGAAGTTTTCAAGATTTGTTCTTTCAACTTTTTTTAATATTGGTCGAACCAGTGCCATCTTAAATATTTCCGGAAATTTACCCGTGGAGAGCGATGAATTACAAATTTCAACCATTGGTTTCGTTAATAACAATGCATACCTTTTAACAATATACCACCAATACCACATGAAAAGCTACTTTTTGTATTCAAAATTAGTTTGAGAATTTCTTGTTAGTCACGGATGTTAAGAAAACCGTATTATTGTTTTCTTTCTGGTGATAGCTTGTTTGTTGATTATGTGATGTTCTAGTTCCTAAATTTTCTGTAATACTGCAAAATAGCCGTTGAAAATAGCTTCAACATGTGTACTTGTGACTAATGTCCAATTAGAGATTATTTTAGTTTCATATTATTTTGGGTCTCGGGTTTCCCTTGCTTCTTTTATTACAATTTCCCACAAGGCCTTTCCTTTATTTTCTGTTACTGCAATGAAATCACGATACGATTTTGCAGTGTATAACATTTTTTAAGATAGTACTGTAAGTATTATCATATCGTTTAAGATCGATATTATTTGTAAGTTTACAAAATTTGCATAATTTTTTTTTTCCTCTCACACGAAATTATAATTCCCATAGTTATCCACTTTACTTTTTAAATCTTTTAAGTGGTATTACATATATCATAATAGGAAATACAATAACAAAATAATATTTTTTATATTATTCTACATCATGTTTGCTCATTGATTATTCCATTTTTCGTTCTGAAGAAGAAATTTAAAATAATCAATAATCAATCAATAATCAATTTTCTGAATAAAAACTCCTTTTGCAACTGACGAATTTATTGATGTATCCATGATGATTTTATATTACATGTAGGTTGTAGGTAAAGGAAAATTGCATTGTTATCTGAAATACCCATGTTTATATTTTCAGCTCTATATGGAAAAAATTTACTGTCTATTATTATTTGGTCTAAACATGTTTTTACAATAATTTTCGTTAAATTCTTGAAATGTTTTAAAACTTTCAAAATATACACTTAGTTCTATCACTTTTACAGCTTTGTCATTGAACCTTTTCTACATTTTATTAGTATTCACTAATTTCCTTACATTTTTCATAGTTTGTTTTTTGTCTTCCGTGAAGAGCACAGTTCTAACTTCTGCGCTCGCTTCTGGTGTTTTAAATTTTATTTAGTGCTTCATTTTGCGCACTATGTTCATCGCAAAGGCGGTCGACGCTTCTTAAATGTTCCAGAAATAAGTCAGGGAGTTGTGAAATTTTGAGTGATTGTTTTTTACTTAAGTTTGAGATGGTATTTAATGTTTCTTCCCAAATCACTAAATGCACAATGAAAATGTAACTCATCATCTAACATCATTTCTCCCTGCTAAATCTACAAAATCCGCGCCGTCCTTGTGTTTATGTTCATGTACCTCATAATGTATTTGTAGCACGGGAATATAGCATGAACTATGCAGTTTGTACTCAATCAGCAGATGACAACAGCTTTGGATACTTTTATCACAGGTTCGTTTAAAGCATGATAAAATTCATGCAATATATTTTATTGTTTAGCAGAAGTATGAAAAAGTTTATAAATGTCCTTAACAAAGTATAATGCGCGTTTTATTATAAGATGTTTATTCCTACAGTTGTGATAGCAATCGATAAAATACGTGCTCTACAGTGAACGTATGACAACTTGTATCCCTTTTTTCTGATAACCGAGCGCCAATCCCAGTGATAGAACCACTAAAATTAGCAGCACCATCGATAGAGCGTGTTTTTTTTTTTTTGTGGCAAGAAAGTTTTCGTTTGTTTAGTTCACTATCAGTGAATATAGATTCAGCTGCAGTACTCTTCAATTCAAATAGACATATAAAATCCTATCCTTTGTTTCAATGAAGACGGCGCAGCATAACGACTAGCAAAGGCTGTTCACTTTGGTTATAAATATTTGTAGATTCGTCCGCCATTAAGGAAAACTGTTTTTATCATGGAAAATTGTTTCATCTTGATTGTGTGGAAATCTCTCAGGCACAACTTGCCGATTCAATGCTTTTTTCAGTTTCATTTTGTTAAATTATCGTGTAATCCCTGTAATCTACAATTTTCAAGTACAACGAATTTTTCGTGTTTTTCTAGTTTTCCCGTGTTTCCGTAGTTTTTCTAAATTTAGTAAACGGTACAAATATGATTTTTTCTAGAACTTCAATATGGTATTTCACATAATTTTCAAAAAGCCCCATCCCGATCGCTGTTAAAGGACATCCAATTGTACTTAAACTCGCATTTAACATTTTTTATACTTTGTTATTTATTACGACTTAAGGATGGGTCAGGAAAAGTGCACTTTTCGTTCGAAAACTGATAAAGAGTAACCGAAGAATCACTAACATTTCTTTCAAGACGAATCTTATGCAATATGCTCTCTTTTATTAGAAAAGAAAGAAAATGTTTGTTGTTTAGACATTGTATTTCGGTTACGCTTCTTTTGATAAGACGGAACAAGCACATCTCCCTTCTTGACATTGTTCGTTACAACAATGGAAGCTTGTTACATTATATCAACCCTGCCACCCTACACGTGCCTATTGTTGAGTTTCAAATGAAATGTTATTATATATTTTTCAAGTTAGCATTTATCAAAATGGACGATAATTTAATTTCATGCATTATTTTTACTTTTAATTATAAATATTATTTAAAATTTTGGGGGGATTACCCCTTTGGGCCACCCCCCTGATTCATCACAGATTCTTTGACTCCAAGGAATCTGGAGATAAGAATGCTAAAGTGCCTTTTTTTTTAATAGTGTTATAACGTCTATTTTTACTACTGAGGCACCACAGGCGATGGATACTGATGATACATGAAATGAAATGATAAATCGGGAAAGGATTTTTAAGGAAGGAGACGTTCCAGGCCTAAGTTTAGTGTACCTCCGCGGCATTTGCCATTTATGAGGACGGAGGAAAAACCTGGAAAAAACCTCAGTCAGGGAGGACGATCCAGGCGGGATTCCAATCCCGGACCTCTCACTCACGAACCCGCACCTTAATGTCCTCGACCACCCATGGCGGTATGCTTAAGTGTGTGGTGTGGTGTGTATATATGTGTTTCAACCAACAGTAATAAACCCTAACGTTTAATTGAAACATAAGCAAGCAAAGAACATTAGCAGAAGCTTATTTCACGAAAGTACAAGCTACAGATGTCAAGATTACTGCGCAAGGAAATTAATTCCTAGGATTTAATGGCCTACATAATGTAAACAAAGTCATTTCGTAAATAGCTGTTAAAATTATAGGGTTACTGCTGTGAAACACTGTCATATGTTGTATATAGTTAAAGAAATTGCTTAAATTTGTACGGAGAGTTAGCGAAATAGACCCCAGTTGTTTCAAAGGTCAAAGCTGCCTAAATGACTGTAATAGTAAAAGGTGACATAAGTGGAGGGGGGACTAAGAATCGCATGTTTGGAATTATGTTGATTTTTGTCTCCTTGAGAAAAATCCTGACGACACCCATGTTTTTATACTACAGAGTGTCCCACCTAATACCGATACGCCTCACCGCGTTCATAAATAGATGTTGGCCTCATTCCATTCTGGCGGTAATATTTAAGCCTCACTGTGTTCACATTTAGAATTTGGCTGCACTGCACTCCGTTTACGTAATTGTTAAGAGTTCGACATTTGAATTTAGCTGTAATTGTCGTGGAAGTGTTATGAGATAAACGGTGCAGTTTTTAGTTGAACACCGGATTGGTATTGTGGAATTTTACATAAAGACAGGCTCCATTAAGGTGACTAAAGATATATTTCAGTTAAAATCCTGGAATGAAGCTCCCCACAACCAGCACAATTCAAGATTTTTTTAATTGGTTTATTTACGGACGCTCTTTAACATCTCAGGTTATCAGCGTCCCATTCTATTCAGGGCGTGAAATGGCCGACAAATGTTGCTCAGAGGCCTCTTCTTTCAGGCTTGAGGTTCTTTTTCGTGCGTAAATGTACGACATGGGACCCACGGCTTTACTTTCCTTCCGAAGGAAGCCATTACTTGGGATTTTTACGTCCGAAAAAATCCATTGGTCCTGGCCGGGTTCGAACCCGCGATCTTGGGTTTAGAAGGCAAGTATGGTTACCACTACAATACCAGGACTGACAATTCAAGATCTATATAAGAAATGGAAGATAGTCGTGTGGTGTGTAGTCAGCGATTCAACAGCATAAGATATCTACAGAACTTTGAATCGTTCTATTCACAATTATCAGAGAGTGAAAACGTCTTTCAACAAGATGTATGGCATCTTTCAACAAGATGTGCAACTTCCCACACATCTAACCAGAGAGTGACCCGTATCGCGAAGTGTGTTCCTTAAACAGGCGTATCAGCAAAAAATCCTGTTGAGGACTTAATGTCCTATGATTTTTATTTATGGGGAGCTCTGAAAGGCAAAGTGTATGCTAACAACCACGGGACGATAGACCAATTGAAAAAGAATATTACAAATGAGATAAATAACATGTATTCTCAAGAATTACAACGTGTTAATCAGAACATTGTCGCACGAACGCAGCAATGACTGGATGTCCATGGCTGTGAAAGTGTTAGAATTAAATCCATATTTTGAAATTATTAAAACTTTTAAGAGTTTAGTGACAATGAATGTAAAAAACATTTAGATAAAATAATAATTGACAATGGATGTTTTAGTGTAAACCTAAAATACACATACATATCTGTCGGGACTGCGCCAATTCTACATATCCACTGATGATGCTAACTGAAGCAGTTGGCGAAAGCTTGGGCCTTAAAATGCAAAACCGACAACGGCAAAACAGCTCAGAAAATTATAATTTTAGTAATATTAGCGTTGATCGCGAAAGCCTTAAAAATCTACTATTATATTTTGCTTAAAAAATCTCTGAACTGAAAACGTGTAAATCAATAAAAATAGTTTGAGGCTTAAAGAAGAACAAATATAAATTGATATGCAAATCAATAAAAACTTTCAAGAAATAAAAAACCTAAGAATTATCTGTTTAAACGAAAGCCAGGCGAACATTTGCCGCCGCAACTAATTTCTTTCGATGAACTGGTCGGCTATACCATGGAAATCTACGTGTTGCAGTGACAGTTTAAAATACCAATTGCATTAAAACGGTTTTGTCGCACTAATGATGTCGTTGGTCCTGGTGGTCTAATGATAACCATTCCTCGTAAACCCAAGATCGTGGATTCAATCCCGGCCAGGTCCTATGAATTTTTAGGGCGTAAAAATATTTCAACTATGACTTCCTTCGTGTCGTAAATTTATGACACATTAAAGAACTATAAGCCTGAAAGAAGGTGCATTGAACAAAAACTGTCGGTCGTTTCACGCCCTGAATTGAATAGGATGCTGATGACCTGGAATGTTAGAGCGTCTGTAATTAAAATAAATAAACAAATAAACGATGATCTTAAGCACTTATTCAGCCTTTGAGAATAATCTTTCAGCCGTACAAGTTAAAATAAGTCATACATCATGATCATTCTTTACTGAAATCTAATTGGTACGTCACTATTTGTTGATCTATATGATCCTCTGTTTTATTCTGAAGTGCTTTGGAGAATATCTTATAAGTGACTGGTAGAAGTGATATGCCTCTGTAACTGCTGGCATTCATTTTATCTCCTTTTTTATGAAATGAATGGATAATTGCATCCCAGGTGCATGGAGGTGCATCCCTCCATGCACCTGGGATCTTTTCTGTTTGCCAGATCTATTCGAAGAATTTCTCTAGTTGTTCAGTGTCCGGTCCCTGACACATTTAAAAAAGTCTGGTCTGCAAATTGAGTCTATGCTTTGTTATTGATATTAAGATTGTGCACTTTATTATTTATTATATTATCTATTCCATGCCTACATTGTAATTCACTGTATGATATGAAAGGATGAATAAAAATTAATTAATTCATTTAAAAATTCATACGTTGTATTTGGAAAATTTGATAGGTCATTTATAGATTTATGGGTATATAGAAGAGCTGATCAGCTGTGTGTAAGATTGCGTAAGTTTATTGCATCCTATGTCTTTAATCATAATGGTAAGGTAAAGGGTCTAAGAACTGAACCTTGTGAAATATCAAATTATATGTGTGTGTGTGTAATCATATTACAAATCTAAGATACCACTGATGAAAATTCTATTACAGGAGTTTTGCAGAAGTTAGGCAACAATATTGAGTTGTTGTTTATTAAAATTCATGGAGTAGTCAGGATTTAAAGTTATACAGGAAACACACAAAGCATATAACACAATACAGAATAAAAAATACAATAATATTGATTTTGTACATAAAAGTTTGGTATATGGCATTACAATTTTTATGATTTTACTGTATTATATGGACAATCTTTGGATGTGTAGTCCAGTAATAGGCAGTACTGTTCTTCTAGCATGTCCCAGTATATGAAACATAAACAAAAGTATAGGGATAGTATCTTTGTCAAGAAATGTTGATTTTGAAACTAATTTAGTATTCAGAACTTTAGTTGCAAGTATTCACTGATGCAAAATACACATAATGTTTATCTTTCATAATTCTGCTTACTAGTAAGCTTCAGAAAATCCAAAATTCAAAGTTTTAGAAAGAAATGGAATATTTGACTCTTATGATAAGTGACAATTTTTTTTCTGAAATTTTAAAAAAATTGGTACATTCAGAACAGTATCTACTGGGAGATCAAATTATATTTCTGCCATGTCCCTGGTAACTTAACTATTGGCAAACTTACTGTCAAATGCTGGTAATGAAAGCAAAAAAGTAGTGGCAGTTAGGTTAATCACTTATTATTAATGTAAAATAAATTAAATATAAGTATTTAAAATATTCTATCTTGAACATTATGAAGTTAATTTATTAATTCATAGAGTAGCTAGGTTTCCAAGAAAGGACACAAAATCATATTCATATATTTAGGGTTCTGACAGCCAACCTATTATTCTGTTGGTAGCAGTTGGGTATTTTACCTGAAACGTGCTTTCAACTCCATCAACAGATTTTAGTACATAATTGTTATATATATAAATACTTGCTGTTCAGTATTGTATCTGAGTGCCATTTATAAACTATTCCATAAACACTATTATGGAAATATGCAAAAGGTAGAAATATAGCTGCTATCAGCTCATTTGCGCTGATATTGCATGTGTGATCTAGGATGATAAAGTAGCTGGAGATAGGCAATTGTTAGAGAGAGGGCAGAGTGCCGATTTTACAATTGAAAACCCAGTGACAAAGCTCAAGTAAAAGATGTGTGAATTCGGAGATTAGCACAGAATTAATGGTTAGTAGTAATCATTGGAATACATTTTACTCTGATATTTTAAATGTTTTGAATGGCCTCTATTTTATCTAAAATTGATTTATAGACAATAACAGTACCTTGCTGACAATCTACATTAAAAAAAAAAAGAAATCTATAGCACTATGAAAGAAGTAAGCCAAACTTTTAATAACAGTGATCTAAAAATGAATATTCCTATTATTCACTTGCCATTCCATTGATCTATGACTTTGATATATTAAAATATTTATCAAAACAAATCAAAAGGGAGTATAAATTTGTTCAGGGCCTTTCAAGATCCATTCAATCAGAAAGGGGAGGTAAGAATGAAAAAAAAACTAATTACAGACATTTAGCATTTTATGGAAGACAAACAGAACTATTCTGAAATGCAACAGTTAAGGAATATGTATAATTTCCTGAACAAGTCATAGCTGCAATAATGATGGTGGTGATATTGATAACAATTATGCAACAAGAAGGAAAGCACTCAGTTATGTAATGTTGTAAAATAACATGTAAAATGTGCAGAAGTGCTTAAATTCTACTTTCCAACAAAATACATGATATTAAACATTATAAAGGTAATATCACTTATTAGCTGCAGTCAGTTAAGCTAAGTGTTCTGCTAAATTACCTTACTTTGATGTGAATGCCTTTGCTGACCTACCTACAAACTAAAAATAAGGGATTCATTTCTGAGGTTTGGCACACAAAGCATTTATCTATTGCTATATTAGTGATAGGCTTAAATTTGAATTCTCAGGTGGGAAAAGTGATATTGAATAGGTTTTTCTGTAGTTTTTCATCATAGCAGAATGTAAGCAGCTAGCAACTTCATGCTTGAAAAGAGTAATTTTTATTGTAGTCTTAAGTAAATCATTTCATTTATCATCTCAAGTAACTTATTACTATCAGTAAGGAGTATAAAAAAATCCAAAAGCCTACAAATTTTAACTCACAATGATAGTGGAATAAATCTGTACCATAGTCACTGAGGAAGGAGTGAATTCAGATAAAATCCAGATCATATGTTCTAAATTTACATTAAGATAATGGCACAACAAACATAAGAGTCATATATATTCTCCAAGAAAATACCAGCTTTACTCCTACTACCAATTATATAATTTATAAGAAGTACAAACATAACAATTTCCTGTTCTTTTAAAATGTATTGCTTTACAATTTGAACTTCAGTGTGCTAAATTAGTATTTCACAGATGCAACTGTATGGCTTCCAAGAAAATTAATTTTAACAAGCAGCGACGAGAGGGAAATTAATTTGTGAGAGGAAGTAAAGATATGTGTTCTGAGGGTTTTCGTTCTCTTTCAGAAATAAAACTAGTGACTTTTGTAAGTAACAAAGGAAAAGAGAAAGGAGGGGAAAGAGGTCCCTTTCCAAGTTCTTTTGATACTGTAAAAATATGGCGGGAAGAAAGAGAGGAAAAATAGAGCTTCATATTAAAGTGCTCTTTCTTACAAAAGTGTGAGTGAAAATAAACCATATATCAAAGATATCATTTGATAAAATAAATTGCCAAATTAAATAAAAATATTAGAATACAAATATTTAAAAGAGTTGTTAAGAAAACCTAGATATATAAAGCTTTATATTCTATCTAGGGCTATTAACTATTAGTTTATTGTTTCTCATAATTTTATAATTGACTTTTTGTATATACTTAAATGTAATTGTGTTTCCGTTGGATTTAAATTGGTGCATGCATGCAACTTACACACTCCCTCATACACACACTAAAACTTACCCATATATAGCAACCTTCTGTTATCTCTGCCTTTATAAATTCTTCCTCTTAGAGAATTCTCTTCTTATTGCTACCTCCCACTATACTATCATTTGGCTCTCATATTTATTTCCTTCTTTATTCTTTAGTTCTTGCTATTTGACTTTTTATTATAATTAATAAAGATGAGCAATACAAATTCAATTTCTCAAATAATTTTTCATAATTTTCACTTCTGTTTCTCTTGTTACTTCAGCCCTGGCAATCCCAGTTATGTATTTGCTTTTCAACAGCTATTGGCAACTATTAGCAAACTTTAATAGAGGGTAGTCACTGCCTCAGCTATTTTCTGCATTTTATTTTTATCTCATACGATATAATTGAACATAATCAATAGAAAAATTATTTTTTTTCATTATTTTTGTCTTAAATACTTAACAACAGTCACATATTAAATTGTGCAGAAATACAGGATATGTTCTAGGTACAAATTGAAATGGTAAAGGGTACAAATGATAAGTATCTTTTGTCATTGAATGTATGCCTAAATGTAACCTTTAGGCACCAGAGGCATTTATTTATGTTGGTGGAGCTAAAAGAAAAATAAATGCAAGTTATTATAAACCATATGTTCATTCATGAACGGTCTTCAAAGCAGTGAAAGACAATAGTATTACATGCTACAACATTTAAGTATTGATATCCATACACATTCAAAGATTCCCAGTAAAAATTGAAGTAGCAAAGCAATTTTTCTGATTAATTGATATCATTGTATGATTCAGTTGAACTACACACTTTTAAAGCTTCACTTACTTTTCACAAATGTATGGAACTGGTTTCCAGAACATTTAGTTCCCATCTTCAGCCAGGCTAAAGTATTTACATTTAAGTAAAATTTTTCTGAATTGATGGATGCTATGTTAAACCTTATGATCTTTAAGGTCAAGTACAAAGTTTACCTCAGTCTATCCAGTTTGATATACCAGAAGCAGACAACATATTGTACAGGTTCATCAACAGACCACCAGAGCGCACATAGCCAAGTATACATCCTACTTGAAGTGATCCATTAGTTGTCAAATGGTTGACAATGTGAGCAAGTGACTACGAAACTAGTCCCAACTTACTTTTTAATAAAAAAAGTTTTAATGTGAAACGTCAAGAGAGTTTTAATATGTTGACATGATTTTAGTAGTCTCTTTTAATTCAACAAGATATATATAGAGTTAATTGATATCATTGTATGATTCAGTTGAACTACACACTCTGAAAGCTTCACTTACTTTTCATAAATGTATGGAGCCGGGTTCAGAACATTTAGTTCCCATCTTCAGCCAGGCTAAAGTTCAAATAGATGGGAACTAAATGTTCTCGAAACCAGTTCCATACATTTATGAAAAGTAAGTGAAGCTTTAAGAGTGTGTAGTTCAACTGAATCATATAATGATATCAATTAATATGATTGGCTTCACTGTGCAAGTTCCAATTTACATTTAAGTAGTAAATATATAGAGTTGTTTTATATTCACTTCCATTTATTAACAACTCCATCCACATGCTTTAAATGCCTCCAGCACTGATAGTTGCTACCTGCAGTCATATATTCATTAACAAAAATAAAAAGCCTATCTTGATGCCCCATTTCCCATTTTTATGTGTACACACTGTTTTTAAACTTGCGTATACAAATAAATATATAAATGAGAATAGAGCTATTTTGTGAAAGATCAATTTTATTCGATGATATTGATGCTTACACTAAGCTCTTTTAAATACATAGCTAAACCTAATGTAAGAATAATACAAGAGCATTGTATCACAAAACATACATTTGTATTAGGTAGTTTTTTACTGAGAGATATGGTAGTAAAAATGCCTTTATTAGAAATAATATGCCAAAATTATATTTTTTTTGCTGTGTTAAGAATTTTACAGAAAGACGATAAAAGAAATAAACTTATTTAATAATTTTGAGTATTTTAATAGTTCAATAACTTTTAATTTTAATTATCCACAGGAGAAGAAATATTAAAGGGAAAAAATTATTAAGCAAAAGGACTCAAACATTCTTATACTCTGTGTGTGTGTTGTGTGTGTATGTGCATGCTCATGCTTAAGATTGTGTGTATATATTTGAGAGAGAGAAGAAAATTAAAACCTAAATTGTGTATTTCATATTCAATTGAAAATCAATCTTAACATGAAAAAAGAACTGGTTATGCTGACTGTGACAGAGGTGAGCTGAAGAAGCCTTAAAAACTACAAGCTGGGTCATGAAGTATTCTAGATGGGGGGAGAAGAGAGAAGGGGAGAAGGTAGGAAGGATTGGAGGGGACAACAAGGTGAAGCCATAGATATTTAAAAGATTCAGGGAAATATTCACTTGTACAGTCATTTCAGAGTAACAGTAAGAGTACAGTAAAGTAAAAAATGAATGCATGTTCATATTAAACTACTTTTCATCTATATGAAAACAGATAAAAATAAACTTTAAAAATCAAAGGAAAGCATTTTTTGCAATTTACTATTATTTGAACTAGTTCATTCTTGCTGGTTTTTCTCTAAACAACATTTATTGACTTTTTTCATTCTTTTATTGACTTATTTTCAAAATAATTATGAATGAAAATCTCTTAAGCAGTAACATTGCTTGCTATTGCACTTGCTTTGAGTAACTAAGAAGCTTATTTTATCTTGTTTACTTTCTGGCTTTTAATTAAGAAGCTTCATATCCTTTAATATTTATATGACTTTTTAGTAATATTATGAACAAATTCTTAGCAAAATTATATTATTTCTGCAGATTTCTAATCATTCCTGCTTTTCACCTCCTATCAAATAATTCTAATTATATCATCTGCTATATTTTATTTCATTAACCACTTTAATATTTAATAGATATCAGTTTTTCTTAGCAAAGTGTGACTATTATTATTTTTGGTACACAATCTTCTAAAAATCATCATCATGTCAAAATTAGGCATAACCTATTTCGCCATTAATCCACCCTCAAAAAGTTTTCCATAACTCCTTTTTACTCATGGTTTATATGTTAATATTTCTTTGGGAATTCTATAAATCTTCATTCTATGTGATTTTTCCATTTATATCTCCTTTCTTTTATTTATTATTCATGGAGAAATATTTAGAAAAGGTTATCTTTTACCTTCTAGGATGTCTAATTTTATAAACTAACATACACTTTGTGCATGTACAAGAGTAACTGCTTTATAACAGTGTTAGTACAGAGTATCTTGTACAAGCATATTACAATTTCTTGACTACATTTTTCTTTTTACATTTATCCAGAAAGAAAAAAATGTTTAAAAAGCATTTCTACATTTTTTATTTGTCCTATTGAAATTAAAAATTGTTATTATTTTATTAATATTCTTACATTAACAATTTTTTCCATTTTAAATTCATATATGTATATGTTAAACATTATCAATTGGATTGATTTATTTATTTGGTTTATTTAAGGAGGCTCTTCAGCATCTCTGGTTATTAGCATCCATACAATTTAGAGGCATGAAATGGCCAATAAATTTTGCTTGGAGACCTCTTCTTTCAGGTTTGAGATTATTGTGTACTGTAAAAGACTTACTGGACAAGGAACCAATGGCTTTACTTTCCTTCTGAAAGAAGCCATACTTAGGATTTTTATGCCCTAAAAATCCATTGACCCTGGCAGGGTTTGAATCTCCAACCTTGGGTATACAAAGTAAATATGGTTACCACTACACCACAGAACTATCCTAGCAATTGAACTTTCACACATGAGGGACATGTTTTTCTCAATAGCAGGTTTCACATTCACTTGCATGAAGTTTGGAGAAAGAAGCTTCCTTTTTAATACACAAGCTTAATGACACACTGAGTCAAAATGGTTAGAAGTAGTAGTTTCTTAACCACAGCATAAGATGGTTTTAGTGTGGTCAGTACTATGTTCCTGCTACTGCTACCTGTAACTCCTAGGGATTATGAATAAAATGAAATTCCACAGGCCTCATTTAGAGAGCAAAATGACAGTCTCGACTGTACTGGGCATAATATAGTGGAAAAAAATCTCTCTATTACCACCACAGATAAAACCATCTGAGTTACTCCGGTATTTGCATGAAGTAAGGGATGCCAAAATGCCCAGGCATGGCACAACCTGAAGAGAGGAAGGTCAACTCCACATTCTTCCAGGAGAATTAAACAGAACAAGAATGTAATATTATGAGAATAGTGCAGCTTAATTCAGGATAAATTCTAGGTACCATCCCTATGCTTCTATTACCACATAGAAAATTGTCATAAACAATTATCCACAAATTAATTGTTATGCTTATGTACCTTGAAGCTACATTTCTTTCTTTTCATTTTCTAAACTTTAGAATTAATTAACTACATTTCTTTCTTTCTATTTTTTTAACCATAGTATTTATTAACTACGTACATCTAATAATTTATTTATTTACTTTCCTACTTATTCATATTGGCATATAATATTTAACATGATCTATAAAACTTTTATCTGTGTTCATTATACATTTGTTAGCTCTTAATTATTATTATTATTATTATTATTATTATGCTTATTGTATTATAATAAGTTAAATTATAACCATAATCTACATATCTTTCTGATATATCTTGCCTACCATTCAATTTAATTTATTTTAAATTTTTTTAAAGAGGATAATTAATTTATTTCTGCTAACTTTCATTATCTATCTTAATTCTTATATATGATGGTTAATATACACACATTTTAATTACACCGTTAATTTAAGAGTCTGAGAGCTTTCGTATTTTTTTCAGGAAAATCATGGAAAATTGAATTTAATGGCAATGCACAAATTACAAGACCATGTGGTGCATCCATCACAAATGCCTTGAAGTTTAACTCCTTGAGAGAGCTCTAAAGTACTTTAGTGCTTTGTTTCAATTCTGTCAGAAGCAACCTACCCACCAAGGAGTGCTTTTTGCCTTAGGAGATGATTTATATTGCCTCTATTATGATATCATTGCTCTGGAAATCTATGATAGTCAAAAGGGGAAATTAAAAGGTTATGAAAGAAAGAAAATAAAAGAGAACAAAAAGAAAGAAGTTTTAATATATTTTTATTCTTTAATGTAGAGAAAGAATACAAGCAAAGATGATGATAATTATTCTTTTTGCAGTTAAGGCAACATTGCCATAACCATAACCAGCTTCTTACAAACAATATTTAAGAGATGTCACACAAAATGTTACACAAATTATATATTATAAACAAAATGTAAATAAACATTTATAAAATATATTTAAAATTTCATCTGGTATACTTTTATATAATAATATCTTTAGGCCAAAGTTTGTGACTGATTCCAGATTAAATCTCTAAGCAACATAAGTATAAGAAGTTATCATTATCATAAGCCTAATTTTCATCATCATTGTTACTACTTTGATACACTATCACTGCTATGATTTCCATTCATTGCCAGACAGAGCCGGAAAACAAGAAGAAGAAGAAGAATATATGATGTATAATTTTATTCTTATTAAAAAAGAAAGGTAACATTTCCTGAATGCTATTATCATATATTAATGTTGATTATGCTTTGCTTTAGAGAGACAAATGCATAGTTCACATTTTCATAGTAAAAGGGTGAAACTGTATGTAAAATAATCAAATACATTAAAAAGAAAGCAAGCAGAGAACTTTGTCAGCTTCTTTGGATTCTTTGGACTGCAATTCCTTTCTGCTTAAAAAGCATGACTGCGCATTATCATCACCATTGGTTACACCTCCTCCCATCACCTCTACTCCCTTCCCTTAAGCCACATCACACTCCCCCTTCACCCTTCCACCAAACCTAGCTGGCAGCAACAGCAGCAACATCTAGGGGAAAAATCTGGGAAAACTCTTTAAACTTCTAAGAACCACACCATATACTAGTTTCTGTATCTAATGGCAAACAAAGTATCAGAGCAAATTTCTTGAATTGTAGAATGGTGCTAATCATTTACTCTATACATAGAACTTATTTTCAATATGTTATATCTGTAAAGTAGCAATATAGAGGACTATTAAGGAAATATGTGATATTAATATATAAATTTATTAAGAATAAAATAGGAAAGTGGAATAATGATTTCCCTCTGTTTCATTTATGAACTTCAAGTACAATCTGTACATCATAATTTTAAAAATTGTGGCATTTAGAAGTTTAAAAATCATGGAATTAAAACCGCTTGTGGATGTAACTGAACTCCAGAATATTCGAGCTTCAGCTGCTGTTTCCAGTGGAAATTGTACTGGTTATTCTATCACAGGTTTGCTTAATTCCCTCTCAGGAAGTACAGGTGTTGGAGATCCCCTAGTGTCTGCTGCAGGACTCAACTCTCTGCCTGTATCCACAAGTGCTACTTCAGTATCTGCACCTCTCATCACCCACTTTGGCTCTCCACCAAAATTTAGTAAGTTCTAGCTATAGGTATGTCTTTTGTTTTCATTAAACAGATTGCAAGATCAAAACACAAAAATGTATACCTTTTTCCTGTTTTATTTCCATTGAGTAATTTTTTGTTTTGTTTTCATTCACTTTTTCATTTTCTTTCTCTATTTTAACAGTTTATGTATTTTTTACATGGTATGTTTTCTAAATATCAGGAATATAATTAATTCATGCAGGATATATCAATTATAAATGAATAAATGCTGAAATCATACACTGTAATTTGCTACTAAGTATTCTAAGCTATAATTTGTGTTGGGTATTTGGGAAAGCAACATAGTGTTTTGTAGTAAAGATCTTTGCTACAATACATTCTGCATTAAATTATAGATATTATAATGGTTATTTTAGCTACTTTTTCAAACAAAATTTCTTTCAGCTTATAGTCAATGATGAAGATGCAAATACTCATTGTAGATGTATGATATCTTTGTATGTTTAAAATTTAAGAACATTATAGATAGTAAATTTTGTAATAAATCCAGAATAATTCCAATGTTAACTTGCAAATTGTGTGCATTAATAAGACATACTAAAGTATGAAATAATCACATTACTTTTGTTTATTTTTAATTACGGCTATCTTGCAAACTCATTTAATCAAAAAAGTAATGTAAACCTTAATATCACTCCAACATAAAAATAGAATATTGTGTATTAAGAAAGTATACATAATAATTGCTTTTAAAATTACAGTTCACTTTTGTCACAAACAAGAATCAATTCATAACAGCTTCTTTTAATCCATGACCACACCACTTCTATGTTTCAGTGAAACTAACTGTGCAATCTTCAAGTTCTTACTTTTCTATCATCCAATTGCATTTCTAAATACATTAAAATATCTCTTCCCCTCTCCATAGCCTTCTCCCCTTTTTTTTCCCTCCTTTTCACCCCTTCATAAATTCTGTTACACACTTAGAGTCAGTGGCCAATTTAGTTAGTACAACCCAATAATGATCTAAGCTAATTAAAGGTAGCTATAGCTACAGGTAAGGTGGGAGAGAGAGCCTTAAGTTTTGAAGTGTTGGAACCTATCAATACCCATTTATGCTGAGAAGCAATGAATTTATTTTATTCCATTATTTTGAACATTCTACAGCTACCTGTGGAACTGTTACAGCTTTCTAAATAAACATAAAATTTGCTATAGAAAACATTTTTCAAAGTCGAATGAATATGGAGATGAAAAAAAATTTAAAATGTCAGGAACATCTTCTGTGAAGCCATCTTATGTAATTACTTGAAAACTACAGGACTACCAATATAAACTCTACATTTTCTTTCCTTTTAAATGGAATGCTTATACATATCACAATATGAGGATCAAATGATGTTACCAATGCAACTGTTAAATGTATTATATCAGATTCTGAGTACACTATGCACTATGAACATTAAGATTTCTCTCACACATCTTTTTCCTTCTCTTCTTTCTTTTACTCCATCTTTCGTCTGTTTTTCCATCTCAGGTCATAAGTCTTTCTTTTCTTCTGTATTAATTTATTTATTTTTTCTTACTTTGCCTATCTGTTCATATCTTCTCTTCCTTTTCATATGCTTTTTATCCTTAAACTCTCCTCTTTTTCTTCTTCCCTTTCATAATTCTTCCTCCCAACCTCTCCCCCTCCATCTTCTTCTTCTTCTTCTTCTTCTTCTTCTTCTTCTTCTTCTTCTTCTTCTTCTTCTTCTTCTTCTTCTTCTTCTTCCAGCTAGGATTTTATCAAGGCCATTCTGAAACAGTTATATACACTTTTGTTTCATTTTATTTTCCATCATTTAACTAGTGTACTCACATAGGATGGAAATTTTTGCAGAACTGTTATGTGAATAGCTCAACAACTGGCTTACCATAAAGGCATCCACCTCTGTTTTGTTCTTATATCCCTCTTTATTCATAATCAAGCAATTAATTAAATTAAATTTTATTTTAGTTCAACTATTTTAATTGTTAAGTTTTAAACTATTTTTATTCTCCTTTTTAAGGTTTTAAATCATTGTGCTGTTTCCCATTTATTGTACTAGTGAAAACAGATCCAGTACACATGGCACTATGTCTTAAAACTTTTTAGATCACAAGGTTCTAACTAATGGTGTAACTTTGCTGTAGGGATTAATAAACTAATAATAATAATAATAATAATAATAATAATAATAATAATAATAATAATTCATTTACTGTCAATAACTTGTTGCAAGTATCTGATATTGTCAAAAATTCACAAGGTACAAATGATTTACAAAATACATACAAAAAATAATGCCTTATTACATTACTATTTATAGTTCATCAAACCTATATATACATCTATATATTATGTACTGTATTAAGTTACATTAAAATGTTTTCATATATGTGCCTTAATTGACATTGGTAATTTATTACACAGTATTAAATGTTTTTATTAATGGATCTTTTTAAAGTTGATTTACAATTTACATGAATGTTGTGGAAGTTATCCTTACCTATAGTATTATAATGATACATCTCATTATTTATTATGTTATTAATTCCCTTCTTCATGGCCATTAAAATTATTCTATATACATACAATCCAAACACTGTAAGGATACTCTTTTCCCTAAAAACATTTTTGCATGACTCCATGTTAGCTAATTATTATATGCATCATAGACATTTCTTTTGTAAAATAAAACTCTATTTATATTGCTAATACCAGTACTTCCCCATACTTTTATACTATATAATAAAAATGGATAAACATGCCATAATATACATTTAATAGTACATTATTATCTAGATACTAAGATAGATATCTCAACACATATAAGTTTGAGCTAATTTTTTACATATATACTCAGCATGGGAATCCCAAGTTAGTTGGTCATCCAAGCAGAATCCTAAGCAATTGTAGCTAGTGATTTTTTCTATTTCTGAAACTATCAGATTCAGTGATTATATGTAATGTATAAACTGTTATTTATATATGTATTACCAATACAAATATCTTGAAAATATAAGAAAAAGATAAATGAAGTGCCAAAATATGCTTATGTAGTCATGTTTCTATAGATTACAGTGACGCATTGCTTGCAAATGCACCATCAACTTCAATGGGCCTTTTGTCATCTCCCAGTTCTCCAATTAGTCTTTCCTCACTTGGAGGCTCTTCAACCAATGCAGGTGGTCCAATTAAAAGGAAACAACGCAGATATAGGTATGAAAATTTTCTAGATTGTGTTTGGTAATGGCCTATAAATGAGTTTTCTTGAAACATTTTTTTCTCTGAAATATGCAATGATGATGTCTTTTGGCCACAAAAAAGAAACCATCTTCAGCAGAGGTAATGTTCATTTAGAAAAAAAAAGTGTTTAACAGAAAAAAACAAATAATTATCTCATACATTATGTGTATATTTTTATCACATAATAAGCATATATTATATTTTCTTTTTACTGATCAAGGATGTATTTATTTTTGTTAATGTCCCTGGAATTTCTGTTCTTTTTTAATCTGTACTTATACTAATATTCCATTTATAAAAGTTCTTAAATATAGGGTTCATTTCTATTTTTGCATATATTTATGCAGCATATCTTTCATATTTTAAGGTTTTGAACTAGAGTGAATGTAAACTTCAGATAAATAATGAAATTGATTATCATAAAATCATATAATTAGAGAAAGGTGCTGATGTAAAATTGCCCAGTTTGTTGCAAGTACATTGTTATAACATTAGAATGTAACATGCAAAGCGTTCTCTTCTGGCTAAGCCATTAGAAATGATATGGCTATGTAGTACAATTTAATGAACATGCTCTGCTACCAAAAGTTCTTATAACAATTATTAATAGAGAACAAAATTGTACATTGTTAAGGGTGCAGATTTACTAGAATGAGGAAACCTCCTGAATATAGCCAAGGAAAGCTCAATAGGCCACTATGAGGAGAAATGAGAATCTAAAAATATTGCTGTAAATTTATTTAACAATACAGCAAGTTAAGCATATAAACAAATATCAAGATACTCATTAAAAATAATGAACAAAGCAGTTATTATTCTCATTAGATTCAGAAGCACAATAATATTTCAACATTTCAATATTATAAAATTGCTGTATGTGATGATATCCTGTAGATGTCCCCACTCAGAGATCTAATTGGGGGGGCCTTTTTAACTCTGGAATATGTATACAAGGGTAGGTCCATTCTGGCCTTTCCGATAAAGATTATTGCCTTCACAAAACCCTTATCTGGTGTCATACTTTATATGTTAAGTAAATAACTCCATCTGTAACTTCCACCCTGCTTTGTTCAGCTGTTCAGATATAGTTTCATAAAAAAGGCTATGTATAGAAGATTGTGACATGTTCAAAATGAAGTATTGAGCCATTATTAAGTTCTTCACAAAAGAAGGACTTACTCCTGGAAACATCACTCTTGTGAAAGCAGAAATTATGTAAGACCTGCAGCTCAAAGTTACAGAAATAGCAACAAGGTTGGGCCTTTCTAAAACAACAGTCCTTCGAATTATCATGAATGTTTAAACATGAATAAGATTAGTGCAAGATGGGTGCCTAGACTTCTTTCCTCAGTCCAAAAGCAGCAACAAGTCATCTATTGTCAGGCATTTTTGGAGCTTTGCCATGGTAATGAGAGAGAAGTTCTGCAAACCATTGTTATAGGATATGAAACTATAATCCTCTACTATGATCCCTAGTCCAAAAGAGAATCAATGTAGTGGTTTAAATCTGGCAAAGCACTGCATCTAAAGGCTATGGTTACTCAGTCAATCAAGAAGATCATGGCCATAATCTTTTGGGACTGTAAAGGAGTACTTTTCATTGATTTCAAGGAGAGGAATACCACAGTAAATGGGGAGTACTATGCTGTCCTACTGCACAGACTACATACTTCCATCAAACAGAAGAGGCAAGGAAAACTGATTAGTATGTTGTGCCATCTTCATGACATCGAGCCTATGCACACAGCTCTTGTTGCAAAGGAAGCTGTGAAGAAGAGTGGCTTCAAGGAAATTGACAGCCTACCCTACTGCCTAGATCGAGCTCCCAGTGACTATTTCCTCTTCTCAAAACTCAAGAAGGACCTTCAAGGAAGGAAATTCAAATGGGAAGAAGAAGTGATGGATAATGTTTATGCCCATTTTGCAGACAAGACTTCTGACTATTTGGGAGGGGGGATTGCAATGTTAATTCAAATATGTGAGAAGTTTATTGCAATAAAGAGTCACTATATTGAAAAGTGAAATATAGTTTTTGTCTTTATCATACCTAGAAAATGGTTAGACCAGAAACTTATGGATCTATCCTTGTATATAGAGCCATCATTATAAACATATCTGCAAGTCAATTTTTAAGTGGGCACCAGCTCTTTATTTGTAAAGTGTTAAAATAGCATTTCCCTGATTTCTGATGTAGTGGTTATATTCCAGAGCCTCATTTGTAAAATTAGGTTGTACTACAGGAAGATTTATACTGGGAGTTGAATAGGAGAGGCTAATGAATGCACTTCATTATCCCCTTCCTCCCTTTTTTGCCTGGCTATCCACATATTACTTCTCAAATTGTTATATTGGATAGATAAGTTCTAGACAATGTTATTTTTTAAAACTCCAATGTGACAATCCAAGCTATACATTCAAATAAAGTTATGTCTATCCAAACCAAATAATGCTACCAAATAATTCTTCAACTTTAAAAGCTTTGCAAAAAAGTATAATTATACTTTAATGGATATTAGCACATTGTGGAATCTCTGGCAATACTGGTCATGATAATGGACTACTCCAATGGATGTTTTCTGGTATGCTGATTTTCTATACCCTTCATGAAGTTCTGATATGTCGATGTATGATGCATTTTTGTTAGAACACTTAGTGCTTCATATCCATTCCTTGTAGCTAGATGAACTTTGTGAAAAAATAGAAACAATTCTGTACATTATAACAGAGTAGTAGCATTGTGCATTGTGATGCTATAGTCATGAGAATGATAAATTGTGTGGAACATGTCATGCACAATCATGGAAAACAAGTAATTCACAAAATTGTATGATAAGTAATTATTGTGCTCAAAATGTCATTAAAGTATTTCTGTTAACCCATACTACTTCCTCCTGGAAAAGGTATATTAAATTCTAAAAAAGTAAATTTGCCTAGGAAGCATGGCATGGATCAAAACATAACCCTTTCAGTACAATTGTTTATCTTATTTAGGGTCTATAAAATGAAACATATACATACATAGATCTTATTTGTATGTTTCTGTATAGAGAATCATATAAATTTTAGGTATTTTACACTATTTATTATTTTTTGCAAGTTCTCTACAATTCATACTTATTTTATAGATTACTTTAATAACTGAACATAAATTATTACTTCTCAAAAACTGATTGAAAGAGAAGAAGCTGACTGAAATGGAATATTAAAAAATTTAACTTATTTAGTAAGCCTCATGAAAGGTTAATATTTTCCATTCATAATTTTGGTATTCATCATTTAGAAGATAATTAGCTGATCTATTTGTTTTTCCCATTGAATTTTCACTTAACTTCTATACCATTAAGTTTCTAATAATTTTCTTTGTTATCTCTTCTGTATTCCTTCATTCATTCATTCACTCACTCACACACACACACACACACACACACACACACACACACACTAAACTTTGCTTGACATTTCAAGGAATTTAAGAGGAAGGAAATTAATGAACATCATTGTTGTAAATCAACCAAAAATTATTTTTATCACAACATTAAAACAAATGCTACTTTTGTTAAATTTTAAACATACATGAAATAAACCAATAACATATCATATCTTTAAGTTACATACATTTTGTAGCCTTTCTTGTATCTCATTAATCTAGGACAACATTCAGCAACTTTCAGCTTGAAGAACTTGAACGAGCGTTTCATAAAACACACTATCCTGATGTGTTCTTTCGAGAAGAGCTTGCACTCAGAATAGATCTCACAGAAGCTAGAGTACAGGTAATCTTAATTTACTACAGCATATATGTTTTCATAGGCCACTGTATCCATAATATGTAATTTTGTCTTGTTTAAGTTTAAACAATGAAAATAAAGTAAAATGGCTTAGCTATAAAATGTTTCCTATAAATTTGTGCCAAAAAGATTTTTTTCTGTTTATGTATACAGAAGTTCAAACAAAGTACATAGTTAAGAAATTATTTTTCATTGCAACACTGCAAGTGCATGCATGTGTGTATGAACTTTGAGCATGCATTCCATATTATTGCAGTATAATCTGCCATCTTGGTAATTTTTAAATCTTTGTTTTGGTCAATTTTTACACTTTTTAACAATTAGGCTTAATTTATTTAAATGAGTAAAATTTTAATTAGTTGAATGTTTTGCTAAGACAACTATTAAGTTTACTTGGTCAGGAAAGTTTTAGAATTCCATATATATTGCCAGTTATAGTTTTAATGCACCTAGATTATACTAATTCATTAATTTTTCAGCATTTAAGTGTAATGAGTACTTCCATTTCCTCCTATTCTCTTCCATTCAAATATACTAATTGCTAATCAATAAAATATAGCTAAAGTTTCTTTTTGTCACTCATGTTTGTTTTCAAATAGTTCAAACTGTAGTTTTCAAAGTTCACTACTTTGAACATACTAAAGGTAAAGGTATATGCTTTTGAGGTAAATATTAATTATGTAATTTTTTAATTAGACTGTGTGAAAATCCAATCAACTATTATTAATACTTTTGGCATTTGTTTCCCATACTGTAGGTACAAGGTAGGTCATAAGTTTCTGGCATAACATTTTCTAGAAATGATAAAGACAAAAACTATATTTCATTTTTCAATATAGTTATCCT
Source organism: Metallyticus violacea (assembly GCA_030762175.1). Lineage (NCBI taxonomy): Eukaryota > Metazoa > Arthropoda > Insecta > Mantodea > Metallyticidae > Metallyticus > Metallyticus violacea. Next base: position 40,209,298 of record CM060832.1, read on the forward strand.
TTAGTGCAACACACTTCTCATATGTTGAATTAACATTGCAATCCCTTTCCCCCAAATAGTCAGAAGTCTTGTCTGCAAAATGGGCATAAACAGCATCCATCGCTTCTTCGTCCCACTTAAATTTTCTTCCTTGAAGATTCTTCTTAAATAGAGGAAATAGTCACTGGGTGGTCAATCTAGGCTGTAGGGTGGATGGTCATTCTCCTTAAAGCCACAGCTTCCTTTGCAACAAGAGTTGTATGCACAGGTGCATTGTCATGAAGAAGGCACATACGACCACTCAGTTTTCCTTACCTTTTCTCTTTGATGGAAGCACATAGTCTGTGCAGTAGGCCGGAATTTACTCCCTATATACTGTGGTATTCCTCTCCTTGAAGTCAATGAAAAGTATTCCTTCCAGTCCCAAAAGGTTGTGGCCAGAATCTTCTTGGTTGATTGAGTGACCATCGCCTTTAGAGGCGGTGCTTCGCCAGATTTACACCATTACATTGATTCTCTTTTGGACTAGGGATCATAGTAGAGGATTATAGTTTCATCTCCTGTAACAATGGTTTGCAGAACTTCTCTCTCTTATCACCATGGCAGTGCTCCAAAAACACATGACTACAGGTGACTTGTTACTGCTTTTAGACTGAGGAAAGAAGTCTAGGCACCCATTTTGTACTAACCTTATTCATGTTTAAACATTCATGATAATTCGAAGGACTGTTGTTTTAGAAAGGCCCAACCTTGTTGCTATTTCTGTAACTTTGAGCTGCAAGTCTACCATAATTTCTCCTTTCCCAGGAATGAGCACCTACAAGGGCGTACCTTCACACTCTTTGTCTTCAATGCTTTCTTGATACTTTTCAAAAAGTTTGGCTCATTCCTTTACAAATTAGAGGGATGCTTCTACATATACACCATTCAATTACTGTTTAATTTCATTTGGAGTAAGTCCTTCTTTTATGAAGAACTTAATAAAGGCTTGATACTGCATTTTGAACATGCCACAATCTTCTATACATGGCCTTTTTTATGAAACTATATCTGAACAACCGAACACAGCAGAGTGGAAATTGCAGCTGGAATTATACAGATAAAGTATGACATCAAATAAGGATTTTGTGAAAGCGATAATCCTTATTGGCAAGTCCGGAAACTTATGGACCTACCCTCATACATGTCATTTATTTTTGAAAAGAACTTAATTATTAATTTTGTATATAAAACATCATTAAAAATATCCTTTTGCTTATTAAAATTAATGTGCAATTAATGTGTAAAAACATGTGGATAAAAATAATAGCAATAATTAGCATTTACAAATTGCCTAATTGAAATAGGAAGTCTCTAGAGGAAAAAGAGGGAGAGAGGGAGAAAATATGTGTATAAATTGTGGTTAACAATGTAATTATATAATAAAATACAAATTATAGACAATTGAAAAAGGAACAAACTTAAAATATGTTACTAAATTTATAATATTATGGGACAGCATATTTTATTTAAAGTTGAAAATAAATGTAGAATAACAAATTTAATTGCAGATCAGTCCTTTATTATAAAGCCTGGGCCTTTAAGATGGTAGCAGCAATGCATGTTATACAGAGGATTTATTCATTTATTTATTTTTTATTACTACTGTAAATCATACATTGCATTTGTATAGAAATTATAATAGACACTTGATTTCAATAAAGAAGTCTGTCATACTAACATGAACAGTGAAAGAAAAAAATATTACAAACAAATTTTTTTATATACTACATTAATGTGTTCAGTTGTTTACACTAACTCCACTTACTTATTTAACACTACATTAACACATTAATGTAGTATATATTACCACTCCATTGTCTACAGCTTCGAAAGTACAATTTTTACTTAAATTTTTTTATGATACAAATTATTACACACTGATATTCATCTATAGCGAAAAGCAGTGATCAAGCAAATATGTCACAGTTGAGTTTTAAATTTTGATATTTTTTCCTGTTGCTTTTATGAATCTGGTAATGTTTCATACAATTTTACTCCTGTATAAGTTACCCTGTTTTGACAAATTTTAGGTTCTAAGCAAAAAATTCAAGTAATGTTAGCCAACAAAAGTACAGTTTCGGTTTTTAGTTAATAGTTTCTTTGTGATTAGGTTCACAACATGCAAATATCTAAAACATTATTAAGAGAGTCTGATTGGTTTTAATTGAAAGAAAAATAAAAGTTGGATATAGCTCTTATAGGACCCATTTGCGTTTGGTGATGTGTTTGCTCTAAAAAATGGTTTGAGTCAATGTAAGGAAGGGAGCAGAAGCATAATTCTGACATAAATGTAACTAGAGCAATTTTATGCTTTATGATGACAGAATTCCATAATCTTGTTTTCATTCTTGTCTTTAAATATGACAAAAAAGATAGTATTTCAGCTTTCAAACTGTAATTTTATTTACTATATAAGAAATTATATATACCAATCTTTTCTTAACCTTCTCATTACATTTTTAACAGAGGTTTTTTTATTTATTTATTTTGTTCTAATGCCATCCCATAGTCTCACACATTTGGGCATTCCCCCTTGACATGGGTGTATTAAAAGGACACCTGAGGCTGAGATGCTCATAGGGTACTGCTACATTGCCCCAGTGGAGATGATGGTGAAGGTGATATGGTTACGGTGTGCCAGGGTGGTCCTTAAACCCATGGATAAATGAAATGAATTAATGATGCAACATCAGCTTGAAATTCTTGACATCTTAAAGCTATCTGGCATTTGCCTTCTAAGTAAAACCTTAACCAGACAGCTTAACCTAACCAGGAATCAAACTCAGGACCTCCAGATTTATAGTTGCAAATGCTGCCACTAGACCAAGGAGGGGGGTCTATGACACAGAGTAGTTATACTGATGATAAATTATAATAAATTTGTTAATAATTATGAAAATTCTAATTATTATTAGGTTACTTAACATGTTAAAGTTAAAAACTTCCAAGCTGTTGTGCTGCAGTCCATGATTTGATACTAAACCAAAGTTTTTGTCAGCTTCTGTACCCAGCATTATCAGTGATATGAAATGATTTGGTACTTTAATTTGGTTAGGAGGGAAGCTTTGGAGATACAAAAGCATCCATGAAATTTTAATAGAGACAATGGCTATCAGCTGAGCAGCACATGGAAACCAGTTCTTCAAAACCAACAACTAATCCCCTTCCTCCCATCTCTACTCAGCTCTTATCAATTGACCCTGACCTTAAACCTCTAACAGAAAAATAAATCAATACTTAAGGATTCTTGTAGCAATCAGTGCAGTTAGTGCTCTCAACCTCATACCACTGATGATACTGGCTGCAGAAGCTGGTGAAAGCTTTAGTTTAGTATCAAACCTTGAACCACAGCAGAGCAGCCCGGAAGCTTTTAACTTTAACCAGCCTTGAAAGCCTAATCATTATTATTACTTAGCATGTTTAGACTGTGTAATATGTGTAATTGCTTTGTAGCATGTCGATAAAAATCCTCATGCACTTAAAAAACTAAAACATACAGGAACAGAGAATGAGACTAGAATAATGCCATTGAAATACTTAATTATTAGGCACCACATGCATGCGTTTGCCCCTATTCAGTTAAAAATCTTTCTATGCCCCTATATTGAATTTATACTTCTTGTCAATCCTAATATTTTACTTTAAACTTGTTGATACATTTTTATGAGACATAATTTGCAACATGCCAATTCTTGTAATCTTAAAAGAAGTTAGGAACAGTGAAGTTGTTACATATATAAATGTAATGAGTCAGTATTAGATGACACTAAAACTTCACTAACTGATTTATTCTTCAGAACATGTTTCAAGAACATTCACTCTCATCTTCAGCTGGGGACTGACTAACTCTAGCAGGTGACATAGTGGCATCTGGTGGTTCCATTAGATAACGGAACAGGAAGTCCATTGGTGGAATGTTAAAATTCATCGCTCTATGTTTATTTTTTAAAATATAAATCTTTTCCCATAATCCCAAATCCTTGGGATTGGTGGTAGCTTTTAACAGTTTGGCTTCTCCTGCAATGTTATGATCATAAGTCCAAAAGTGATCTGCAACCGCCGATTTATCCACTTGTTTATATCTTAAATTTCTGAAGTGTTCTTTGGTCCTTGTCTCCAAATTTCATATTGTTTTGCCTATATATATCTGATCACACTCCAAACAGTCTATCTGATACACTCCTGACTTCTTGCTGGGTGGAATAATGTCCTTTTTGTTGCTGTTCAAAAGCTTTCCAATACTAAATTTATTTTGTGCAGCCAAATGTATATCATAATTTTTAAAGATTTTCATGAATGCCATGTTTGCCCACGGATGATATGTGAATCTTTTAAAAACCACATCCTTTTTTATCGTGGAGAGAGTTGTGGTGTTTTTAATATCTTTCTGTCTTTTGAAATGTTTGATCTTCTTATCAACTAAAGAGCTGCTGAATCCATTGTTGAGGGCTGTTTTGATGATATAACAGTATTCTGCTGAATATTCTTCTTTGTTGAGTAGAATGTTTACCAATCTATGGACAAGGCTATTTTTAATGGCATGTTGGTGTGGTTTAGGGTTGAAACTGTTATTCTTTATGTGGTTATCTGTATGTGTAGGTTTCCTATATAAGGCAAATGAAATTATGTCATTTCTCCTGTATATTTTTAGGTCCAAAAATGGTAAAAGACCATTTTCCTCCAATTCCATAGTGAATTTATTATTTTGGTCCTGCAAATTTAGTAATTTTAGGGCATCTTCTGTTTGTTTTTTTGGGACTATTGCCAGAATGCCATCCACATAATGAAACCATGCTTTGAAGGTTAAAGGGAATGCCTTAGTAATGTGTGTTTCTCATGGATAAATTTGTCAGAAATGGAGAAAGGGGGTTACCCATAGCTAAGCCAGAAATTTGTTGGTAAATTTTCCCATTGAATGTAAAAAAGTTTTGGTTTATACACAATTTAGTGAGATTGGTATAATCCTCAATTTCTTCTGCTGTCAAGTTTATACTTTTTAGCCAATTCTGTACATTTAGGAGCAGTTTTTTTTGTAGGAATACTAGTAAACAAAAATGCAACATCAAACGAGACCAAGGCGTCATTCAGCGAAATCCACTCATTATTCACTCATTATTAATCAGTTAGTGAAGTTTTTAGTGTCACCTAATACTGACTCATTTGTATATGCCAATTCTTGCTTTCTATTAATTAAAAAGATGGCTTCAATTTGTTATTTACCGAAGTAATCAAATTTATTTAGAAAAATCACTTTGAAGTCTTATTCCTCCTTAATTTTGATGGAACTATTAACCCCAAAAATTATCCCTGGATTCATCACAGATAAAATGGCAAAATTATGCAAATTGCACATATTTTTCTGCAGCACTAGGACCATACATTTTCTTTTCATTTTATTTCACATTTAATCAGGCAAGAGTCACATTATATAAATGAGAGTTGAAAATAAATAGTGATGCCTGTAACAGCCTTATGAAATTAATGATTATTGCATATGTTTTGAAGAGATCATCTTGTTTTATTTTATACCATAGAAACAAATTAAAACTATTTTTACTTTTTTTGAAACACTCCTTATAAAAGTTTAGTGGAATTGCTGGAAATTATCAGTCATTATTGGAGGATGAAAATTAAAACATTGACTATATTCACTAGATATTATCTTTTTTAAAGATGAAAATACAATTTTAAGCAACTTTTAGGATATCAATAGCATCATTTCTTTCTATAGAGAGCTCTTTTTGCCTAAAGGCATCTTTACATGAATGTGAAGTATAATGCAATTATCTTCTAGAATAGAAGTTGGTCAGGTAGGAGAGCTAGGTCTTCTACAGCCAGAAATGTCTAGGCAACATATAGAATGAGGTCTAAAAAACTATAGTAAAGAAGAGTTTAATACATATAGATACCAATATGATGCAATGAGCAGCCCAACAGAGTGACAGGTGATGGCTGCTCTCTTGTTTACAAAATGAAGCATATTTATACAATTTCCAATGGGAAGGTTCACTGTATGAGCAAAAATATGTATCAAGTGCTATTTCCTTCTAGAAATTTCTACAGTTTACTTAGTAACCTTGCCTTTACACTTAATTTAAATCACTGGAATTTGTGCTTGACATCTGAATCACATTCATACATGTGCTTGTACAATTATTAATAATCTTTAAATTTTAAAGGAATTATAATTTTACCAGTTTCAAATTACAGAAGAACTAATGTTTCTTTATATGGTTTGCACATGAATTTACATGTTACTTTTATAGTTCTTTTGTTAGCTATTTGTCAAAGTTGTTCTATTGATAATAATATGAGAGAATATATAATGTTAATATCAGAGAATATATGTCAACATGCATGGAAATGTTTAAAAGGAATTTTAATAACAGATATATAAACATGAGTTAGAATAAATTGGCAGAGTAAAGTAATGACAATGTATGTAATAAAATGGGTCAGAATAAAAGTTCCGAGCTATGTCATTCAGTTTAAAATTCCAATGTTGTTATGACCTTAGGTATGGTTCCAGAATAGACGTGCAAAATGGCGCAAGCAGGAAAAGTTAGCTGCCAAACAACATCAACAGCAAGCAGTACATTGCAATGCCCAGCTAGTGCAGGGATTAGTGTCCATTCCAGGTAAACAATATAATTTATTTGAATATAGCTTTAATTTTGCTTGTCCTGAAGACAATTTATTGGAATACCTAAAAGGTACTATAATTTCACCTCTCTGGCTTCTTCCCAGGATGAATATTTTGATCCCATATAACAAACAGAGTGTGTTTCTAAGTTTCAAAGTAAATATTATTTTAATTCAAATATAATGTAAAAATAAATTGTTCAATGAAAATAATATTTTGACATTATATATAATGTAAAAATTAATTATTGAAATAAAATAATATTTACCTTGAAGCTTAGAAACAAAACTCTGTTTTCTACATTATTCAGTTTGTGGTTAACATTCCTAGTCAGCACCATAATGATACTCACTGTGGTATTGTGCATCTTTATGATATACTTGTAATATGTAAAATACTGATAATGATGAATTTATATTTTGTGCACCAAGAAAACGTAAAAACACACATGTGTAAATTATTGCAGGCCATTCTTTTCCTTTTTTTTTTTTTTTTTAGAGTTGACATTGCTGGTTATAATAATTATGAAAAAAAGGAATGCATCATATGAAACCAAATGCAGGGTACGTTAAAAGTTTCTCCAGTCATGCTATATCGCTACAATATTGTACAAGTGATTAAAAGTTACATGGGTAGAGATTGCAAATGCTATATATATATATATATATTTTGAATCTGCAAATAATAAATATAAGGCAGTTTGGATGGGGCAATTTGTAATTTATTTCTTCCGCACCAATTCTTTAATTTGTTCGTTAAATAATTAGCAGGGCTTTCAATTTGATTTCTATTTTCACTTTGTACTGTAAACAAAATATTTTCAGCAGAGGCAATGGTTTTACTTAACGTGTTCATCTTTTATCAGTTTGTCTAATAGAGTTTCTAGGACCATATCCCAAAAGATCGGACCTAGGATCGAATCCTGGGGTCATTCCTTTGTAATTTCCCTGTATATATTATGCTCATTGCCTTTAATATATACTCTTCTATTTTTTTACAATAATCTTTTAACATTGCATATTAACACTTAGGGAAACCATTCTCCCGTAAACGTTCGAACAATGCAGGCCACCATAGATTGTCGAAGGCGCGGAAATATCAACTACAATGCCAAAAATATATTTTGAATTTGACAATTTATCATGTTTATTAGCTGACTAATTGCATCTTCCGTCGACCTCCCTTTTCTAAAACCAAACTGGTTGTTGTTCATACCTAACATAAATCTAAATTCTTTCAAGCTCTTACATACTAATTCCTCCAGAGTTTTGCCTAAGGTGTTTAGCAGACAGATTGGTCTATATGATTTAGGCTTTTTTGGATCTTTGTCGGCACTCTTTTTAAAAATTATGACTTTGACTTCCTTCCAACAGTGAGGAAAACGTCCATTGAAAATACAATCATTAAAAAGTCTAAATTAAAATGGTGTAATAATACCCTCAAGATTTACTATTACTTCATTTATAATCCCATCTGGGCCCACAGCTTTTTTTCTTTTTTAGATTTCTTATACTTAATCTAATTTCAGAAATGTCGAATGAAATCAATCTATTGTTGTTATAAGTAATATTCATTTCAATTCTCTTTTGAATATGAGTTTGGTTGGGTATTGGTACTTTTACCATCTTGAGGTAATAATTTACCAAAATGAACGTTTATCGAAGTTTGCCAGTTTGTAGTCATATCGCCGTTGTCCTTTTTTAAAGTAGTTAAGATTTCCGGCTTTTTCACCTTTTCCATAACTATCCTGTAGGGCATTCCCCATATATTGGTTTCAAGTTCGCTCTCGACGAAGTTTTGCCAAGAAGTTTTCCAGATTTCCTAATAGTTTCTTATATCTATTTTTCACCTCTCTGTACTCAAGTAAGGGTTTTTTTTTTCTCTCTTTCCGCAGCAATTTCATCATATTTTTGATAAATTCTTCTAGATTTCCTCATTTTACTTCTAGCTTTTTGTAGTGTATCAATCCAGGTATTGCCATACGATTTTCTAGGCTTTAAGGTCGGAACGATTTTTCTATAGTTTTTAGCTTTTTGTACTGTGCAGACTAAGTTATAGGCATTCCTGTCAACAGATTCCCCTTCATACTCCAATTTTAAATTCCAAAATTCGGATCTTAGTAAGTTCCAATTGGCTTGTTTAAAGTACTAACTTTTTTCTCCTCTTCTTGGGTCGTAACTAGTAATTAAAGTAGATTAGGCAATTGTCACTCGAGGACATATCCTGCCCTGCTTTCCAATTTAATACTTTATGGTTAGATTTTAAGTTACACAAGGTTACATCCAGGTTGGCAGTTGCACCCACTCTACTCTCAAAGATTGGTGGGTTGTTAGACTCGTTTTTGACAGTTAAATTTAGTTCGGAAATGATTTCTTCTAATTTTTCGCCCAATTCATCTTTAATTCATTAAACCATCAATCTGACTTTGCATTCACGTCCCCGGTATATATTTGCTCTGAGGTGTTAAAAGTTGTATTTATCGTTCTAATTTTATCAAGATAAGGGTCAATCAAGTGGCTGAATTGAAAATAGTTAAAATAAATTTTCCACATACGTACGTAATTTCAATACAATTGGTGTGTGAGTCGCCTAGTTGACGATTTGTAAGTTAGGGTTATCGATTACTGTTGATGCCATTGGGCTATCGCCTTGACATATCGTTCTAGCTCTGATTGGAATATGTATAATTTTTCCGTTATAGGTATACGGCTCCTGTATACATAAAATATCCAACTTTAATTCCTCGGATATCTTTTTCAATTATGACATCACATGTTTGCATCTTTATGCATTAATATGTCCAATTTTTATTAAATTAAGTCCTCCATAGCCAGCCATGTTGTCTTCTTAAAAATATGACCTATATTCACATACAAGTGATGTTTTGTTCCTGTTTTAAACTCTTGTTCTGTAGCTTCCCAGGAATGAATGAATAGTGTTTAACGCCCGTTTTTGCTACAGAGGCACCACAGGCGATGAACACTGATGATACATGAGATGAAATGACATATTGGGAAAGGATTTATTTTTATGGAAGGAATAGTTCCAGGCCTAAGTTTAGGGTACCTCCCCGGCATTTGCCATTTATGAGGACTGAGGAAAACCTGGAAAAAACCTCAGTCAGGAAGGACGGTCCTGGCGGTATTCGAACCCAGACCTCCCGCTCACGAGTCCGAGACTTAACGACCTCGGCCACCCGTGGCGGTCGCTTCCCAGGACAGTTTATGTACTCCAATTAACCTTATTCTAGGGGTTGTTTGTATTTTTGAACTTTTTAATTTCGCATTAATAGGTAATTTTTCTTTTGGTTTCGATATTGAATTATTGCCCAATTGTTTTGCCAAAATGCTGAGAACATTTTCATTATTGGGATTATATGGTGTCTTATAGGTATTTTGTTCTATAGTTATGGGTTTTGCTTTAAAAGGATTATTTGCAGGTTATTTTGGAATTATTGTTTCGATATTCTTTTGTTCGGAGTGTTTCCGAATAGTTTACGCCATCATGACGAAAATGGACATAATAATTTGGCCAACTTTGGCTATTGTCGAATACAATTCTTCCATAACAGAGTACAATGTGCTTATATATCTCGTTTACACCTAACTGGGCATTTCTCCTTTCATATACTATGTTGAGTAGTTTTAATTATTTATTAGGATCAGTTGGCAAAATTTGCGATTTTCTTTCTAAACGATCTGTTGCATCAGGTACGGGGAAAATAATTGAGTCGTCCTTCTCATGTTGCTTTCGTATAACATGTCTCAAAGCCACAATCAAAATTCTTCGCTTTTCCATTCGACTGAGTTGCAACGTCATGTCGAAATCGGCATGAATTTGTTTCACGTTCAGTGCACTCGTTGCGTCAGCAGCTGTCGGTGTTTGAACTTGCGCTTTAAAAACAATTTCTTTTCCTTTGTTCTCTTCTCCCTTTTCTTCTTCTCCCTCTTGTTCTTCTTGTTCTTCTTCTTCCTCCTTAGTAATTATTTCATCTTGTATAAGGGCATTGTAGTCAACTTTATTGTTCGTTTTAATGCCCATTTCTTGGTCAATAGTATTTTTGGTGGTATGATGGGCCTTTCATCTAACTTTATTTCACTATTATTATCACTTGGTGTCATTTCCAGCAAGTCGCTTATGAACGATGGCGCTTCTTAAATTTCTTCTTAGCCGGCTCGGAGTATTTTTTTTTTTTTTTTTTTTTTTTATACGTTGTAGTTCCTTTATCCATAGTCAGTTCTGACAATAATTCTTTCCCACACTAGGGCAATCTTGTTTGCCCCCGCATTTTTTGTTTCTCCTTGCTCATGGAATGCAGGTAACCTGTTGTTCCTTTTTCTGGCACTTTTTTCGCTTGTGATCTTGTTCTCCGCAATGACTACACGTTACTTTATCCTTATTACAAAACTTTGACATAACACTTTGACTATAATCATAATACTTACGAAGTGCGACAGAAATAAAGTCCTTCGTGTTTAACGACTGGAAGCCAATAAAAAACCTCCCTCTGAGTAATATTAACTGTCTTAATCTGGCTGATACTTCCACTACGTGGTGGACAGTTGCTCTGTTTTTTGGTCCTGTCTTAAATCTTAATTTGAATTCTTTTTCAAACTCCTTTTTGGTTGCCTCTTGTTCGGAGTTGTGCTTATAAATGTCCTCTCTCATTTCTTCTTCTTTTAATTCCGTTAGGACATCATACAAAATTACTAACGGGTTTTTCTTTCATGGTGTTTTAATTTTCAAATGCATACCTTGTAAGTTTTTACTGTGTATGGACCTTAACTAAGTCTTGCTCGAGTTCAGTCTCCATTATTAGGTTTTTACCGGCTATTCTTAAGCTCCTGATATGTATTTTTTCTTCTCCGAATCTAAGGTTTTGTGTCACTAACTTTTGAATCCCCCTTACATCAGCATTTTTCGGGGAAGAGATTAAAACGGTATATTTCTTTTGTGAATTTTTCGAATGGTACTGGTGCTGCAGCCACTTGGGTGAAGGTCACCGTTGATTCAGAAATTCTCTTTTCATGAAGATCCTTAGCCAATTTGACTTCCGCTTTCGCCGTCTCCTCTATTTTCACTCTGATACGAACTTTGTGTAATTTAGTTATAATTTGATAAAAATCCTTCGTAACAAATGTGATTTTTTCTTTATTTACCAAAAGATTGCGTTCAAAGATTAAATCTTCAAAATTATCTTCAGGTTCCATGTTGATGTTATCTTTTACTAATTCTTTCCAATATGAATCAATCTCATCTGTTACTGATACGTTTCTAGGTTTTTCTCCTCTCACTTCTTCGATCTGGCGATCTAGCTAGCGTATGTTGAGGTGCAAATATCTCCCTCACCACCATACTTATTTACGAGGGGGACACCTCCCCGAAAAAGGAAAAATTCCTATCAGATTTAATTTATAATTATACAACTCCAGAGACAATACATAACAACAACTCAATGTTATTCACCTCCAGCCAGCTGACTGACAGGCGCGTGTGCTTGACATCACTGCAGGCCGCACAGTTGCTAACGTACAGTTAACGGCTCGCCACTACACATCAATTTATACGTACTTCTAATATTAATTATTCACTTATTACTTAACAACGTATACCACATAACCGTTATCAAATATGATGGCACTTACAATTCCAATCCTTCTTCTATCTCGCAAGTAGAATAGATACTTACTAATTGCTGTATTAAAAATAATATCCACGGAACACTATAAAACACATTCGTCTCGCTCAGTAACCAGAGAATCAACAGAAAAACAAATCGTTTTATAGGGTTTCAATGGCCGGATGTCATTATCACAAACCACTGCACAGTGTGTGGGCTAAGATTTGGTGTGCCATCCGGTCATGGAATATTGGGCCCTTATTTCATCAAAGATGTTACAGAGTGCTACAGAGACAACATTATCACCCCATTCATGCGAGATTTGCACCTTTTTGTCTCACTAGAAACTTACCCATCCAATGATGATGGATGCAGCAAGATCCCATACTGCAGAGAAGCCACTTGCCCTTCTGCAACTACACATTAGATATTGCCTAATTTCTTGTGGAACTCCATTCCCATGTCCTGCTCCCCAGATCTCACAGTCCCTGGTGCCTACATAGGGGACATGTTGAAAGAATCAGTTTTCAAGACAGATGACCCATCTATAAATATGCTCAAACTACGTGAGAAAATAATGTTATTTTGTGTTGTTAGAGAACACAACGTTCTTCAAAATGTTCTATTATCTTCAGAAAAGTTATGAACAATGTGTGGCAAATAATGCACATTTTGAACATCAGCGCCATTAACTAACATTTCAGTGTCATTTGTTTTGCTGCATACTGTAGTTATAGACCAGTATCCATTATTCCTACATTGGTAAAGTATTAGAATATGCAATAAAAATCAGTTATGTACCTTGAGAATAATGGGTTGTTTTGTGATTCACAATTTGTGATGTACAATCTAGGCATTAGTGATATGTGAAGTAATATACATTCTCTTTTTGAAAATAAGATGCATGCTCAAGCTTTATTTTGTGACATGATCTAAGTTTTTGACTGCATGTCTCGTAGCATTTTAATGGAAAAAAACTTCAGTTTATGGTGTTGGACTCAAAGAACTGTAATGGTTGTAATGTTTAAAATTTTTTTAAACAAATTGTGTTAATAGATGGAATTAGATCCTTAGAAGTGGAAGTTACTCATGTAGTACCACAGGGTTCAGTACTTGGACCTGTGCTTTTTATTAATGATGATTAATGACCTTAGTTACTATGTATCTGCTAAATCAATGTTATCATGCTTCATTTTTAAATTGCACTAGTAATATAGAAGAACTTAGAACAGAATTTGTTTTTTTAGCTCAAGACCTATAGATATACGAGGATAGGTCATAAGTTTCCAGCCTTGCCAATAAGGATTATCGCCTTCACAAAACCCTTATCTGGTATCATATCTTTAAATAAATAATTCCAGCTATAACTTCTGCTCTGCTGCATTCACTTGTTCAGATATATTTGCATAAAGAAGGCTATGTGTAGAAGATTGTGACATGTTCAAAATGGAGTATCAAGCTTTTATGAAGTTCTTCACAAAAGAAGGACATACTCCAAATAAAATTAAACAGTGATTGAGTGGTGTATATGTAGAAGCACCTCTCTCATTTGTGAAAGAATGGGCCAAACTTTTTGAAAAGGATCGAGAAAGCATTGAGGACGAAGAGCGTGAAGGTAGGCCCTTGGAGGTGCTCACTCTTGGGAAAGGAGAAATTAGTAGACTTGCAACTCAAAGTTACAGAAATAGCAACAAGGTTGGGCCTTTCTAAACCAATAGTCCTTTGAATTATTCATGAACATTTAAACATGAATAAGGTTAGTGCAAGATGTCAGTCCAAAAGCAGCAACAAGTCTTTTGTTGTCAGGCATTTTTGGAGCTCTGCCGTGGCAACGAGAGAGAAGTTCTGTAAACCATTGTTACAGGAGATGAAACTATAATTCTTTACTATGATTCCTGGTCCAAAAGAGAATCAATGGAGTGGCATAAACCTGGGGAAGCACCGCCTCTAAAGGTCAAGGTTGCTCAGGCAACCAAGAGATCATGGCCACAATCTTTTGAGACTGTGCAGGAATATTCTTCATTGACTTCAAGGAGAGGAACATCACAGTAAATGGGGAGTACTATGCTGGCCTGTAAGGTGAGTGTTGGTGTGCGCCTTCTTCCCGACAATACACCTGTGCACACAGCTCTTGTTGCAAAGGAAGCTGTGAAGAAATGTGACTTCAAGGAGATTGACTATCCACCCTACAGCCCAGATCTAGCTCCAAATGACTATTTCCTCTTCTCAAAACTTAAGAAGAATCTTCAAAGAAGGAAATTTAAGTGTGACGAAGAAGTGATGGATGCTGTTTATGCCCATTTTGCAAACAAGACTCTGAATATTGGGAGGGTGGGGGATTGAAATGTTAATTCAAAGATGTGAGAAGTGAGTTGCAATATAGGGCAACTATATTGAAAATTTAAATATAGTTTTTGTCTTTATCATACCTAGAAAATGGTTAAGCCAGAAACTTATGGACCTACATCATATCTGAACCAAGGAAGGCTATAAAACATATTTGGTATTTGGTAACTCCAATTTTTCTTTTTCAATAAAAGATGTTTAAATGTGTTTAGATCTTCATATGGTTTTCCTATAAGTTTATATATATATATATATATATATATATATATAAAGTGTGACTTAATCTTAAGTGTTTTATAAGCTTCTATAATTACTGTTAATTTGTTACATTGCTTGTATATATTGTTGTTCTTGTTTGATTATTAATCTTTTTATGTGTGTCAATTTAGAAATCCAAAAGTTGGTTTTAGTTTTATGATGACTGCTTTTTTGCTAAAATATCAGCCTTCTTGTTTCCCTTTAATCTAATATGGCTTGGAATCCATTGTAAAACTGTTTTTGTGTTTTTGATCTGGATTGTATGATACAGTTTTCTTATTTCATTTATAGTGTAACTGTAATTCATTATACTTTGTAGTGCTGCTTTAGACTTACTTAAGATAACCCTTCTTTTATTTATCTATACAGTAGATTTTCTAATGCTGCTCTAATCACATTATAGTTCATCAAAATTGTATACTATCCCAATGGTGTATATTGAGAGAATTCTTCACATTATATTCCAAAGCCTACTTCTCCATTTTTTTAAGTGATCTATTATAAATGTATACTCTACTCTAAACCATACATCAGTCAGATAAGTGTACTAAGTGTAATCTAATACTTCAAGTAGGTCATTCTTCTTGGAGACCATTGTATCCAGATTTAGTTTCATGCTGAAATCTATATATTGTAAAGGATCAGTTGGTATGATGGCAGTTTTAAAGTTTATTTTTAAAATGTTTGTCTAATTCTTCTTTCTGTATGTAATTTTTTAAAATCTGTTGTGTTTTTAATCATTTTGTGCTGTTGGGGTTATAAAACCATTTATTCATGTGTTGATTACTTTTTAATTTCTGTCCCAATGGTACCATTTACCATCTAGCTGTTTTTAATTGGCTGGTTGTTAGTTATGCTGTGCATTGCAGCAATATATGTTGTTTTTGATACTTCTGTTATTATTCTTAATGATCTATATTGTACTGTATCCAATTTATAATAGGTCTATTGTAGGTTAATTTTTGAGTATGGAACTAATTTATGTCTGAAGAGCCAAGATACAAAATGCAATAAGCAGGTACTGCTTCAAATTTTTTTTACTGGTTAGGAGAAGGAATGAAAGTGAAGTAAGGGACCTATGTTACAAAGTAGGATTGGTTCAATAAGGTATGTGTGAGAACCAAAAGGCTAGTTAAAGAATAACTAGTGAAGAGACAAAAGGAATAGAAAAATATTTAAATAATAGATATTTATAACTAGAAGTTTCTTCTAGTTATAAGTCTGACTCCGGCCGTGAAAGCTTCCGACTACTCAATAGATCTTATTGTACCTCACAAAACATGTACCAAAATTACTTTTATAAGTGTGTTTGTGAAACTTAAATAGAGTTTTAATGTGACGACATGATTTTTAGTGTTTTACTTTAAATCAAAATAAGATTAACAAAAGTTTCACTGTGTGGATTCCGACATTCCGTAAACATACTCAATAGATATTTATATATAAGAACTATCCAGGTTGAACCTGGTTCAACCCAAGTTCTACACCAGGCCAATGTTGAATTTTTATAAACACATTGGTGCATGGTCAACAAATTTTGATTGACTGCCTCCCTGGTCTAGTGGTACCATAGTAATCCGGAGGTCCTGGGTTTGAATCCTGGTCAAGTCAAGCTGTAATAGTTTTAAAGCACCTAGGCCATCAGGTGTCATACCTTATCTGTTAAATAAATAATTGCAGCTATACTTTCTGCTCTGCATTCTCTTGTTCAGATATAGTTGCATAAAGAAGGCTATGTGTAGTATTCTGAAAATAATGAATTTAATTTCTGTTGGATTGAAAATTTGATTCGTTGGTCCTGGTGGTATAGTGGTTACCATACTTACCTCCTAAGCCCAAGATCACGGGTTCGAACCCGGCCAGGATGGATTTTTTCGGGGCATAAAAATCCAAAGTATGGCTTCCTTCGGAAGGGAAGTAAAGCCGTGGGTCCCGTGTCGTACATTTACGGCACGAAAAAGAACCTCAAGCCTGAAAGAGAGGCCTATGAGCAAAATTTGTCGGCCGTTTCACGCCCTGAGTTGAATGGGACACTGATGACCTGAGCTGTTAAAGAGCATCCATAAATAAATCATTCAAAAAAAAAAAATTTGATGCAATGCATGTAGTGTATTTTTGTGTTTCAGAGTGATGAATAATGACAAAAGGAAGGAGAAGAGACAGTCACTGTAGAATATTAAGCAGTATTGCTACATGTTTCAAGATAAATGTTTATTTTATTGAAAACTCTCAAGAAATAGAAAAAAAAGATAGTTTTTGTTCCCAGCATTAAGCTCTACTACCCCTTTTATCCATGTCACTGAGTTCCTCTTACTCTGTATTTATTAAAAACATTAGTGGATATATATTTAAAGAACAAATGAAACACATATGACATT
The DNA here is from genome assembly GCA_030762175.1 of Metallyticus violacea. Lineage (NCBI taxonomy): Eukaryota > Metazoa > Arthropoda > Insecta > Mantodea > Metallyticidae > Metallyticus > Metallyticus violacea. Next base: position 40,226,564 of record CM060832.1, read on the forward strand.
TATTGATCTAGAAAAGATATATCATTGAATTGAGATCCAAGCATTCTGTTATAAATTGGAAATTAAAGGAGTTAGCAAACAAATGACATCTTATAAGGTTTTTACAGGGAAACTACCATTTGTATAAAAATTGTAGATAGAAAACTAACTACTGATATTACTAAAAATGGTGGTTAAGGCAAGGATGCAAATTAAGCCTAATATTATTCCATTTATACATTGACAATATATGGATAGTTATCAGAAATAAAAATAACTATATATCAACAATAAATAATATTCAGATTCCAGGGTTTCTGTTTGCAGGTAATTTGGTTATGGAATCTATAATATAATTTGGTTTATAATTAACCATGTACTTTCAGCTATAATGCCTAATGTTTGTAGAAATAAAATTAATTACTTCACATAAAGTTATACATTTCTCTGTAAACAGAAGACATTAAATATCAACATTTAAAAACAACCTCTGATTTATTTATTTTTTTTGAACTCAAACTGTATGGATGAGTTAATTACATAGTTAGAAAATGCTGAAAGCAAGATGCATAGCTTGATCTCTGTCTGTCTGTCTGTCTGTCGGTCTGTCTCTCTCTCTCTCTCTCTCTCTCCTCTGTCAGTCTGTCTGTCTGTCTGTCTGTCTCTCTCTCTCCTTCTCCTTCTTCTTCTTCTTCTTCTTCTTCTTCTTCTTCTTCTTCTTCTTCTTCTTCTTCTTCTTTGCCTCCAGCATTTCTAAAGAAAATGTGCTCTTGTCACTAAATATAGGTTAAAAACTGATAACTCAATACTATATTACTATGTTGCGGTGATGCTGAAAAACCAAGAACTGAATATTGAATTGTGTTTCCTTGCAATTAACATTATTTATTTTCAGTGGAATTGTGTATTTCTTTGCTCTATATTTTTAATAGTGTTCAACACTCATTTTTTGCTGCTGAGGCATCACAGGCGGTGGACACATGTGATGAAATGATAAATTGGGAAAGGATTTTTTTTAAGGAAGAAAACATTCAAGGCCTAAGTTTAGGGTACCTTTCCAGCATTTACCATTTATGAGGACAAAGGAAAATCTGGAAAAAAAAAAAAAAACCAGTAAGGGAGAGTCCTAGCAGCAATTGAACCCCAGACCTCTCTCTCATTAGTCTGTGCCTTAATGACCTCAGCCACTCATAGTGGTTTGTCCTAGTTTTTTCTGTGTAGATCTTCACTGACACTTAAGATATCTTAAACTGTTAAGTTTATTTTGAGACTAGCTTAAATTATAGTGCCCTTTGCATTGATAGTTCTTATTCCACACCTTTCACGTTAGCAACAAACACTACATTAGAAATGAAAAAAGTCACGTTCATTAAGATCATATGCAATTTTTATATCTGTAGTTTTCTAGAATTGAGAAACAGTTGAGAGACTGCTGTTCATTTTGTATGTTTCAATTATTTCTAAATTGCATTGCTTTTTACCAAAGAATAAAATAAGTTATATCTTGTAACTAAATAAAATATGGGTTGTCAATAGAAGAAAAGATTAATTTAAATTGCTTATCTTTCCAATGCATTAGGTCATAAATGCAATAATTAAGTTATTCTGGATAAATGCACAAAACAAGAGCCTTATACATATACATTTTTCTTTTATTGCAGCATCATCATCTTCCAGCCCAGGTGGACTCACTGTGGAATCTCCTCTTTTGTCACCCAACCAGTCTCTTTCCACAACCAGTACAACCACAACCTTAACTTTAGGTATGTCTTTGTTTTCACTATCATATGTGAGTAACAAGAGAAAACTAAGAACTAAATGAGGATTGTAAATAAAGAGGAATTTCCAATAGAATTTTTTCAATATTGTAGAAACTCCCTCCAGAAACAAAACTCCCGTTTAACTTTATATGTAAGGTTACCACCATTAAGTAGCATTTTATATCAGGGATTTTCACAGTAAAATATGTGTAACATGACAAATTATTATTACGAAATCACTCAAATTTCACTAATTTTGTTACACTTACTTGGACATGTTTTAAAGATGTTTGCCTCCATCTTCAGCCTGGTCCCACTGGCTGCTTCCCAGTTTGGTATTAAGATGTCCCTCTGTGGCTTTAACAAATGTTTTGATGAGGTAACTGTTGTTTGGGAGATCAAAGTTAACCAAAAAATCTTTGTTTTTGTTTATAAATATATTTTCCCATACTGTTAATTCTATGGGTTTTTGAAGAGCTTTTGGTCCCATTTGGAATTTGTGGATTTTGCCAAAAATGGTCTGCCACTGCTGATTTTTCTGTGTGTTTATATTTTACATTTCTCATGTGTTCCTTTAAACGTAAGGTAATATTTCTTTTTGTTTTGCCTATGTATTTCATGTCACAGTCTTTGCAACTGATTTTGTAAATGCCTGTTTGCTTTCCTGGTTGAACTTTGTCTTTTGTGTTGGTGTTTAAGTGATTTTTTAAACTAAATTTATTACTGGGGCCAAAATGATGTTTGCTTCTTTAAAAATCTTCTGGAATTTTTGGTGTGCCCATGGGTGGAATGTCAATTTTTTACATATATAATCTCCTTTGTAGCCTTTTAGTGTAGTGATGTCCTTTATTTATTTTTTTTTTTTCTTTCTGATTTTCTCTATTTTCTTGTTGACCAGATCTGTTGTGTAACCATTTTTATGCTATATCTATGATTTTTTGATACTCCAATTTGTATACTTTCTTGCTTATTGCCAGGTTTGTTAATCTGAATGTGAGGCTATTGATTATGGCTAGTTTATGTTGTTTTGGATTGTAGCTGTTATTATACTTATAAACTATATTTATAAACAAATACAGAGTTTTTTTGTTAACTTTGATCTCCCAAACAACAGTTACCTCATCAAAAAGTTTGTTAAAGTCACAGAAAGACATCTTAATACCACATTGGGAAGCGGCCAGTGGGACCAGGTTGAAGATGGAGGCAAATGCCTTTGAAACATGTCTAAGTAAGTGGAACAAAATTAGTGAAATTTGAGTGATTTTGTAATAATAATTTGTCATATTACCACTATTAAATTCAGGAGTTTTGCATACCAAGTGTTGTGATTAAATTCCCTTTTGCTAGAGGTTAATGTGAAGGCCACAGGCATGTACTATTCCTGTACATCTAAGGTGTCATTGAAGTAGACTATAACATATCAGTTAAATTCCAGTGGCAATATGTGAAGGATGATTTAGCAATGTGATCAGATATCTTATTTGTGTATAGGAGATATAATCATATAGAGAAAGACTCTGTGGAAAAATCAGTCCTGTAAGATCAAATTATTTCCATTTCTGATAATCCTGAATTTTCCACAAGAAACTAATTAGGAACTATTAGAGAACTTATACTGAATGAAGTTTAAATTTCTCTATTACCATTTTGAGTGGCTGTAAATAGCAAGTGATTTGTTGTCTTTTAGGTATTCAAATTATCATCCAGAGTAACTATCCACTCCAAAGTATCACCAACCCAACCCAGTTTTCTGTTTCATTTTAGAGTCATTCTTTGATATCTTGTTCTTTCAATATAAGTTTATGTACTTTATGTTGATGTATTAGAGCCGAATTATCATTAATTATGCACCAAACTATTTTGAAGGACCTTCTTTTATCAGTGTTTTGTTGATCTTTCCCAATATTTTCATTAAGCAATGGATGTTGTTAACTTAGAAAAAGAAAATGCTTTGTTGATTAAAAGTAAATACACAAAATTTTTCACCTGAATTTTTTTGTCATTATTCATAGAATCTCATACTTTTTGTGCTTTTCTCTAATGTAGCTATTTTAATGTTGTAATTGCTGGATTTCATTAATTTTGGAATTTAGAATTTTTATTTCTAATAATCACATAATTGGCAGTTTTTTTGACTGAAAGTTTAAAATTAAGATTAAATTTATTAGAAAATATAATAATATGTCTTTTTCTTAGCTGGTAACTTTCCCTCAGCCTAATACTCATTAATATGTAAGTCATCAATATTTTATAAAATTAATTCACTCTTCAGACATTTACGATTTGGATTGATTTCTGGTGCAATGGCTGGAGTAAACAGTGAATAAGATCTATGGTTTTCAGTGTCATATTTGTAAATATTTTTTGCTAATGACATGTGAACTTTTTGGTCTATCATATCATATTCTTTATTCACCATTGGAAATTTGTTATAATTTCATGGCTTCGTCAATTACAAAACATAACAATTTCAAACTATTAATACTTATAATTTATCTGTATAGGTAGTTTTTTAAAATATGCATTGAATTCTTGTATGCTATAAAAACCCTGGTTAATTAAAAACCTCTTAACTTTCTTCCTAAATCTAATCAGGTGTATATTTGCGATTTCGTTAGTTATTAAGTTATACATTTAGATGCCACTATGCAGGATTGAATTGATCTTTTTAATTGTTCTGGCAGTTTGTAGGTGGAATTTGTTGCTGGTTCTAGTACTGTGCTAATGGATTGATTTATTGGAGTAGAATTGTTGTATATTACTATTTATGAAACATGCACTTTCTAATATATATAGGCATGGTGGGGTAAATATATTGTTCTGTATAAAGTACATTTTACAGTGGGTGCATTTGATTAGATTTTATGTATTATTTTCTTTTGTGCTAAAAAGAGTGTATTAGTATCTACTGAGTTACACCACAAGATAATGCCATAAGTAAGAACTGATTGTACATATGCAAAGTAGATTATTTTTAAAGTGCTAAGGTTGCATACATTTTTAGCACAGAGATTATATAATAAGTTCTGTTAATATTTGTTGTGGTGTTGTAGATGTTTGACTTCCATTTTAAAGTTACTCCTAAAAATTTTGCTTCAGAGGCATACTGAATTACTTTATTACAATGGGCAATCATTGGATCACTATTTTGTCTTTCCTTATTAGAGAGGAGAACATTTATGCATTGGGATTTATTGGCATTTAATATCAACTTATTAGCAGAGAACCATTCCACTAGACTAGTCGGTCCTGGTGGTGTAGTGGTAACCATACTTGCCTCCTAAACCCAAGATTGCAGGTTCGTACTCGGCCAGGACCAATGGATTTTTTCAAATGTAAGTATGGCTTCCTTCAGAAGGGAAGTAAAGCCGTGGGTCCCTTGTCGTATATTTGCAGCACGAAAAAGAACCTCAAGCCTGAAAGAGAGGCCTCTGAGCAAAATTTGTAAGCCATTTCATGTCCTGAGTTGAATGGGACACTAATGACCTAAGATGTTAAAGATCGTCCATAAATAAATCAATCAATCCGCTAGACTAGCCATAACTTCCGCTGCCTGATACTGTAAATTTGTAGGAGAGTTTCCCTTCAATATGCAGCTTATATCATCTGCATACATTATCGTGGCTGCATGAAGTATGTTAATTGGCAAATCTTCTATAAATACTAGATACAAAAGAGGCCCAAGATTTGAGCCTGGTGGAACCCCGCATTTTGCTACTTTTAAGTTTGAATTAACGTTTCTGCCATTTGTTACATTTCTTATGAATGTTATCTGTGTCCTGTTGCTTAGGTAGGATTTGAGTCACATATATGCAATGCCACAAATACCATATGATTCCAGATTGAATAATAATGTATTATGGTCAACCAAATCAAATGTTTTATTCAGGTCCATAAGTATACGAAGAGTGGATTTATTTTCATCAACTCCCTCAAGTTGATCCTGGTGGTATAGTGGTAACCATACTTGCCTCATAAACCCAAGATTGCGGGTTTGATCCCGATGAGGACTGATGGATTTTTTTGGGTGTAAAAATCCTAAGTATGGTTTCCTTTGGAGGGGAAGTAAAGTGGTGGGTCCTGTGTCATACATTTACAGCACAATAAACAACCTCAAGCCTGAAAAAAGAGGTCTCTGAGTAAAATTTGTCAGCCGTTTCATGCCCTGATTTGAATGGGACTCTGATGACCTGAGATGTTAAAGAATGTCCATAAACAAACCAAATAAAAAAAACTTCCTTAAGTGTTTGCTTTATGGAGGAATATAGGGCATTATTTATGTTCTTGTTTTTTCTAAAGCCATTTTGCTGGTTGTCATATTTTTCTAGAAAGGGGGTAATTCTGTTATACATTACAGTTTCCAGTATTTTTGAGAATCCTAATATGAGAGAGAAATTGGCCTGTAGTTATCAACATTATTTGGGCTATCTTTTTTAAATATGGGGACAATTTACACTTGTTTTAATATTCTCTGGAAATTTTCCTGAAGTAATGGAACATTTTCATATATCAATTAGGGAATCGATAATATAGCTTATGCACTGTTTAATTAGGCATTCTGGTATTTCATCAGGTGCTGCCCAAAAACTATTCTTTTTGGAGTTAACTATTCTGTTATTTCCTCTTGAGTTACTGGCTTAAGGTATATTTTTTCTCTTCTGTTTAGTTTAGGATTTTTAATAGTATTAGCATTAGTTTGGGATGGAATCATTCTATCAGCAGCAATGGTGAAATGATTATTGCAAATATTTGCAACTTCAATTGGATTATCATATGTTACCCTTTTAACTGTTAAGAGTTATATTTTTATGTTTGTCAGTCTTAAAGTCTTAAAGTTAGTAGTTTCACTCCTAATTACATTCCAAAAGGTCTAGTTTTTATTTGACGAGATGTAAATCTGTTCATCAATTTGTTGTTTCTTAACTGCTTTTATTACTTAGCTATAAATTTGCTAATACTGTTTAAAATATTTTGTGAATCCATTAGATTTATTTATTTTACTTATATTGAAGAGGTGTTGCATGTATTTACTGCAGTAAATGATTCCCTCTGTGACCCACTTTTTACTTTTGTTAGTGTGGCTGTTAATGATTTATAGGGGAATGGTGTGAAAAGTGGTGCATGAATGTGGACATAAACTTAGAGGATTTAAGGTCTACAGTTACTTCACCATAGACATCATTCCAACTTCCTTTTCCAGTAGAAAATTAAAGTAATATATACTATCCATGGAGAAGAATCTTTTGTGTATTGTTTTAGGCATACTTTTACCATTGTTTTGTAATGTGTCTGTTATGGTTAAGATTATAGCATTATGATCTGAGAAGCCAGTGTTAACATTCATCAGATTAAACTGTTAGGTTGTTTGATCAAGTATCATAATATCAATTGATGTGCTTGAGGAGCTGGTAACTCTTGTGGCTCTTTGAACAAAGTTTTCCATATTGTAAGATAGTAGTAAATGTTTCAGTTTTCGTAAGGGAGATTGTCTCTCAGAAAATCTATATTGAAATCATCTATAATTACAATTCTTTTGGTATGTCTTTTTAATGATTTGATTACTGATTCTAGTTGTTCAAGAAACATAGAGTGATTACCTTTCAGGGGACAATATATACATATAATAAATAACTTTTTACCATTAATTTCATGGACTGGTGCTCAAATGCTTTTTTCACATTTATATTTGCCATTTTATAATATCTGTTGTAGTTAATACCCTTCTTTAACAAGAACCAAGCTTCCCCCATGTATATAGTTTTCACTGCAGTATATATCAGCAATAATATAGTTGGAAAAAATGACCTTGTCTTACTTTAAATAATTACTTTTGATCCAATGTTCAGTAAAGTCGCATACCTGGGTGTTCTTTTTATTATTTAAAAATATTTTATTTAGTTTATTTTAGTTTATTAAAAATACATTATACATTTTGATGTATTATTCCAAATTCATAATTATTTGCAGTACCATTGTGTTCTCTTAGTGTATTGCTGTTTACCATAGTTTTTGAGTTGAGCAGCTTAGAGCTCATTTTGCAAAATTTACTCCCATCCACCTCATCCTTAGTTAATTTCCCCTCAGCACAGATGATGATTACTGCTTAAGGGCGCAAAACAGCAATGGTCATTAGCGCCCACTCAGCACAGAGGAGCTTAGTAGTTTGCTGAATCTTGAGGATCCTTTGCTGTTAAGATGCATACCATCTTTAGAATAATCACAATAGTGTAACGAAAAATGGCCATCTACCAGCAGGCAATTCCTTACATTCCATAACCAGTTCAGCTGACTATTTATTCTAATTATTTTCTTTTGGGTGACATCATGTCTGTGTAGCACTCCACTGATCACAATCTTTGCATTAGGAACAACCGCCCTTATAGCACTCATAAGATCCATTGCATCTCTTATTATGTTCTCTGCATACATCCCTCTATCTATGTCATTAGACCCTGCATGTATCAGTACCACATCTGGTTTATCCTTTGTTACTAGTTGCTCTGCCTTATTTTTTAGTTCACTAACTTTAATCCCTGGAAAACAGTGTACATTGTAGCCACTCTGCCTGCAGCATTCACCTGAGAACTTCAATAGTGAGTCACCAATCACCGTCACTTTTTGCATACTTTTTTGGACACACAGCACACAGCAGAAATGTCTTCCTATTTAAAGACATTCTGATTTTTTCATTGCTCACCTATAATGTGTCTCTGAGTTACTTTTTCAGACTCTGTAATTTTCTTTCCCAACCCTAAAGAAGAAATACAGTCTTTGTGTTTTGACTGATTTGTTGTTCTTAATGGGTAATCATTACTTGACATTATCAGCCTGGACAAAGCCTCTTACAAACAAATTCTGCTTAGCTTGATATACTCATACATGTCATAGAAAGGTTGAAATAGTGTCTGTGGGAGATAATTTTCATAGCATTTCATGCATTCGTTATATGCTACAGCAAGTCTTTATCATTTTTATACTTCTGTTAATATACTTATCTTTTCAAAGTATCTCTTCTTCTAGCCCCTCCCTATGGATTATATAAATATTTACACTCTCACAAAGAAACTGACACCTTTTTTTGACTTGATAACTGACCAAGGCAACTGGTTATTTTGTTGATATAATGTGAACAAGGCACATATACCTGATGCTTTACTCATGTCATTTTTAAGAGTTGTTAATTTCAGTAACATTGATAATTTGAGAATGTTGACAATTAACATTCAGACGAACTAAATACTATAATTAAAATCATTGTATGATTGAGTCAACACAGTCTTATTGCTCCAGTTACTTATTTATAATATGTATTACTAGTTTCATGAACCATTGTTTGCATCCTCAGCTAACTGTTGACTGTTAGATAATTTATTATGGTATGGGAATGTGTATTCTGTTCTGGTGGAGGTGTGATGAACTTAAAGTTTATGTTTTCATCCCCAGAAATGTCAAAGTTCATTAAATTGTCTCTGCATTTGTAAATGTAGATTTTCCCCCAGTTGCTAATTCTGTAGGACCTTGTACTGATTTTAATAATTTTGCTTTACTCAGTATGTCTTGGTTTTCTGTCCAGAAATGAGATGCTACTGCTGATTTATCCATTTGCTTGTATTTTATGTTCCTGAAATTTTCTTTTAATCATGTGAATTTAATGAACTAAATACTGTTCCTTTTTTAGGTATATAGAATGACAAACAGTTCTTTACCATGATCCTCAGTTTCTAAGGATTACATTTTTTTTATTATCATTAATTTAAAAAGAATGAAACACAACAATATGTCAAATAATGCACTAAGTACATGCTTTATTGTAAATTATAATTTGAATTATTCATAATGATAGATTTATGCAGAAAAGAAACATGTAGTTAGGTGCATTAGCATCCAAAATGCAAAATCAAAATTTCCATTGTCATGTAAAATACTGCCATCTAGTACTCTAATGAATCAATGCAGTAATTTTTTTCTATATTAAGATCTCTATGTGATTAGTCTATCTAACAAGTAAGTAACACTCTTTTGCTCCACTTACTTACTTGTTAGTTGGACTCAATCACACAGTGATTTTAATATATAATTAGCTTCACTGTGCAATGTTCCAATTATCAATTTTTTAAAATTTTTCTCTGTTAAAATGTAATATTTTTCTGATCAGTAGAAATAAATGAAACAAAATTATAATTGGTCATTTTGACTTCTGAGAGGCACAGTTATAATTTGATGCTAATAATTTCATATAAAGAGCTATATCATAGATGCAAATAGCAAATTATGAATTAAACAGTATTTTGATGAAAATCATAAGTGCCTATTTTTTTGATTGTATTAATATTAGTACTGTTTTAGTTTATAGGTTTTATATTTAATGCGAAACTCTCATTGATTTTAAATGCTCTTATTAGCTTCTTGATAAACTAAAATGTATCAAATTTAAATGCATAAATATATTTTGCTTTAGGTGGAAGCCCTCTTGGACCATTTAGTCCAGGGACAGGTGGTCCTTCATCGTCAAGTTCTGGAAGTTTGTTTCTTGGAATGGAATGGGGAAGTTTCTCACCCTATCACCTAACTACTTCAGCAGGACACAAGCCTTTGGAATCTGGAGAGTTAGATGCTGATTTGCTGAGACTCAAACCAACCTCAAACTCTAGCAGGGATCAAACTTCACCTCCTTTGCCTCCATTACTTTCCCCTCAATAGAAAAGAAATTTGATTGTTGTATTTTTATTTATCTTTTATTTTGTGTATTTATAAAAAATAAAAATTAATTTTAATTCAAATTTATTATTTGCAATTTATACATTTCAGAGTGGTTTAAATGGCAAATGCTAGGGAGGTACCCTAAACTTATGCCTTGAATGCTTCCTTCCTTTAAAAAAAAAATCCTTGCCCATTTTACCATTTCATTTCATGTATTATCAGTGTCCACTGCCTGTGGTGTCTCAGTAGTAAAAACACGCTCTAAAAAAAAAGTGTTTTAAAATTTCTGGCTCTTGGCTGTTCGACTCATAGAGTATTTGACTCATTTTCCTAAACATCTAATGATCCTTTTCTTGTTCTCTAGGTTTCAGAAGAATATTATTATATCAGTATAAATTTGACTTCTTTATACAATAGCAACAATGAAGATTATTAATAGGTAATCAGATGAAAACTATGCCCTTGGTCTGAAACTATCTATTTTAGAACTTCATTTATTATTGCTAAATATTGCTCATAGAAACTGTATTCAAGCTGAGTTTTTCACCATAACTTTAAAAAATAACTTGAGATAGCGCCAAAGAAAAGAATATATGGATATTAGCGCCAATGTTACAAAACAAAAATGTAGCACAAAAGATAAACATCAAGGCATAATGTGATGAGATAGGTAGGCAAGGGATCATCCTCTCTTCAGTGCGGCTTATGTCTTTATTAATGTATTTTTATTTTTGTTTGGCTGCAGTAAAATGCATTTTTTCCACACATATTCAAGATAGGAACTATTTTTATTATTTTTGACATAAAAGTTATTCATTGGTGTGAATATTATATATAAGGCATTTATCAGTAAATGTGTTATGCTGGAATGTGGGTCAGTTATCACAAAAAGTTCAGTTTCACTTTTCTTGGCAGTAGAAGCAATTGGTGGGCAAAGATTTGGCATTATAAGAGGGCTGTTTAAAGTGAGACAAATACCCAAGAATATAATGCTTGCCATGTATCTGTTACTCTGGCAGACTAGTCATTGGTTGGGCACTAAACGCTCAGAAATTAAATTGTAATTCAGTTATGTTTTAATAACTTTATTTTTAAATAAACAATTATAAAATATAAGTTCTCTAATAACCATCTTTTGTTAGTTTTATAGAAAATGCACACTAAAATTCATAAGTATGATATGTAGTTATATGTAAATATTTAATTTTAACAGAACAAATTACAAACTTGCTTTCAATTCAAAAGTATGGAAATAAAAAGATAATGCAAAATGTCTTAAAACTAATAATATTTACTAGTTTGTGTGACTGAAAGCAATGATAAGTACTATTTATTTTTCTGGAGTACTTCTCTGCCCATTCATCTAAGTTTATTTGGTGTATGTTTTTTTTACAGCTAGCAATGCCAGATATGTTTTATTGTGTTCCAAAAATAATTTTTTTACCCTTTGAGAATAGTGAAAGATTGTTCTGCTGAGGCTGTAGACATAGGAACTTACAAGTAAGTTAAAATGTTTTATAGTTTTACAACTTGATTATGAGATTCAGTGATTTTTTAATATATATTTTCTACAGAATATTTAAGTTCGGCAGATAAGTAAGCATCACAATCACATTCAATCTCATAGGGTACTTCTAGAGCAAAACAAACTTATCATTCCTGTAGAGCAAAATCCTGAAACCCCCCCTTCCATTGTTATAACTTTCACAATCATTTTTGAAAGTTCTGCTATATCATATTCATGTAAATTTTGGTGACCAGAGGTTGATAATGAAAATTATATTCTCCAATAAGAGCATCGCTCAGAGCACTAAAAGAATGTTATGTCCATAGGCTGAAGATAATGTCACTTATGAGGTAGAGAATGAGCACCATGTGTATGCCTCAATTGAAATATGGGTGGTAAGGTTATCCAAAATCAACATAACAGGACTATTTACATTAATGGTTAAAATGGCAGAGCCAATTCAGAAACAGTTTAGATTGCTCCACTGTTCTTGAACAGTGACAGAAATCACCAATGGGCCTAATTGTTTAAAAAGTGGCAGCCATTCTTATCCTGAAACATTGCTGGGATAGTTTCGGGCAGCATTCCTATTTCACCTGACGTAACAGTCTCTTTTGGTCCCTTTGGGCACACATTTGAGTTCTTTTGGGATCACACCGTATATAAATTGCTGAGTGTTAATTACTAATTTAACTTCTTTTGAAAATACAGATTTGCGACCTAATTGAGGATTTATTGGATAATTAAATAAAACCTATTAAGAGTTGCTTTGGGAGTGTGGAAAAATGTTTCAATTTCCATTATTTTTCGTTCATCTGCTTTTCTTTTAGTGCTGTGCACATTGTTTTTGTGGCAGATCTGAAAATTATTTTTAATTTATTTATTTTTATTGACTGTAGTATTTTTCGGCACGATTCGAATTCCAAACTTCGGTCGCAGGACCGGGTTAGTTTGTAAGTGCAAGTCAAAGATGGGCGTTAATCGCGAAGTAACGTGGCACCATTCCCCCAGCTTACCTAATAAGTAAATATTTTTGTTTTCGTAAATAGAAAACTTACTTAATAAATTGTATTGTATAAATAAATAATAAAGCAATGCATTTAATGTTTTATCATATAACATATACATTATCATGCTTTTATTTTTGAAAATACTTGAGGAAATTTTTATAACTTTACCTTAGAAAGATTTGGAATGGTTCATAGGTAAATTTTCTTCCAATTATCTGGCGACCCTGACCAAGTGACAGTTCATGTGTATTATGTTGTAATGTTGTTGTTGACACTGGAAACTGCATGTGTACAATAAAGGAAGGTTAGAATTGATTCGTTCACAAAAGATAAATGGACAAATAAATAACTAATAATTAAATATATATGATGAAGCCAGTTGGAAGCCGTAATACAGCTGTCTATGCGTTAAATTAACTGAGAAAGTGCAGTTGTAACCTGAAAGAACAGTACTACATTGTTTATATGTGCATAATGCTGTCATTCTGTAGTACATTATGCAGACAGAACAAATATTTTTTAATTGGACTATGTCTTGGAAGTTTTGGAAGCTTGATATTGATATCGATCATTGAAAATGATTGTCTATTTAACGAATCTTTTAAGGGTTATTCCAATGACCATTTATCACCTAGTCGCTCTCTTAGCAGTGATTCCGATAAGCAAGAGGATGAATATGAACCAAGAGTTAATTTGGCTGGTAAACCCAAGAAAGCCCAGAAAACGCCAAACCTTTTGAATCGCCCACGATATTATTCAACGGAACTGGGAATCAGGGAAAAGTTGTTCGTTGGAGTGCTAACATCGCAGCATAATGTATCCACTTATGGTATTGCAATTAATAAAACGGTTGCGCATTTTGTGGACAAAATTATGTTTTTCATTGATGCACCTGGACCCAGAAAGCTCAATATTTCAATGCCTGGTGGTATTGTGGGCTTTACTGACACAAGGCAAATTCTTAAACCATTTCATATGTTGAAATATATAATTGATAATTTTTTGGATGATTTTGATTTCTTTTATTTTATGAAAGACAGAACTTATGTTAGAGCTCAGTTGCTTTATGACATTGTACATGAAATAAGCGTTAGTGAAGATGTTCATGCAGGAAGTGGAAAAAATGATGAACATACTGCCTTTTGTTCTCTTGGTAAGTTTGTATGGTTCACTGCTAATGATCCATAATTTCTAATGAAAAGCTAAACCGCTAGTTATTGCACTTAAAATTGTTATTATTATGCTGTTTATTTTGCATGGATTGTTGATTTTAATGTTTTGTAACAATTTAGAACAGTTCCCTATAGAATTCATGGAAAATATGTTTTAAAATAAAAAAAATTTAAAACCAAAATACTAATATAAAAAACCCAATGTATATCTAACCTAACCTGAAATTGGTCATAAAGATATCACAAAATACTGAAATTCCATAAATTACCTCAATATTTTGAAGGATACAGTGATTAACCAAATTTTGCCTCATCCATCTCAATGCAAGTAATATTAAATTCCCTGGAATTATATTGAAAAATGATCTAAGATGGGATAGACATGCTGAAAATTTGATAAAAAAACTTAATATAACTGAATATCTGTTCAGGAGCTTAGCAATGTAAATCTTGCTACACTTAAAAGCGCTTACTTTGCTTATGTTTACACTTGACTAAAGTATGGCATCTTGCTTTGGGGTAACTCTTCCCCATCCAAGAAAGTATTTGCAACACAGAAAAAAATAATCAGAATAATAGCTGGTGCAAATCATAAGTCTTCCTCAAACTAATTTTCTGAAAACTGAAAATCTTGCCACTTCCCTGCAATCACATATATGAGGCAACCCTATATATAATAAACAAGCTTGTAGTAAAAGAATCACATGTAACAAATGAAATAATACATCAACTCAATACAAGGAGATATCTTCATATAATGAGAACCAACACCAAAACATATCAAAATAGTGCAACTCAAATGTCCATCAAATTGTACAACAAATTACCACTCCAAATTAAAGCAATTGAAAAGTTAACCTTATTTAAAAAGGCAATACTGGCATATTTATTTGATCACTGTTTTTACTCATTAAATGAGTTTCTAAATAATAATTATGGTACTTACACTGTATGAAATAAACTTTATTTTATCAAATAGTTAACTACATTTATAAACTTGTTGAAGTTAGTCCATATATTTTGCTTTTGATAAATCATTTGAACTAGGGTATCTGAACAGGTTTTTAAAGATTTATTTTATTCAATGGCATAGCATGTGATTACCTAGTATATTATTACTAGCCTTATATGGTTTTGAATGTTGTGTGAATTCAAAGACTTTATGAAAACTTTGACACATATAAGATATCCTTCTATAGCTACGTTTGTATATATTTAAGCCTTGTATGCATATTTTCTTAAGTTTTCTTTCAAACTATTGACATGTCCTAAATCATTGTACTTTGTACATGTATATGATTTAACAGGATGAATAATACATACATAATGTGCCACGTTCAATAATCTGCAGTTATCATAACATATTGACAAAAATCTCCCTAAAAGGGAATGCCAGTGTACTACAGTTTTTAAGTTAATTCAAAATTCTTCCAGTAAAACAGAAAATTGTTTGCCTCTTAACAAAACTTTTCAAAAAAAAAAAGCACATTTATAGAAAGGGTGCTATAAAACCTTCTTTTTGACATGTTTTAAATAATATAATCACAATGAAAGGCAAGAGCTTCTTTAATTAATACAAGCTTAGTTTCACAATTGGACAGTCCATACAATCTTTAATTATATCATGATGTATAAAATACTATATTATATTGTCATGGCTATAGGTTATGCTTCTTGAGTATTTCAACTTGCATGCAGATTAACATCATCTTCTGCCATTTGACAAACAAAAAAAGAGCTGAAAATAAAAACTATCACTAATCACTCTCCAAGAAATAATTATGGGTATTACTATTAAATCTGTTTACTATTGGAAAACAAATTGCATAAATGCTAGTTCAAGTCATTATACACTCCATGTTCCATGTATAAACAAGTGTCAAAAACCAACATTATAAAATTCACTTTTTTACAAACTGTAGGTAACTGAAAAATAAACTGGATATAATTACTTAGCAAGCATTGTACAAACATCTCCTTTAAAAAGATTTCATAAGGGTGCTGGAGTTGTTGTTCTAAAAACTATCTAAGCCTTTAACCAACTGTATACATTTGTTTAAAATTGTTTTACAATTTTTTGCAGTTCCACTGTAATCGAATCAATAGATGATAAAATAGGATTAAATAAAATTGAAATACACCTAACAAAAACTCAGTTTTGTAATATGGGGCAACATACTGCAACCAGAAAGCTGAAAACAACATAATCTCATATTAATGAATATATTGTTGGAACATTACTTTTTTTGTCTTCTAGCCACTAACTATCAACCTCTGTTCCTGGTCCCCACCTTCATACCCAACTAGGCAGAGAATTACTTATATAGCCACAGGCTCCTCCTGCCAGTGACAATTGCATTCCCACCATTGGGGATATAAGAATATGCAACATAATTGGTAATCTTGCTAGATTACCAATTTTGATTGGCAACAAGTGGAAAAAATGGAATTCATATTCAATTCATATATATATATATATATATGCACTAACCTAAACCTAACCTCGGTGAAACTGGTGACCCATTTGTTTACTGTGGCGCACTAAGGGCTGACAGCCTCCACTTACCTCCTTTTTGTATGTATAAGTTGATGATATTATACTGTAGCAGGCTGTACCAGCAAGCAGGTAATCATTGTAATAATGGTGAAACTGCATTAACTCTGCAACACTATCTGGTAGGCATATGTAGTACCACATAGTGGCAGAAATCATAAGCTTCACTTGGATGCATTGGTGTATGGAGCAGCATATAGGAAAATGGCAGTTACATGTAGTAAAACGTGCACTTTTGAGCAAAAAAGAAGGAAGCATAACATTGTTATGGAGTGTTTAAAATATTGGAAATCAGAAATGTATATTGTATTTGTGTGGAATGTGCACCCCAACAAATAGGAAAATGTGGTAAATGTTTTATATATATTCCATTGACTTTTGTTGCAGCTATACCTCTTTTTCCGTATAAAAATAGTTAGCACTTATCTTTAAAGCAAGGAAAAATGGCAAAGGAATTTAAATAACTAGGAAAATTTAGATTTTTTTTTTAAAAAGGAGAATTAACAAAATAGCTCGAAGAGTGAGGAAAATAAATAAATAAAACTTTTTTTATGCAACCGGCTTTTCAATGCTTTCACTAGAAATTGTTACATTTTTCACTGTGTTGACAAGTTAGAATTCATTGAAATATGGTAATATTAATTTTATTGATGGCAGGCTGTAAAATAGTTATTCATTTATAGATGCTTTTTACATTAGTTTTCTAGGTAGTACAACATTTGGGCTACAAACAAAGACTAACATAGTTATTTATTTTATCATTCCTTTCATTATGTGTAATAGAGATGGAACTTAAATTATTTCTTACTCTCTGACTTATTTTTGACTGAAACTAGAAGAGTTTCATTAAAACTTCTTTACATAGATTGCATTGTGTAGTTGGTTAGTGTATTAGTGTGAAGCTAACTGTGAAAGTGGTGGGTATAGACTCAAATCCTGCTTAGATCAAGCTGCCTAGCTGAGATTTTCACTTATGATGTTTCCTTATTCTATTGGAAGATTTGAGTATTTCTACAAACACTTCAGGCAAATTTACTTACACAAAAGTCACTAGTTAATTCATTTACAACTGTCCTATGATTTAGCCAATCAGCAAATTATATTTACATAATTGATGGTGATAGTATGTTACGTACTATAGCAATTAATGATGCATGGAACACCTTAATTGGCTTGTACATCTTATGACTACAGCTATGACTACACAATTTCCCTAGAAATAAGCCTGTGATGATGTCTATGTCAATGCAATTTTCTTATTAATGCCCTTTTAATAGCTGTTAGTTGTAGAATGCGTTTTTGTTTTTTTTCTTTCCTCCTTTTATTTGTATATTGGTTTTTCCTCTTTTTGATATGTAAAGTACATTGCTTTGATAGCACATTTGAAATTAATCAGTATAACTTATCTTTTGCTAGAAGTTCAATAATATAGATAGTTGATGAGAATTCTGTAGGGACATTATACAGAAAGGGATAGTAGTTGAATAGTAACATTAATGAATCAAATTTAATACTGACTTTGTGCCAGAACTAATACAGTGATGCAACTAATATATTCTTAATTATCTGGTGAGTTGATCTGGTACTCTTAACATTGAATTATAATGAACATATTTCACAGGCCCTTGCCCACATCATCAGCTGTGAGTAAAAGTTGACTTATCATAAAAGTAGAAATGCAATAGAACAAGAAAAACATATTTAACCACTATCACCATAAATAGAACATTAGGGTGGAAATAGAGCAGCATTTCTATGCTAAAAGAATCTTGTAATGGCTTGGAAGAGCCAATCAAATATCTGAAGAAATCAGAAGAAATATCTGAATTAGGGAAACTAATTCATATCATTAAAAAGTGAAGAATGATCTGATATCAAAAGGCAAATTAGAACCTAAAAGCAGATTTCACAAATGGTTAGAAGTGAATCAATTCTTTATAACTGTCCTCTCCAATATGGAAACCATTATTTGTTATGCCACATAAATTGTTATTATTAGAAAACTTTAATAGATACATCTGAACCATGTCATTTTAAAATTTGTGAATATGGGCTTTGAATTTATGTACAACATGACATCATTGTGAATTTTTTCAAAATTTACTACTCAAATTTTTAAATTTTGATCTTTCAAAGAAATGGATTTTTTAATTTAAAAAAATGATAAATAAATGTACATCCCCTCTGGTTTCTCAGTCCAAATTTCAATGTGATATTTCAACGATATCATAGAACAATTAAAATTTTCTTCTCTGGAGTGATAAAATTTGAGATTGCAAGTACTATTTTTGTTTGTAGTTTTTCTCCTTCCCCCAAAACATAGTTTATACACGCCATTAATGCGCCATTGCTTAATGTGTTTCAGATGCTGGTTTGCTTCTTAGTAATTCTATCATACATAAAGTGATGCCACATCTTGATTGGTGTGTAAAGAATGCTTTTTCAGACTCAGATGATGACAATGTTGGAAGATGCATACTTCATGCAACATCTGTTGCTTGTCAAGACTTTGTCCAGGTATATTTCACCTTTTATATATTTCCTGTGTTGGCTGCATATTTAAAGTCTGTCATGCAGGAGCTGTTTAAACTAAGTGAATTCCTGATACAGTAGAGTAACTTTAAAAAAAATATAAAATCAAAATGATGACCTTATTAATTAATGAAATAAGTTCTGGCATTACTGTGTGGGATTAGGGGAACAAAATAAGAATTCTTGCTGTCTATAAGTATTACAAAAGAGAAACCACATAATAATAATAATAATAATAATAATAATAATAATAATAATAATAATAATAATAATAATAATAATAATTGAGATTAAACTACGGAAATTAATGGTATACAATTAATTAAATGAAACATATGACCACTGATAGAGAAAGTTATACTGTGCAGGTATTTTTAATTGTAACCATGTTTATAAACTAAGCCCTTGATATCATCTTTACATTCACTAAAATAAAGGGGAAAAAACATAAAGTTTTGAGTTACATTGTATATTTAAGAAGATGATCATATGTTTCAGTAAAACAAAACAAGCTGCTATTTAAAAACATTACAATGTATTAAGCAAATATACTCAATTAACAGTAAACAATTGAAGTTTTCATCAATTTTCATTGGTTCTGAAATTTAATTTAAATTTTATTGTAATAAAAATATGTAATGCAAATATTTTCTGAAGTTTATTGCATAGCACTCTTACATACAAATACAATTCTCACACACATATTAGATTAACATTTCACATTTTCTATCTTCACGACGATGCTTTTGTTAATATAAAACATATGCATCATTATAAATACAGTTTATATGTTGAGTTAATTAGCCCTTTTATTTTAAAACAATATAGAGAAAATTAAATGCAAGAATGCTTTTTAAATTTTGGTTTTCAAGTATACCTCTATCAATGGCCCAAATTTCATAATTTTCAGAAACTAATTTTTCTTTTATTTTATTTAAATTATATATTCCTAATTTTCTTGTGAAGAAACAAATATTAGTGCAGCTAGAGTGATTTTTAAATTTTGAATTTCAGGTAAACTCCCACTCCTCATGGCTGGATTTCCTTAATTTTCAGAAACTATTTTTATTATTTTATATAAATGATATACTTTATATAATATAATTTGGGGAAATTCACCAGAAGCTAAAGATGTATTTATTAAACAAAAACAAGTCATTTGTATTATATGCAGTGAAAGGAAGTTATGGGCATGTAAACCTCTATTCAGTAAACTTGGTATACTTTGGCATGTACTTATATATTAGAGATAGTCTTACTCACAAAAAAGAATAGATATACTTTCCAAAATAATGGAAATATTCATATACATTATAGTAGAAATAATGACATTCACATAACCTCTATCAGAACTACAATGTGTAAAAATGGAGTATTTCATGTCAGTATAATGATATATAATTCCCTTCCAAATGCCATTAAAAATATGGAAAACTATAACGTATTTAAGTCTAGGACAAAGGCTTTCTTGCAGAAGCACTGCTTTTACACAGTAAAGGAATATCTGCAATTTAATAAATATCCATTTACATAACTCATGTGTTAACTATCTTATATCACTATCATTCTTTTTCGTAATCATATTTAATCTATTATATATTATGAATTTAGGTTAAGTATGTTTGATATCTAAATTGTATAATTTTAACTTTTGACATATCCTGTATCAAAGTACTGTGAACAGAATTGATTTAAGAGGATTAATAAATTGAATAAATAGAGTTTTGTTGTGAGAAAACATTTATTAATGCCACTAGAGCAATTTTTAAATTTTGCTTTAATCCCCACTCAGTTTTCAGGTTACCCTCACTCCTAATGGCCCAAATGCCCTGAATTTTTTGGAAACTACTTTAATATCAACTTATTTTAAAGATATATACTGAGTTTCATTGAGAATAAACAAAAATTGGGCCACTAGAGCAATTTTTAACTCTTTTTAACAATGTTTGCCATAGTTTAACCCCACCCCTAATAGTTTACTTTTGCTGGTTAATGAATGTGATGAATGGTTTACTAATTGATTGGTATATATAGAGTTTCATTTAGACAAAAAAAAAAAAAAATTGTAATCGTTAGAGGATTAACAGACACATATACATATATGTAGTCTTATCATAAATAATGTTACAATATTGAACCTGAACCATTTGCACAGTTTAAAAAATAGTTTAATTTCCTTTTAATACTGGTCACTTAAATATATTATAAACACAGAGCACTAATCATTTTTCAAAATGGCTGCCTTTGGCCTTCACACAGCCCTAAGTCTCTGTGGCCATGCATCAATGGAATTACGCACAGTCTGTATTGGAATATCTGCCACTGCCTTCACCAGGAAGTGCTTCAGGCTGTCGATACTAGATGTCTCTTCTTACAGACCGTGCCCTCAAGCATGGACCACAACTTGTAGTCAAATAGGTTGAGATCAGGACTGCTGGAAGGTCAATCATCCGGAGCACTGAAGTTCGGAACATTTTTCCGGAGCCAGACTGGGTAGACTTTGCCTTGTGAGCAGGTTCAAATCCTACTGTAAGCTCCATTGTTCATCCCTGAATAAAGTGTTGCTCATATCCTTCATGGTGTTTTGGTATACTGTGGCAGAGATTTTCACCCCTTTTTTCACAAAAAATGGAGTTTGGTGGTGCTGTCATATACCACTCCACATCAAACCATGACTGAGGCAGGATGATGGCCTCTTTGAATCTTTCAAACCTTCTCACAAGTTTCTCGAGGATTTAGCATAAACACTATCATTTTGTCAGTTGAAAGCCTCCTGAATGGTTAAAATGATTTCATCTGTGAAAAAAAATTTTCTGTGGCCATTGTATGCATAACGCTGAAGAAGACGTTTTGATTTTATCACCCTCTGCTCCTTCAGACACTGGGTTAGAAGGTGACCTGTACTCTGGTGGTAAGCTTTCAACTCTAGTCATCACTTAACAGGTGGGAAATTGACATTTTTGAAATGTTCAGCTCTCCAGCCAGCACAGATTGCTTTTGCAAAAGATTTCTTTGCAAACGAGTCACCACTGTTTTAACTGCCTGCTTGTCATATGCTGCGTGGACGGCCTGGTCTCTGGCGATCTTCAGCAGTCCCGGTTTCTAGGAATTGGTTAATGATCCGATACACAAACATTGTGCTTATTTTCATCTTCTTAATGGTAGTGAAAATTTCAGAAGCTGATTTATCCATCTTATGAAGGGCTATCACTGCTACACGATTTTGATAATGTCCCACTCCATCGCTACAATATGCAGAACCACACTTTCTCTTCTGCAGCTCTACTCCCGATGACATCCTTTTACCTAACCCATGTAAGCATTGGCTGTAACCTTCAAAACCAGTTGTACAGCCTGTGCCAAAAGTGTGTAACAGTGTGCAACAGTATTTATGTTAAGACTAGGTATATATATAATATAAATGAAAAATAAAAATAAAATAACACTATTAACAATGTAACAAATTAACAGAAATAATAAAAGTAGATAAAGATAAAACACTTAAATAAAGTCACACTTGAAATTGCTAAATTTCGAACTACTGGAGTTCTTCAATGGCAAGAAGCTAGACAAGTATAGAGAGAGAGAGAAAGAGAGAGAGAGAGAGAGGCTTCATAGTTACAACTGCACTATTATTCCTTCAGAATTCTTTAAAAGTACAATTTGCAAACTTGAAAAACTTGGGGAAAAAAATAATAATAAAAGGCAAATGTGCTACTTGCTCAGAAATGAATCACAGGATGTTAAAAGGGAGAGCTTTCAAAAGTGCTTACATGAATCATCCTGTAAAAAAAAAGAAAGAAAGAAGGAGGCAGGAAGGAAGGGTAAAAAGAGGGAAAAACAAAGTTTGCAATCAACTTGGTTGTCTTTGACTTTTCAAACAGATAGATGGGGATGGAGTTTGGATAGACACTGAGTAATTGCAGAAACTCCTAACTCCAAAAATTCTCCCAAAAAAAGATAAAAGTTATAAATTGCTGTCATAAATAGTATCTCCACATTTAACAGACTTAATATACTTCTCAATTCTACTGTTTTTTCTCTTTTTGCCATTATCTATTAGCTAAGTATTGCTTCATGGCTTTTTATTACATACTGAAAGATTGCATACTTCAACTTTGCAGCCACACACTTTATCACAATAATATTGAATCAAGTTGCGGTCAACCCATGTAGTTCTAATTTATTCTTTCCAAATTAATGCTATAGGCTTACTCATCACCATGTAAAGATTCATGATGATGATGACTGATTGATTGATTGAGTTGTTTTATTTAAGGATGCTCTTTAACATCACAGGTCATCATTCTATACAGGGTGTGAAATTGCCGACAAATTTTGCTCAGAGGCATCTTCTTTCAGGCTTGAGGTTCTTTATCGTGCTGTAAATGTACGACACAGGACCCATGGCTGTACTTCCCTTCAGAAGTAAGCAATACTTACGATTTTTATGCCCAAAAAATCTATTGATGATGATAATGATGACGATGACAATGGTGGTGGTGGTGATGATGAACTTTTACTTTTTTTCTTTTAAAATGAGAGGTAAAGCTATACTTATTTGGGATTTATTATAACATTTTTAATACCCTAGTATTGTTCATATGATTAGGCTGCAGATTCATATATGCTAAAAATTGAGAAAATAATGCTCAATAATGAGAACATGAATTAAAAATTAAAATTTTGCACAAACAAAAGTAAATATTTATTCTACACCAATAAGTATGGTCCATACATTGAAGGATGTACATTGCACTTAATTGTTATAGCAGCAGACTACAGTATCCCAAATTTTCAGGTGTCAATTTTTTTGGGTTATCTGCATTACAAACAAAAAATGTTCTTTCAATTTCACATGAATTTAGGGAACATTACTTAAAAACTGCTGTTGCGCTCTACTGTTCTCAAACCTGAATTTCACTCCTCAATTTTTTTCATTTTCTCAGACAGGGCTCTTCCGGCTGGTTCAGGTAAATTGTTCAAGGAGATTATCACATGTTCAGCAAATTCACAGCAATAGAAGATTGATGACTATTTAAGAAAATGTCTTGAAGTGTGCATGTATGTATGAAAGTACACATCATCTGCAACCAATATTGCAGAACTAATACGGGGCACTTCTTCAGGATTCAGCAAACCAAGCACTTAGTTACAAAACATATAATTATAGAGAAAATAAGGATGAATATAACATATAATAAGCCTGCCTCTTAGTTTTAAAACTAATTGTTTCATAATATTTCAGAAATTGTTACCACCATCATCATGAAATTTAATAAAAATTAAAAACTTTCTAGCAAACATGCGCAAGTATGCGCAAATGTGGTGCAATCCAGGTTATTTAACTGGCAAAATTCCAGAAACACCTATGAATTATGGGACTCTACCATGGAAATTCCATATGCTATCTTTGTGAAAAGTTTGAAGAGACTTCAAAACATATCTTATTAGATTGTGAATCACGGGAAAGATAAAGAACATTTCTCTATTAGTATATGGTCCTTTAGGAGATGCATTTCCAAAGCTTATAGGAAAGAGTTTACAGCTTGCTTTTGACTTTAATGCCAAGATGTGTTTACATACTCCAATGCTAATCAATCAATCAAACCGACAAAATGTAACTTAATGTAAATACATTGCAGTTCATAAAAACTTTTTCTATTATAATGTGTTGTGTACTGAAATTTTGGAAGTTTATTTGGACCTATACATCAGTGAAATGCATAAAGGTTTAAACAAATAAATAAGATACTTAAATGAGATAATTTAAAAAAATAACCTTAATATCTCCAGTACTAAAAAGTGCATTAAGGCAGGTTCAGCATTTAGTTAATACAGGCTCTGATGGAAGGAGAATTTCTGGTAGTTCCTCTTTGAATATTGCTGTCCTTAACGGAAACTTTACAAACACTTTTTAATGGAAGAAATCAGATTGTTAACCTGAGGATGTTGTGAATGAATTTCTACAGCAGCAGATAGAGATAATCTCAATAAAAGAATCCAAAAAGAGGCTGGACAAAGGAAAGCAATGAGAGGGGATGGAGGAATGCTACCTGAAGGGGTAATGCAGTGTTAATATAGGGAGGAAAGCAAAGCAAAATAGGTGTCTAAAATACAAGTAAAAGAAGATATGGACATATAACAGGGATGATAGAATTGAGAGAATTTGACAGAGGCATGGAAAGACAATGGGTGAAATGAAGAGATTCTGTGAGAGCAGAGAAAAGTAGCAGAGATGAATAGAATAAGGCTGCACCAACACCTGAAAAGACAATGGGTTGAAGAAAAAGAAGATAGAAAAAAATCTCAAAATTATGGATATTAATTACAGAAATTAACGTCAATAAACTAAAATTAATTTTTAATAAAAAAGATGTAATAACTAACAATGGATGCATGTAATTTTTTATCAAGCTAGACTTTTTTCTTCAAAAATTCACTAAGTAACAAATTATTCAGTTTCCTTCTAGGAATGTTAGCTATACTAGGACTTTCATAACACCTCAATAAATGTAAAATTTTAATTTTCTTTTGGCTCCATATTAAGCAAAGGCTGAAAACTATTGTTCAATGCATTTTTATATAGGATGCAGTCTGCAAATGCTGACCCACCTGGAATTTTTTGAGTAGTTCACTTTTTAATTAAAGTACATTAGTTCTTTTATGATATAGAATTCAGAAACTCTAATAATGTGTCTTTGCAAATGAAAATACAGAAGAAAAGTATAGAGAAAATTATTTGTCAATAAGTTTTAAATAGTGATTGCAAAAGCTTAACTGCTTCAAGAAAATTTGGCAAAATATGCTTATTTCCTATGATAAAGTATTCTGATTTTCAGAACAACATGAATCTTTAGGCATAATATAAATTTTGTTAGCCTTGACTACACTGTAGTAATATACAAGCCACCACCACCACCACAACAACAACAACAACAACAACAACAATGCAACAATCGAATAAATGCATGATGAGCTTACAGTGGGTAGTCAATTCATTTCAATTGTGAAAATGGGCTACAAGCAGAGATGAGGGTAAAATAAAAACAACAAAGGAGCATGTATTCCCTAACAATGCAATTTTTACAAATAAATTTTATTTTATTTATTTGGTTTAATTACAGATGATCTCACCTCAAATCATCAGCATCCCATTCAGTTCAGGCCTTGAACCAGCAGATAAATTTTGTTCAAGGCCTCTTCTTTTAGGCTTGAAGTTCTTTTATATGCCATAAATCTATGACATGGGACCCATGGCTTTATTTCCCTTCCAAAGAAGCTGTACTTAAGATTGTTTATGCTCGAAAAAAATCCATTGACTCTGGCCGAATTGAACTTATGATCTTTGTTCCACGAGACAATTATGATTAATACTAGACCACCAGGATCAACACTGATAAAGTGAAATAAGATGGAAATAGAGAATAGAAAGCTTTATATTGTAACTTTTATCTTGCAGTTGATATTTTTACAAAATAAAATATTTGTTTTTATTTAAATAGTTTAAATATGCAAATTTTTCTCTTAAAGTATAAACTTGCTGTGTGACATCTGTGCTCTTTAGAAAATGCCACAAAAAATCTATATATGGTTACAGCAATACCATACACAGAAATTGCTGGTCAAGTTAGAAAGAGATTCTATGGCATGTTCTAAAAGAGCAAGATGTCATTAAATTTTACCTGTGTTTTAACACAAGAAATGCCACATCCTCACTTTATTTTCTTGACCATTATTAATCTGATCATTTTAATTTGCCTACTATTTCATAGAATGTGCTTCTATTAGTTGAATAAACTTTGGAAAATTTTCCAAAAATTAATTCTTTTTGAAATTCAGCAATTGATTTTGTTTGTCTAAATTTACAACAAAGAAAACTAGCTTTGTTTTATTAAATCTGTGAATCATGATTAAATGTACACACCCAGAGAAGGAAACTGAACTATAATCATCAGCTGTATACAGCATATACTGCCTCCTGTCCAATTTAACAGAAATTGATGCAGGCATAATCATTGATAGCTGGAATCATCCTGTCTAAAATGCAAGATCCAAACAAATGGACGACAAGCATCCCACTGTAAGGCGTGCAACTAGAAAACTAGATGGAAAACTATTCTCCGATGACAATATGGAGAACTTCAATATTGATAAGGCAAATCAGTTTTACATTATATATTTCTACATCATTATCATAATCAAAACTTTGCATAAAAAAAGAAGAAAAAAACAGTAATTACCAGTAACTTATTGCTGCTTGATAGTTTTTGTGAAATAAATTTATTTTTATCAGTACATGCTTTAATTCATAAAAAAGTTTAACAAATATATAGCAAATACCAATAATTCACTAGTAGATAAAACATTTAAAATGTTAAAAACACTCTTATGACTTCATTCCCAAGGAATAAAGGACAGTGAGTTAAAACATTTAAAATATTAAAGCACTATTGACGTTTCACTCATAAAATTTTTTAAAATTTAGGAGGTTCTTGCTCACATCGTCAACTGTAAATGACTGACAGATCATTGTAGGTTGGAAAAGTACGTAACCGTGAGGTCTCTGGTGATCTATTAATGAACTTATACAAAATATTGTCTGCTTCCAGAATATCAAAATTTATGAGTTTATGTTCATATTTCTTTATGAAAATCTTTTTCCATAGGCTGAGTTCTTTGGGATGTTCAACTGCTTTTAATAATGTAATGCCCTTTTCTATTTAATGATGCTTTTCCAGAAATGTGCTGCTAGCGCTGATTTTTCTATCTGTTTATAATAAATATTTCTCCTGTGTTTTTTTCAATCTCATGCCCATATTTCTTTTGGAAGTCTGAAATCTGTTTTGTTCAACTTCACCAGTTTGCCAACACTGTAACTGTTTTTAGGTGCTAATGTGATGTTAAAATTCTTTTGAAATAAATTTGTTATTAACTTGTGGTGGTAAGTGAACTTTTTGTAAGTTATTTCTTATGATAAAGTACTCAGGGTGTTAATTTGTTTAATTCTCTTTTATTTCTGAAATCTTTTAATTTTGTGCTCATTCATCTGTTTTTTAAACTCATTAGATATGACTGTTTCTATTATATGTAGGTATTCTTTCTTATATTCATCTCTGTTCAGCGGCACATTAACTAATTTAAATACCATACCATTGAAAGCTGCATCCTTATGAAGTCTTGGGTTAAAACCATAAGCTTTTATATAATTGTCAACGTCTGTGCTCTTTCTATAAATGCCACATTCAAGTTTATTTTTCTTTTTTATTATCTTCAAGTTCAGAAAAGGTAATATGTTGTTAGTTTCAGTTTCTATAGTGAATTTTATTATAGGTTCTTGCAGGTTTAATAGTTTCAGTGCATCATCCACATATTTCTTTTGCACAATACCAAATATATCATCTACATAGCTATACCAAATCTTATAGATATATTGATTGATTTATTTATGGATGCTCTTTAACATCTCAGGTCATCAGCGTCCCATTCAACTCAGGACGTGAAATGACCGACAAATTTTGCTCAGAGGCCTCTCTTTCAGGCTTAAGGTTCTTTTTTGTGCCGTAAATGTACAACATGGGATCCACGGCTTTACTTCCCTTCCGAAGGAAGCCATACTTAGGATTTTTACACCCAAAAAAATCCATCGGTCCTGGCCAGGTTTGAACCCGCGATCTTGGGTTTCTTAAAGATATGAGGAAAGGCTTTAGTTGACTTGGTTTATTTACAGTTGCACTTTAATATCTCAGGTCATCAGCATCTCATTCAAATCAGGGCTTGAAACAGCCGACAAATTTTGCTCAGAGGCCTGAGCTATCAAGCTATTCTTTATCGTGCCGTAAATGTATGACACAGGACCCACGGCTTTACTTTCCTTCAGAAGGAAGCCATACTTAGGATTTTTATGCCCAAAAAAGTCCATCAGTCCTGGCCAGGATCAAACCCACCATCTTGGGTTTAGGAGACAAGTATGGTTACCATTACACTCTCAGGACCAACAAAAGGCTTTTTATGATGTGTTTTTAAAAAAAAAAACTCATAAACAGATCGGCCAGGAACAGTGAAAGAGGGCTGCCCATTACTAATCCTTATTCTTGCTTGAACAATTTTCCTTCATATGTGATAAAAGCCTGATTGAAGCATAACTTGGTAAGTTCAATGTATTCCTTAATGTTTGTCTTAGTTAAATCAGCAGATACTTACCATTTTCTTAAAGAGTTGATATTTTATTTTGTTGTATGCTGGGAAACAAAGCTATTACATTAAGCCAAGTGTCATTAGGTGACAATTTATAATCTTTAATTCTGTGGATAAGATCCGTAGAGTTTTTTAATTGAAATTGAAACCAATAATTCACTTTATAATATTCCCTTGTATTATAAAGGAAAGGCATTGGCAATTTTTGCATAATGTTGTGTAGAGGCTCCCTTTCTCAATGTAATTTCTAATTTCTTATTCTATAAATTATTATAGATGATAATTAGCTTTTGTAGAATAATATAACTAATTAAGAACAGAATGTTCAGAATAATAAAGACAAAACTTAGAAAACTGGCACTCAGAGCATGTGATATTATGGATAACTACAAATCCCTCTTTACAGATAGGTCACATGATTCCAGACATGTAAAAAGATAATATAACAAATTATTATTGAGGAATTCACTCAAATTTCACCATGGACATGTTTCAAAAGCTGTTGCCTTCATCTTTAGCATGGTTCATGGAGTGGAACCATGCTGAAGATGAACAGCCTTTTAAACATGTCCAAGTAAATGGAGCAAATTTGGTAAAATTTGAGTGATTTGCTGAATGCTGAATGATAATTTGTTTTATTATATTTTATTTCACTGTGAAATTCCCAAACTATGTAACAAGATATTTTCAAATATGTAACAGTGGTAGTTGTTTTCAGTAAATAGACTTTTGTTGCTAAGAGGTGATTAATTTATTTCAATTTATTTCACAGCTAGTAAATGACTACAATGACATTTGTATAAATTAGCTCTCTGCCACTTTTTTTGACAATATGTATATATCAAATCATTAAGCTGCTTGACATAAACAGATATGAAATGACTTTTTGTCCTTGTTGTGTGATGTTAAAATATTATGGATACTAAAGCATTTAGAAATGAAAGAAATTTTTTCTACATCTGAAGTACACTTCACTGCAGGTTTATTAATTGAATTATAACTAAATTTTATTAGTGAAATTGTATTCTGTAGCACATTTTTAAATTCAATTTTTTTCAGTACAAAATAATTTAAGTTAGTTTCTACACAAGAAAGATCATACATCACTAAGGAACAAACTCATATCAAACAAGATATCTGCAGTTCAATACCTCCCAAGATCATCCTCCTTGACTAGTTTTATCGAGGTTTTTCTCAGTCCTTATTAATTGCATTGAAGTACCTAAAAATGCTTCCTTTAAAATAATAATCCCTTCCCAATTTATCATTTTACATGTATCATCAATGTCTTTTGCTATGATACTTAAGTAGTGAAAACAGGTATTAAATTTTATTAAAAAAAAGCACCCCTTTGATAAAAAAAAATAAGTAATTGCCAGATTCTACATGTCCATTTGAGAACTTTGGGGATGCTCATAAATGGTATATTCACAAGTGCATGCAGCGAGTGCACACTGTAGTGGGCCCTTTGCCTGTAAATGGGCCATAATCATAAACATCGGGAAAGAGAATGTTAGGGTAGAGTAGCAGTGCCAAGAGTGTAGAAGGTGGCAGTGCTCTTTTGCGTAAGCTCTTGGCTTCAAATTCCACACATTTTTGTTTCTTTGTTTTTTTTTTATTGGTTTTATAAGTATATATGTAGAATATTATGTTACCTTAATATCATATTATATTTTTACATATCATTTAAGTTTTATAGCATTGCCTATGCACACACAAAAATGTAATCACAAACTAATATATTCTTTACAAATAACTAAATAAATACCTGAATGGAAAAAAATTATCTTTTAAAATGAAAATACATAGAAATAAACACAAATTGATATCCAGTATGAACCCTCAGCATGTATAACTGCCGTCAATCTTCGGGGCATAGATGATGTCAGATTTCTACAGTAGTGTGGATGAGATGCTACAACATCCCAGGCTTCTTGAATTTGTGCCCATAAGCCATCTTTTGTCCTTCTTGTATGTGCAAGGAACATGTGTGCAGTGTATTGCATTTAGATAGAAAAAATACTGAATGAAATATTATAATATTCATTAAAATGTATAATATGTTAATGTGAAAGCTTGCTGTGTTTGCAAAACAATATTATGAAATTAATATGTCATAATATGTTATAAAGGTTTATTAAAAATAAAAAAAGGGGTTCAGGCCGAGAGGCAAACTTGAGCTCTTAGCTACAACATCACTGCATACTCTACCACAAAGCTAACAGAACACACTTACTAGATAATGCATTTAGCGCATTGTTTAGTAACAGCGTTGCTTCTTACCTTGTGAGCCTTGCCCTGTAATGAGTAGGGCTTAGAAGAACTTGGCATTCAAGAGATGATTCATATTTTTTTGTCAAAGGGTGTACATGCCAGAGTTATATGATGTCAACAATATAGTAATCACTATCACATGCCATCAAATTTTAACCTTTCTTGTGTTTGTGCCAGTAATCTCAAATATTCTGTCAGTTTTATGTGCATTGCTATATATAGCTTCTAATATGGAATTATTTTGGAAAACTTTATTTCTATCCAATATTTTTACATCTTTTTATGTCTTGTGTAGTAACAGGCATTCTCTGAAAGAAAGAAATAAAAGCAGTCAAACCACTTCATACTGAATAAACGGTGTTTCTGAAATTTTCTCTTAGAATGTTTTTTGCTCTGCATATGAGAAGGTTCATTCTCTTCCTTGGTTTTAGTAATAATAATAAGACCTTGACAGTTTTATTTTGAGGTAAATTTACCCTAGACAAGTTATTTTTCCATTGTTTGGAGTTCTATATACCCCTGCACAGCATTATTTGACAATGTTAGACAATTTTTACTAGAAATATGAGGGTAGGTCCATAAACATTTTCTAGGTATAATAAAGACAAAAACTATGTTTCACTTTTCAATATAGTTATCCTGTATTGCAATACACTTCTCACATATTTGAATTAACATTTCAATCCTCCCCCCTAAAATAGTCAGAAGTATGTCTGCAAAATGGGCATAAACAGCATCCATCACTTCTTTGTCACACTTAACTTTCCTTCCTGGAAGGTCCTTCTTGAGTTTTGAGAAGAGAAATAGTCACTGGGAACTAAATCTGGGCTGTAGGGTGGATGGTTGATCTCCTTGAAGGCACATTTCTTCACAGCTTCCTTTGCAACAAGAGTTATGTGCATAGGTGCATTGTCTTAAAGAAGGCGCACACCACCAGCCAGCTTTCCTCACCTTTTCTTTTTGATGAAAGCACGTAGTCTATGCAGTAGGCCAGCATAGTACTCCCCATTTATTGTGGTATCCTTCTGCTTGAAGTCAATGAAGAGTATTCCTTCACAGTCCCAAAAGATTGTGGCCATGATCTTCTTGGTGACTGAGTGACCTTGGCATTTAGAGGCTGTGCTTTGCCAGATTTATGCCACTCCATTGATTCTGTTTTGGACAAGGGATCATAATAGAGGACCATAGTTTCATCTCCTGTAAAATGGTTTGCACAACTTCTCTCTCATTACCATGGCAGAGCTCCAAAAATCCTGACAACAGATGACTCGTTGCTGTTTTTGGACTGAGGAAAGAAGTCCAAGCACTCGTCTTGCACTAACCTTATTCATGTTTAAATGTTCATCAATGATTCAAAGGACTATTGTTTTAAAAAGGCCCAACCTTGTTGCTATTTCTGTAACTTTGAGTTGCCGATCTTCCATAATTTCTCTTTCCACAAAAGCGATGTTTTCAGGAGTGAGCACCTCCAAGGGCTGACCTTCACGCTCTTTGTCTTCAATGCTTTCTCGACCCAATAAAAAAAGTTTGGCCCATTCTTTTATAGTAGAATATAAGGGGTTGCTTCCACATATATACCATCCAATCGCTGTTTAATTTCATCTGGAGTAAGTCCTTCTTTTGTGAAGAACTTAATAACAGCTGGATACTCCATTCTGAACATGTCTCAATCTTGTTCACATAGCCTTCTTTATGCAACTATATCTGAACAACTGAACACAGTGGAGCAGAAGTTACAGGTGCAATTATTTACTTAACAGATAAGGATTTTGTGAAGGCCAGAATTATAGACCTACCCTCATACATTCAGAATATAAGCGGTATAACCAAATTATCACATCAAATTAAAGGAAGATTGATCTATTATTCTACCTTGTAAAGAGTTAAAGGAATAATACTAAACTAAAAACTGTTATAGGGTCAGAGTCTGCAGAGCTACAGATTGAATAGAACTTTCAATGTGGATGAAGAGTTGCAGATAGTGGGTAATGATTTTAAATTTGAATCAGGCATAAGCTTTTACCCTATGCCCGAGGCTAACACAATCTACAAGTTACACCTATACTTCAGTAGGGTATGTACTTAATAAAACAAGCTATTCATTTTTAACATAAGTTATCACTTGATCTTGTTCATGTTGCTTGTCTAACATCAGGCCTTCTAATTTTATCCCTTTTATTAATTGTAATTATCTTGGAACAAACTATTCTGTTCAAATTATATTGCCTGTTTATATAAACAAACAAAATACCTAAAAATTTACAATAACAAAAGTAAGGTTCTTGCATACCTAAACCACCTAGTTATATGTATGATAAATGAACTCCTACAATAAATAATCATTTCCATGACTGTTTGCCTGCAAGCTCCTTTCTTAAACTTCTCCTCCACTTATCCCTCACCTTTACAAAGAATTCCCCAATCTTGTTTATTTTCTCTGCTCTCATATCTGACAACATTTTAATTGCAACTATATCATGTTGTAGTTTATCCCTTTTTTCATCCCAGATACTATCCCTCCACCTTTTTACCATTTCATTCTATTTGCTAATGAAACATGTTAATCCACTTTTCCGCACATAATACATCCTTGAAATTTTTTCTTATTTCTTTTAGAAATAATACCTCTGTAAACATCCATGTAAGACGTATTATACTGACTTGATCTTTATTATCTATATATTTCTCCTGTCACAATATTTTTTAACTGTTCCATATAAATCTAAAGAACTTTTATCCTCTAGGCTAGCCCAAATCTCTTTCTTTTCTATATCTTCTACTCTCTGTCTCACTTCTTTCTAAAATCCACTGATGTTACTTTCACCCAGTTGACACACATCTCCCATTCCAATTTCTTCTAATAGTTTCCCCATCTCCCCAAGCCAATTCCCAGTACACCTTTTTGGTTCATAAGACATTCTTTTAGTACATTGTTATTATCTAATTTTAGGCATCTATATTTCAATATTTTAAGATTCTCTCTGCCTTTTAACTTTCCTTCCTACTCTTCCAAGGGAACTAACCAAGCAGGTAAGTGTATTCATGAAATCTTTCAATAGAAAGTATTAAGAAGGCTATCTTGTATCTTAGAGTAATCATATAGGGATTTTCTTAGAAAATGCAGCATCTCAGTGCCAGAGTTAGCTGAGGTATTGCTCTGAGCTACCTGTAAATATAGGGGGCATAATTTTGAGTTTTAGAACTACTGTTGTATTTTAATCCACATTTTTTCCTTAAGACCAAGAATGACATTTTTGGTAATTTGTTTCATATAATTAAAATACTACAATTTGCTTGGATAAACATCAGTGCACTGTCCTGAAGATCATAACTGAAAGTAATTAAATGGTCCACAGAAGGAACATGTTAAATTTTACTGTCTGTGGTCAGTACTTTGTTATTTATTTATTTGAATGCTAAGAAAATACAAACTACAAGGTGCCTCCATCTATCTGGCCCAGGCCATTTTAGATGTATCCCTCAGAATTACCATTTTTACAATAATTAATGATATACTAGTGCCTTAATCTAAATTCCAAATAAACAGAATACCAATTATTCACTTCTATTGCATCAGGCCCCAATCCCTGCTTCATCAGCACAACGTACTTCCAGGGGACCCGGCTCTGACCCGACCCCAGGTACCAAAATGATATCTAACTTACTCTGTCTATGCCATTATTTTATCGACTATATACTATTATGGTCAGTACCTATTTCTTAACTGTTTAAGGGCTACCACATATGAGTAACTTTTATTATGCAAGAGATTTGTCATTTACAGTAACAGCTATAGTAGTTTATGGAGAATTGCACACAGTGACAATTGAGTAACTTTTTTATTTTCTGAGAAGGCAACATTCCAATGGTGAAATGGTCACCATATTAATACTTGTTCATAGATGCACATGTAATATTTTTGTCACTCAACTTCTTGAATAGTATCTGAGTTTTCATGTAAAGTATAAAATTGTCCATTTAATGATCTATCACTATGAATCAGATTAACTAAATATTGTTTTTCTAGCTTATTTTTTATATTTCTGATCCCAAGAATGCAAAATATTGCATTATCTTCAATATCCATTTTGCAGCTTGTTCAAATGTTAATAAAAGTCACCGATAACAGCCATTCTCATTTATCAGCAGCATTGTGACATTTATGAAACCTTTAAATGACAAAAATTACACATGTGCAAAAGCCCTGAAATTATTGTTTCAAGTATGATAAAGTGAAACAGACTTGTGTCAGCTTTCTTTCTTGTAAAACAAAATTCTATTAAACTTGAATTTCTAAAAGCCATAAATTGTTACTGCCTGTGTTAATCAAGTCTCTTAAAAGTATTTTGATCACAAAATAAACATTACCCCTTACTATTCACTATTAATGTAATTGTTACACATTGCTTAATTGTGTTCAAGGAAATAAATTAGCCTCTTTCTAAGACTTTGTTACTCCAAAATTGACAAATACCATAAATGTGAAGCAATAGATAAATTTTTGTGTTTGAATTGCATAGGAAAAATATCTTTACTGCATTTTAATATGAATGGGAATAAAAATGTAATAGTCTAAGGAAAATTTTTTATTTTAAGTAATGTAAGCAAATTAAAATGTTTAATAAATGAGGGAGAGTTGTTTAAAGGAGAAGCAAGCTAATGCAAGGATTTTTTTTGAGTGGTGTTTAACGCCCATTTTTACTACTGAGGCACCACAGGCAGTGACACTGATGATACATGAGATTTTTTTTTTGAATAGTGTTTAACACCCATTTTTACTACTGAGGCACCACAGGCAGTGACACTGATGATACATGAGATTTTTTTTTGAGTAGTGTTTAACGCCCATTTTTACTACTTAGGCACCACAGGCAGTGACACTGATGATACATGAGATTTTTTTTTTGAGTAGTGTTTAACGCCCATTTTTACTACTGAGGCACCACAGGCAGTGACACTGATGATACATGAGATTTTTTTTTTGAGTAGTGTTTAACGCCCATTTTTACTACTGAGGCACCACAGGCAGTGACACTGATGATACATGAGATTTTTTTTTGAGTAGTGTTTAACGCCCATTTTTACTACTGAGGCACCACAGGCGGTGGACACAGTGGTACATGAAATGAAGTGAAATATTAGGAAAGGATATGTTTTAAGGAAGGAAACTTTCCAGGCCTAAGTTTAGAGTACCTCTCCGGCATTTGCCAGTT
This sequence comes from Metallyticus violacea, assembly GCA_030762175.1. NCBI lineage: Eukaryota > Metazoa > Arthropoda > Insecta > Mantodea > Metallyticidae > Metallyticus > Metallyticus violacea. The sequence continues at coordinate 40,263,462 of CM060832.1, forward strand.
ATGAGGACTGAGGAAAACCTGGAAAAAAAAAACCCCAGTCAGGGAGGACGGTCCTGGCGGGATTCGAACCCCAGACCTCCCGCTCACGACTCCGCGCCTTAACGACCTCTGCCACACGTAACGGTTTATACATGAGATGAAATGACATATTGGGAAAGAATTTTTTTTTAAACAAAGGAAATGTTCCAGGCCTAAGTTTGGGGTACTGCCCTGACATTTGCCATTTATGAGGACTGAGGAAAAGCTGGAAAAAACTCCCAGTCAGAGAGGACGGTCCTGGTGGGATTCGAACCCCAGACCACCTGCTCACAAGTCTGCACCTTAACCACCTCGGCCACCCGTGGCAGTACAAGGATTCTGTTAGATAACATAGGGAAGTTAAAACATTTTATTTTTTCAACAAAATGATCGGAGAGTTGGCTCTTATTCCTAATAGTTTCATACATTATTGCAGCTTATAAGCCTTATTTTATCTTGGAAAGGAAATAATGAAAATGTTTTTTAGAATTGGCAAAGTAAAGAAACTCAATTGAACCAAGAATATAAAGGAAAGTAAATGTATAAATACATCTAATGCATTATGCATGTAAATGTTTGTACCAATATAAATGGCATTTTTAGCTGTGCAAAATATATGGTTATTAGAATAAAAAGATACATAGAAAAATTTCCCAATAGCAGTTATAATACTAAAGCACATAGTTGGTGTATTAACAAATACTGTAATATCTCAGGTCATCAGCATCCCATTCAATTCAGGGTGTGAAACAGCAAATAAATTGTGCTCAAAGGCCTCTTCTTTCAGGCTTGAGGTTCTTTTACATGAAGTAAATGGCTTTACTTTTTTTCCAAAGGAAAGCATACTTAGGATTTTACACCTGAAAAAACAGATGGGTATCATATCTTTTGATTTTTTAATTTACATGTTGTATATCACTGGTGGTAGCCATATTGAAACGGTTAGGTTAGTAACAAGGTGATGTCAGAGTGAATACGAAGTGGTTAAAGCACCAAAACTATTGGAACACCGTAAGAAAAGTCGGGAGAAGAAAAAGGAAAACTGGTGAGTGTTAGTAAGAAAATGCATATAAATACCTGTTATCTACTCAACATTATATGCAACTGAAGTTAGATTATGCTAAAAGTGAAGAAAAACAAGATTAAGATAAACAAGTCCATTAGAAACCAGAAATGACACAAAGGAAGTGACATGTCACAGGCATACTAGAAGTTCCGGAAAACCTGCCAGATAGCACCATGGAACAGGGAAAACAACCATGACGACTCAAAGAGCAACATCAACAATAAAAGTCATCAGGACTCCATTACCGTCTACTGGAACAACATAAAGAACAACTTCTCAAGAGGGAGAAGATCCAATCACAAATTAACTACCCAGTGAAAATCGATTCTGAAAGTGACTGAGAAAAAGCCTGGACACACAAAACCACAGAGGAAAACTAAACCACTAGCAATAGCTAGGATGACTCCAAAGAAAAGCAAATCATTTAAACTATGTTCATGAGCATCTTAACAGAATTAAAAGACCTAAGAAAACAAAATGAGGATTTTAAAACCAAAATGAAAAAGAAATAGCATTTCTGCCAGAGGAAATTAAAGGGCTTGACAAGCTAATGGCAGAAAAATGTATTAACCTGGAAAATAAAGTATGTAGCTTGGACAATACTATGGCAGAGAAGACCAGCAGCATAGAAAAGAAATTACATTTACTTGAGGAGGCAGAGGAGAGAAAAAAAGGAGGGAGAGAAAGAACAATAAAAAAGAAAGAACAACAACATCATGATGATGATGATGATGATGATGATGATGATGATGAAGATAAAAAAAACAAAGACTTGCAACTGAAAAGCTATGAAGAAATGACCAGAAAAATAAAAGAAATACTAGCTAAGATAGAATTTCATAAAACATATATTAGATTCATGTACATATGCAAAGATAGTTTAGGCACAGGATTAGTCAGATTTGAACTGGCCTGCTTGGAACACAAAATATACATAATGAGGAACAATCACAAACTAGCAGGGATGCTACATCGATGACGATATTACTGCCCAAGAACCCAAGAAAAGCTAATACAGGACCAACTAAGGATGTTAGCATGGGAGGAGAGAGCAAATGGCAACAGCTTGAAGGTAGAATATAAGAAAATCATGCTAAAGGGCCAGCAGGTAAACTGGAATATGCTGCCTCAAGTACCAAAACCATAATGACCTCAATAACAATAAATCACTCACTCAAAACCATTAATAAGAACTCCAAACAAACAACAAACCGAAAACAGGAATTTATAATAGCAACATTAAATGTACAAACACTCAGAACAGAGGAAAGAGAAGAAGAACTAGAAAATACACTGCAATTTATCAAATTTGACATCTTAGGTCTAAGTGAAGTGAGAAGGCTAGGGAAAGCCATAATTGAAAAAGCAAATGGCGAGCTATTTTATTATAAAGGAGAAACAGCTGGCCAGAAAGGAGTGGATTTCATAATCAGTAAAGGCTTAAAATACATGGTACAAGAAGTGGTAGGAATTTCAGAAAGAATTGCGGTAGTAAAACTAGCCATGAAACACTACACAACAACAATCATGCAAATGAACACTCCAACAGAGGCCAGCAGTGAAGAAGAACTGCAAGAGTACAGCAACATAGAGGTGACACTGAACAAATACGGGCCACAAAAGAACTTCTTTGTGGGAGATAGGAATATTAAAATGAGTAAGAGAAGTCATGAAGACGAAGAACCTGTTGGAACACATGACTTATGGATTAGAAACAAGAGCGGATAAAGATTGATCCAGTTTGCACAAGAGCATAGATAGAAAATAGCAAATATATTTTTCAGAAAACAACTTACCTGAAATGGACTTAGTGATCACCAGATGGCAAGATAAAAAATACAATAGATTACATTTTGTGTGAAAAAGTTGGAGATGTGACAGACGTTTAAGTGGTGAACAACCTATAATTTAGCAGGACCACAGGGTGGTATGGACAAAAATAAGGATGTAAAAAAGAATAAGAATAAATGCACAAACACATAACTTAAGTATAGAAAATATAGACAAGGAAGATCAACACAAGCTGCAAGAATAACTAATACAGGCCAGTTTTAACACAGACTAAGGAATCCAAGAACTATATGATACCCTTAAAAATTGCATCAAATAAGCAAGCAGCGAGCCACTCAAGATGAACTTCAACATGAAAAACAATGAGAAATTCAGCATATACACTATACAGCTGATTGAATGCAGGGCACTATTACAACTAATGAGAGACATATCAGAACAAAACAGACTGGAGTATGCAGAACTGAAAAAAAGAACCAAAAGAGAAATAAGGAAAGATTTTCGCAACTATTACACAATACAAATTAAACTAATTATTGAATCATCAAAATCAATCAAGAAAGCAAAGGAAAGAAATGGATACTTGGAACAAAGAGTCCAGAGCTGAAAAGCATAACATTGATAAAAGACATAATCTACTCAGTTGCAGACTACTAACAAAACCTGTACTCAAGCTCCATCCCAACTCAGTCGAGGAACCAGATACCAAATATCCCAAGCACACAATTTCTACTTATTCTGCACAGAAAAGTTCAAACTGCCATTAACGAGCTCAAGAATGGAAGACCCCAGACGAAGATGGAATACAAAACAAATTGCTAAAGCTAGCAGAAGACCAGCTAACACCCAAAATCACCAAAATCTGCAATGCAATTCTAGAAGACATAGCTAAATAATGGAAAACCAGTGCAATTGTTCTGGTGTAACAATAGTGCCTTTGTGTATAACAAAAAAGGCACTAGAGATGATAACTACAGACCTATAAGCCTGATGTCAAATATATATATATATAAAAACTGTTCACAAAAATGTTAACTAGAAGAATAATGAAGATTCTGGAGGAAAATCATTCCACTAGAACAAGCGGGTTCCTGTACAAGATTCACCACAATAGACCATCTCTAAACTATAAACCAGCTGATGGGGAAAGCAGAGGAATTGCATCTAACACTATATATCGCCTTTATTGACTCTAGTAAGGCCTTTGACTCAGTCAAACATACAAGCATATTACATACTCTGGCAGTTCAAGGAATAGATGCAAAGTACATTTGTATCTTACACAAAATCTATAGTCAAAGCATTGCGAAAGTAAAAACAGAAGAAGGACAACCATTCCGACTAGAAAGGGGAGTTTGACAAGGCAATCCAGTCTCTCCCAAACTCTTCACTTGTGTAATGGAGCATATATTCTGGAAAATGAATTAGCATAATAATTTTAGAATCAATATAAACAGCAGTCGACTAACAAATCTAAGATTTGTTGACAATGTGGTCTTATTCACCAAAACACCTAAAGCACTAGAAAATATGCCAGAACAATTATGTGAGCATAGCAAAAATGCAGAGCTGTCACTAAACAAACTGAAGATGCAGTTAATTTCAAATAGACCTGAAACCCCAGTAAACATAGATGGAACAGTCCTCACATATGTGAGCCTATACCTAGGACAACAGATTTCCTTCCATGATAAAATGGAAAAAGAAGTACAAAGAACGACCTCATTAACCTGGAGAGCATTTTGGGCCATTAAGTTTATATTGTTAGATTAAACAATAACTAAGAAAATCAGATTCCAGACTCTTGAAACCTGTGTATACCCTGTATTACTATAAGGGTGTCAGATATCTAACAGAAAAACAAAAGAACAAAATTCAAATATGCCAAAGAAAAATGCAACGCAAGATCCTAGGAATAACTTTGAAGGACAAAATACCTATTGTATTAATAAATCAACTATCTCAGACAACAGACATCACACAAATAGCTACCAGAAGCAAATGACAATGGAGCGGTCACATTGCAAGAATGCAAGACAATAGATGGACCTACAAGATCTCTATATGGGATCCCTAGATAGGAAATAGGACACAAGGCAGACCCAGAAGAAGATGGACAGACCTCTTCAAGGAACATGCAGGTCCAGATTGGTCAAGAGTAGCAAGAGGAAGAGAAAAATGGAAATCTCTCCAGAAGCAACTAGTGCAGTGAGAAATGCAGTAACCAAAGAACAAATCAGTCAGTGTATTAAACAGCATAGGAACAATTAGTAGAATTGCTTACCATGTTAGGAAAAAGCGAGCTTTCCCTACTTGTAAGGAGGCCTTTTCCCTTAAGGGACACAATAGGTTATCTTTATCTTTTTTTATATACTGATATGGAATGGTGCAATTGATTAAGATAACATGACTGTTCTTGGAAGCAGCAAGAGATACAAATATGAAGAATAAGACAAAAAAATTGTGTAAGTCAGGGTTTTTCTTTTTCAATCAAGTTAATGGTAGCGTTGAATTAAGAAAGAAGAGAGGCTTGTCTTAAAGATATAAAATGTGGAAAATATCAGGTTGATCAAGAGTTATTTGCATTCAAAGTTTTGGTATATTGGGAGAAAAAAAATCAGGAAAGTCAAGCAAAATGATTAAAGAGCCGAGTGATGGCAGTTTTCTGTAATAGCACGACTGTGTTTCTGGCAAACAGTTGTCAGCCGTTGTTAATGTTCATAGGTTATTTTCTATTTTAACATTTACAATGTAATTTTGTGTAGTGTCCTGTGTGTTGTGAGCTGCATTTTCATTGTTGTGAAATATCAGCAAATTCAGAAGAGAATTTCAAGCCTAATGAAGAGCTGAAGAAATGGAAAAGTTATAGTTGAATGTCTAAGTTGGTAAGAAAATTATTAAGTTGCATGAAATGAGCATCCCTTGCAAATGCAAGCAATTCAGCTATTTTGCTATAATAGCTGAAAGAGAAAGCTATGAAATATTGCACAGCTTCAGTGGCCTTGAATTGCATAATGAGCAATACCTCTATTTGGAGGCTTGACTTTGGTACTTCCTGTAAAACAGAGAAGATCTTGACAGAATGAAGAAGTAGCTAAACCTTGTAATGCAACCTTCACATACAGAGTTCTGGTAGGTAGTGGGACTAAAAGAAAAGTTGTGACAAAGCATTTTGCATTATTTATGTTTTTGCTAAAAATAAGCCTGAGTACTTGCAAAAGAGTTTAAATCTAACTGGCAATGCACCAGTTGAAAAAAAGGGTAATCATAGAAACTTTGACACTTCAACAGAATTTTTTATATATAAAACCACATAAAAAGCTTCAGCAGTCATCTAAGCCATTATTTAGCTTTAAGAACTCAAAAAAAAAAAAAAAAACTGATTTTCTAAAAAATCTAAATATACTGTGAATAAACTGTTTCAGCTAGAATTGCATCCCACCAAGATTGTGTCTTAAGCCCGGTCTTATAGTTGAAGCTTAAGCCATAGCTTATCTAAACTTTCTTTCAGTTTTCTTTCTTTCAAGTTTTACAGTTATACTCAAACCTTTAGCTTTGGTAAGCTGAACATTGTTTGATACAGCTGAAGTTGACAATGCATAGGCATGCTCAGTAGATTCAACTTTTTTGTGTGTGTGTTTATTGTTTATGATTTTGCTAAGTTAAGAAAACAAAGTATAGGGCTATAATATAACATAATATTTATTTCAGAAATGAGCAACAAAAAAAAAGGAAGCACATTTTGCTACTCTGTAGAATTTTTCTTTATTTTTAACTCTCTCTTCATGTGTTGCATGTTTTATTTCATCTCCAGTGATTTCCATTATTATGTTTGCTAACTGTTTACTTAACCTAAGTCTCTCGCAGAATTCAGAATCACTCCATAAATTAAAATGATCTGAACATGTTCTAAATGTTCTTGGTCTCTTTATCCTTTCAATTTGAGGTAGAAGAAATTGAATTTCTTTGTCACTTATATCTTCTTCTTCTGAAGACTTTCTGAATACAATAATAACCTAGCTTAAACCATGCTCTTCCTTGAGCTTAAGCCAAGAGTCAATTAAGTGAAGCTTATCATTCAATTTATACACTGTAAAGCGCATATGTAGCTTAAGTTCCAGCTTAAGCCTGGACTGAAATACTGGATCTTAGTGACCATAAAGAACTAAATTCAATATTTCTTTATGATACCATTGCATGGATAATATGTGAGCTATGTGTGATGAATTTAGTAAGGATGAAATGACTGTCTTCTGAGAAAAATGGGAAGGAGGTTAAAAATCCACGGCTCAGGATCCCTGAAGTACATTGTTATGATGACTTTAGTTATACCAAGCACATGGTTTTATACATTTTAATTCATTTGTCAATTATCATTTTGAAATTAAAATTCTCATTTTCTGGATTAACTTGCCTGGTTCTTTCCCCTGACCATTCATATGTGAAGAATTTGCAAGAAAATCTTTGATAGTGATACAGATGTATACCTACAAAATCACACAGGTGCATTTCTAATAGAGCAATGAGCAAGCATCCTACATAGTAATAAGTAAACTATGTTGTAAGTAAAATATACCTGAAGATAAAAATGCTTATTAATGCATACAAGTGCACAAAAAAAATTGATAATCATATGCATCTGAGATACATTATAACATATTCAGTAAAAAGAGAAATATGATGACATTGATGAGAGTTCTAGTAGTTGGAATATATTTGGTGTATAGCTCCTAGGAGGAGACAATTAACTTGAACAATATTTAAGACCAAGCCAGTTCTAAAATTTTCAGCCCATGCAAGCCTCTATTATAATTTTACAAGAAATATGTGCTGTCATAACAATAACCTTACTGACTCATCTGCTAAAGCCAAGTTATGTGTAGCTCAAAAAGTATTTGTTGATTTTACAAAACAAAATCCGGGTTGCAAATAAATCATGGTAATGGCATTAAGCTTATGAAAATCAATAAATTTTGCAGCAAAATCAAAGTAATGTTTCATCCAAATTGAATTGTATTTTAATTATTGAAGTGTTAAGAAACATTATAAATGAGAACCACTTAATTCTGGCCCTGGCAATTTTTAGGTGTTGGCCATTACAAATTCTTATACAAACAATATATTGTAATTATATCAATCCTTCATTTTAAACAAATAATTTACTCATCACTACATATCCGGTCTCTCCAGTTCATTGGTAGTTTACTACCACATTATCCATGTATTTCATCTTCGTCTTATTTTTACACACAAAAAGTTTATACTTAATAATAAGCATACCATCTTCAAATATAGCTCCTTTTCAACTATCAACTAATAAATCTACTTACACAACCTATTCAAGACATGTATAAAGACCAAATTGAACAAATTTTAAATTGTAATATTACCTACTAATAAGGTTTCTAGCTAAACTTAATTTATTCCATCTTCTCCACTGACCATTTCCATTTCAAACTTACCCAACTTCCTTAGTAGAACTTTATAATAAAATATTATCTTGATCACCAACTCTTATTAATCTTCAACTAGTTCTCTCTAATTAAAACCTTCCTCAATTCCTCAGTACCCTTACATTTCAACAGAAAATGTACAGCATCTTCCTCCTCTCCCATATTGGACACATACCCTGTGGAACATTTTTCCTCATACCTGCAGTCTTAACCAGGCCATTCCTTCTCTTTCCTGTCTGTTGCATCTTTCAATATCTCGTTTATAAATTCTATCTTGAAAGATAATGCATTAAAGATCTTTTCTCATATATTAACAAACTTAAAATGTGCCTATCCACATCCTCATATCTGGACCGAACACCCCTCCAAAATTCTTCTAATGTGTTAATCCAAATTTGATAGTAAATGTTATTGAGATGGTACCATTATATTTAAAGTACATTATATTACATAATGTTTGGCAGAGTTGCCCACAATGATGCATATAAACAAAGACTTCAAGAACAGCACTATCTTCTCGGGATTAGGAGAAGTGAAAAGGATCAAAAGAAGATATTTTTTTTAAAAACCATTAAAAGAAATTCATTTACACAATTAGGCACTGTCTATAAGTATAAGAAATCTTATTCAAACTCCTGATCTTGACATTGTCAGTAACATCCATTGGTTTCTTCATACAGGTGTCTCTTGTTCAAAATAAGCGAGAAATAGCAGTATTACGTTCGTCATTGGTTAGCATGTCCAATATGACACCAGGTGGGCGTGCTAGTGTCTCATGGCCCATAGGTTCACCTCCAGGAAATCTCCCTTCAACAAGATTTGACGTTCTACGTTGGGACTATTTTACAGAAATGGAAATGTTCCTGGGTTCAGATTTCTCTGTAGTGAAGAAGCTGAAAAGAGGCGACAAAGAAGATATCCAGGTGAGTACAGTTTGTAGTTTATGGCATCCAAAGTTCTTTTCTGTTTTTATTTGCCTTTATTCTCATTGATACTATAGCTTGTGCAATAATAATTCTTAGCCAGGTGATGCACAGATGGGAACGCTGTAAAACTCTAAAACAATACCAGAGATCTTAGGAGAAAGCAGTACAGAATTTTTTATTTTTGGAGTGAGAAGTGTTCTATTCTAGAGCCAAACCTTCACAAAATAAGACCACCATTTTTAATCTTGGGGACATTCACAATTCCTTCTTTAATTTGGCATAATATTCAACATAGTATATACTAGCTCATTTTCGTTGGCATTGTATCCTGATAAAAGAATATATCTATATAAAAGCTTCATTGAAAGAACATGCTGATTTTAATATATGGGCATTAATGTGATGACATCTCTATGGTCTTGTGGTCAGCATGTCTGCCTGGATATTTGGAGGTCCTGGATTTGAATCTTATTAAATCATTTGCCTGAGTAAAGTTTTTTCTGTTGTTTTTCCTTGCCATGAAAAGGTGAATGCAAGGTAACATTAAGCATTGTAGACTTGGGGCTTATGCACACATTCATTTAATTATTTATTCATTGTCTCTTTAAACCTTTGTTGTTATGAGGGACATCAAACTGCTACAAAAGAAAAAAATCATGTTATGTATTTGATATTTGCTTAGAGCTATCTTTAATAATAATCTCTTCAGTAATACAGCAATGAAATAATAACATTATCAATCATTTGTAGAAAGCATAAGTGTAGAAACTTTATCAAATATAATTGAATTCATTGTATGATTGAGTCAAACTAAAACACGCTTATTGTTCCACTTACTCTCTATAAATGTAGGACCAGTTTCACCAAACCTTGTTGTCATTGGTCCAGATGGTATAGTGGTAACTATACTTGCCTTCTAAACCCAAGATCAGAGATACAAACCTGGCCAGAATCAATTAATTTTTTCATGCATAAAAATTCTAAGTATGACTTTCTTCAGAAGGGAAGTAAAGCCATGCATCCTAGATTTATGGCACGAAAAAGAACCTCAAGCCTGAAAGAAGAGACCTCTCATCAAAATTTACTGGTCATATCATGCTTTGAATTGAATAGGATGCTGATGACCTGAGATGTTAAAGATGTCCGTAAATAAACCAAACCAAATCAACAACAACAACAACGAATGCTCGTCTGCATCATCAGCTAAAAAGTTGACTGCCGGGTTCTTCGTTATGCTGTGGGAATGTATATTCTGCTCTAGTACAGGTGCGATGAACTTAAAGTTTATGTTTTCATCCCTGGAAGTATCGAAGTTAATTAAACTGTCTTTGTATTTGTAAATGTATATTTTTTTCCCATGTTGCTAATTCTGTAGGCTCTATACTGATTTTAATAATTTTGCTTTAATCAATATGTTGTGGTTTTCTGTCCCAAAATGAATTACTATTGCTGATTTTCCATTTACTTGTATTTTATATTCCTGAAATCTTCTTTTAACCATGTGCCTATGTTTCTCTTTGTTTTTCCAACATAGATATTTTTCACATTCTGCACAACCTATTTTGTAAATATCTGCTTTTTTTCTCCTGTGGAATACTGTCATTAATATGGTCTATCAGTAGGTTTTTAACATTAAATCTCTTTACAGGTGCTAACCTGATATTAAGCTCTTTAAGAATATTGTGAAACTTATTTGTAGTCCATGGATGATATTTGAATTTTTTAAAAATTAGCTTATCTTTTCCTGCTAAAAATATTGTGGTTTCTTTAATAAGTTTTTGCCTCTTGAATTGCATACTTTTTGTGTACTAGTTCGTTTTCAAAAGAATTTTTAACTGCTGTACTTTCTATTTGTTTGTATTCTTTGAAGTATTCTTCTTTGCTAATTTGTAGATTAACTAACCAGTATGTTAAATTTTTGATAACTGCATGTTTGTGCATTGTGGGGTTAAAATTGTCAGCTTTGATGTGATTGTCTGCATGTATATTCTTTCTATATATTCCAAATTCAGGTTTCCTTGACACTTCATTATTTTGATGTCCAAGAATGGTACTTATCAACAGTTTAACACACCAGCCAATTAACCTACAAATTAGCAAAGAAGAATACTTTAAGAATACAAACAAATAGAAAGAGCAGTGGTTAAAAATGGTTTTAAAATGAACTAATACACCATAACATACAGATATTCAAGTGGCAAAAACTTAATAAAAGAAACCACTATACTTTTAGCAGGAAAAGATAAGTTAATTTTTAAAAAATTCATATATTATTCCAAGGGATAGGAATTTTTTTTTTGATTGATTTATTTATGGATGCTCTTTAACATCACAGGTCATCAGTGCCCCATTCAACTCAGGGCATGAAACGGCCGACAAATTTTGTTCATAGGCCTCTCGTTCAGGCTTGAGGTTCTTTTTCGTGCTGTAAATGTACGACACAGGACCCACAGCTTTATTTCCCTTCCAAAGGAAGCCATACTTAGGATTTTTACACCCGAAAAAATCCATCAGTCCTGGCCGGGTTCGAACCCACATTCTTGGGTGTTGGAGGCAAGTATGGTAACCACTACACCACCGGCGTGGGATAGGAAAAAAATTTCAAAATTTTAACAATACAATTAGAAAGAACAATGGTTAAAAATGATTTTAAAATGAAGTAGTACACAAAAAGTACAGAAATTCAAGTGGCAAAAACTTATTAAAGAAACCATAACACTTTCAGCAGAAGAAGATAAGCTAATTTTTAAAAAATTCAAATATCATTCATGGGCTACAAAAAAGTTTCATAATATTCTTAAAGATTTTAATATCCGGCTAGCTCCTGTAAATAGATTTAATGTTAAAAATCTCCTGATAGATAATATTAATGACAATATTCCACAGGAGAAAAAAGTAGGTATTTACAAAATAAGTTGTGCAGAATGTGAAAAAATCTACATTGGAAAAACAAAGAGAAACATAAGCATACAGTTAAAAAAAATCAAAAAAAAATCAGGAACATAAAATTACAAGCAAATGGAAAATCAGCAATAGCATTTCATTTTGGGACAGAAAACCACAACATATTGATTGAAGCAAAGTTATTAAAATCAGTACAAGGACCTACAGAATTAGCAGAATGGGAAAAAAATGTACATATAAAAATACAAAGACAGTTTAATGAACTTCGACACTTCCAGAAATAAACATAAACTTTAAGTTCATTGCACCTCTACCAGAGCAGAATACACATTCCCACAGCATAACGAAGTATCCAGCAGACAAATTTTAGCTGATGATGAGGAAAAGGGTTCGTGAAACCGGTTTTACATTTATAGACAAGTAAGTGGAGCAGTAAGAGTATTTTAGTTCAACTCAGTCACCCTCAATGATTCCAATTATATGATTAGCTTCACAGTAAAAGTTCCAATTAACATTTCTAGTTTATCAAATATGTTTATTTCTAAATTGTACTGATGAACTTCTCTGCTCTAGTGGTTAATATTTAAGCCTGTCAGGTTTTGCAATGAAATTGATACGTATTTGAAGTTATAGTACTAATGCATCTAAATGTAGTAAAACTGAATAAACTGTTCATAATAATCATTTCAGCCTAATTATATTATACAGTGTTCTTTACATTATATGTGTTTTGCTAACCATAGATGCAAGTACAATAAAATATATTAGTTCTTCTTTCCTCCAATTTGTAGTTTTTAGTTTCCTTTTCCTGTCTACTTTAAAATTGTTAGGGTCTTTTGGGGCAACTAAATTTTTTTTTTTTTTTTTTTTTTTTGAGTAGTGTTTAACACCCGTTTTTACTACTGAGGCACCAGAGGCCATTAATGTGACTTAACATCAAATGTCTAGATATTTTTGCTAATGAACCTATGAAGCCAGCTGCTCTCAGGTAACATTTGTAGGAGAATATTTGCAATATAAAAAAAAAATCCATAGAACACTAAAAAAAAATTGAAAATCCATCACACAGGAGCTCATGTGAGTACCTAGTAGAGTAACTTTAAAAAAGAATATAAAATCAAAATTTGTATTAATTAATGAAATGAAATAAGTTATGACATTACTGTGTTGTGTTAGGGGAACAAAAGTAGAATTCTAGCAATCTATAAGTATCACAAAAGGGAAACCACATTTTTAGAATTATTATTATTGAGATTAAACCACAAAAATTAATGGTATACTATTAAATAAATAAATGACCAGTGTAGACAATGCTACTGTATAGGTATTTTTAAACATTTTTAAATATAAGCATGTTTATGAAATGAACCCTTGATATATCTTTGTATTTGCTAAATAGAGAAATAACAGAAATTGAACTGCGGGAATTTTCACAGTGAAATATAGTATAACATAACAAATTATTATTGAGGAAATCACTCAAATTTCACTAATTTAGTTCCACTTACTTGGACATGTTTCAAAGGCGGTTGCGTTCATCGTCAGCATGATCCCAACAACGCCATTGGGATGTTGTTGGGATCATGCTGACGATGAAGGCAACCGCCTTTGAAACATGTCCAAGTAAGTGGAACTAAATTAGTGAAATTTGAGCGATTTCCTCAATATTAATTTGTTATGAAATAACAGAAAGTTTTGAGTTACTTTGTGTATTTAGGATGTTCATATATTTCAATAAAACAAAAACATGTTACTGTTCAAAAACAATTATAATGTACTAAGCAAATATATACAATCGAAAGTTCCATCAATTTTCATTGGCTTTGAAATTTAATTCAAATTTTATTGCAGTAAAAATGTGTAATGAAAACATTTTCAGAAGGTTATTACAGAGCTCTCTTACTTACAAATATAATTATCACACACATATTAGATTAATATTTCACATTTGCTATCTTCACGATAATGTTTTGTGAAATATAAAATATATGCATCATTATGAATACTATTTATATGCTGAATTAAATTGTCCTTTTTTTTAAAAAACAGTAGAGAAGAAATTAAATGCAAGAGAGCTTTTTAAACTTTGGTTTACAAGTATACCCCTACTCCTAAAGGTCGGATTTCCCTAATTTTCAGAAACTATTTTTCTTATTTTATTTAAATGGTATATTCGAATTTTGTTGTAAAGAAACAAATATTTTGCCACTAAGACAATTTTTAAATTTTGGATTTCAGGTAAACCTGCACTTCTAATGACTCTGTTGTCCTGATTTTCAGAAACTATTTTTATTAATTTATTTTAATGAAATATAACAAGTTTTATTGAGAAAAAACTAACATTGCAACCACTAGTGCACACACACACACACACACACACACACACACACACACACACACACAGCATGTTAATGAATTACACCGAAATAATTTCAGAGTGTGTAGAGATGTCTTATGTAAGCAATTTTGGATAGTTAACATGTTGCCTATCTGTTCAAATTTTGAAGCTATGGCTATAAGTTTCTAAAGTGCCAGTACGCCATTGACTAATGAAGTTGTCCCACAAAAGCATAACACATGGTAATGAAGGCAGGTTTTCAAATGTATCACTGTGGCTCCATTGTTATGACATTAGCTTTCTAGTAAGAGATGGTCATTTGTTTTGAGTACAACTCTCGTTCATCACTTTTTTATTTTGTTTGTTTTCTGACTGGCATAATAATACAGCTTTTAGCCTGTATTTTAAGTTGATGTTTCAATTTATCACTTAAATCTTAAAATATCAATTCATATAACTGTAACCTTTATAGTTTTTATTGTACTTATGAATCAAAAATGTGTCTTGAGTATGTGCCAGGTATATTAAGTTTTAGGCATCATGTTAATAGTAAGATTATTAGCTTTTTTATGATTTGGTTTATTTATGGATGCTCTTTAATATCTCAAGTCATCAGCATCCCATTCAATTCAGGATGTGAAACGGCCGACAAATTTTGCTCAGAGGCCTCTTTTCTCAGGCTTGAGGTTCTTTATCATGCCATAAATGTACGACATGGGACCCATGGTTTTACTTTCCTTCCAAAGTAAGCTTAGGATTTTTATGCCCTAAAAATCCATCAATCCTGGTCAGGATCAAAATTGCAATCTTGAGTTTAGGAGACAAGCATGGTTAAAGATTATTAGTCAGCCATTGTGTATTGGTAATACATTCATTGTTGAGAAAGAGAATAAAACTTGAAAGCATTAAGTAAATTTCATTCATAATTCTTTAGTAGCATATTGCAACATTTCATATTTAATAAAAAAAAATAAAACTGTGCAAAGAAGTGAAACCACAGTTTGCGGATTTTTTTTTCTTTTTTGGGTTATATATTATGCCACACAAGTAAAAAAAACTCCTCCACAGAAGGCTATATAATGCAAGGAGGCAGTTAATAAATGATCAGTGTTGAACTGTCACATTATTAGTTTGACGCTTGAAGGATTTTTATGGCATTAAATCTTGAAACGCTGATAATCAGCTGAGGAAAATTGACATTTATATGCTTGCAAGGCAGTTTTAAAGACATTGTAAACTAATTTTTCACCCAGCTTTGTTTTAATATTGGCTTATTAACATCTGATGCCAAAATGTTTAACACCATATAACTATGCTATGTTTAGTTGTGGACCATGCATTGCCCATTTAAATTGCTTACAGATGACATCTCTACACTCTCTGAAAATATTTGTGTAGTTCATTAGCATTATACACGCACGCACACTCACACTCACACTCTCTCTCACACTCTAACACTCACACACTCACTCACTCTCTCTCTCTTTTCATTGTCATTTTTGTTGCCTAGTAGGTAGGATTGATGAATGAAGATGTGAAGAAATTTTTCAAAAATCTTTTTGTGGGTACAACCGTAATAATTACATTCCTTTGAAATTCGCTAATAGTGATGTACGTGCTCGAGAAAATGCAATCTTGGCTTTTTGTAACACAACAAAAATCATTGCTAAGCAGCACTGTCTCATAGATTGGGTTAGGGGGTGATTTTTCCTCTTTGCATAGCTATTTATAAATGAGTAGTAGGGGAATCAGCATGTAGATAAATCAATAAAGTACTTCTCAAATATGTGGTATGTCTGGTAACATAAAGCAGACCTTTCATTTCAAAGATCCAAACTTGTACTTTCTGTTCCTTTCAAATTGATAATATCACTGATTAATCAATTAAAAATGAATGTAGGAATCCACACAGTGAAACTATCATAATCTTGTTGAATTAAAAGTAAAACTTCTACAAACATGTCAAGAGAGTTTAATATATTGACATGATTTTAGAAGTTTTACTTTTAATTTAACAAGATCACTGATTATTATTATTATAATACACCATGTATGGGAAGACAGAATTATGTAAGATATTTCATTTTCAAGTGAACTCTTACATACTGCAGCAAAGTACACTTTTAAGACCTTGAATTATTGTTTTCTCCAGGGAAAAATGTATGGACCTAACGGAAGATAGTCTTATGCTATGTCTTCCCCCCCCCCCCCAAAAAAAACTTTTTGCTCAGTAGATACTGTGAAATGGAAGCAGTGCTATGTTCAGGAAAAGCCTTAGCTAGAACAATAACGACTTGATTAGTAGTTCAGACTATAAATTATATCAGATCTAAACACTTTAATTCCTAAATCTTTTCAATTTCATATCAAGAAATGAGAAGCTGACATATGCAGTTCCTTTGAATTCAAAAGTTTGTTCATTATCAAAAGGTAACATATTGCACTAATTTTTAGAGTTATGTGATGTATGTAATTTTAAATATCCTTGCAGTCTGTTAAACAACTGCACTTGGTTGTGCATGACAGTCTGATAATAACACATTTCTAGAGTCTCAAGATGGATATGAACGCTGAATTTATTGATTTGATTAATTTACGGATGCTCTTTAACATCTTAGATCATCAGCTTTCCATTCAATTCAAGGCAGTAAATTTATAGACAACCATAAATAAATTCAATAATTGCAAAAGTACATTATAGCAATTAAAAGATAAACCAATAATATACACAAAGGAGGAATAAGGAAGCAAAATAGTAAATTGAAGCAGTATTAACAGCTTCATCCCATTATATTAATATTATTATTATTATTATTATTCTTAATATTATCATTGGTAATGTATATGTTTCTTTAAATGATATGTGATATTAATGAACAATGCATCGTCATCAATTTGTATAACAGTTCACATATTGTATATGTAAAATTGTTGTAACATAGGAAAAGTGTGCCTGTTGCCGTTGAAGTTAATAAACCCTCTGAACAATAGCAAGACTGGTGAAAGTTTTTGTAGAAACAAGATTGTCTTTAAAAGACTTGTGTAGGAAGAAGCTACCAATTTTGAGAAATTACGTAAACACATGGGTGTTAAAATCCCACTAGAGGTGAACAACCCAAATTGCCTGGATGTTTAAACCCTCATATTATAAAAGAGGTTCTTAAAGAGCAAGTAAAGAAGGAATCAGGCCAGCCGAGGCAAACTCAAATTTAGCCAGTAAGAAAGCTGGATTCAAAGTTAAAAATGTGATGTTTTTTTAAAATTCTCAGGACTTAAGCATCCCAACAATACAGATTCAAATTCTGTATAATTAGGCAGACTTTGAGTTCAGGGCATTAATTCCAAAGGCATTCTCACTCCTTCCTCAGGCTCTGAAGTCGGCACTCTGTACTAATCTTCACTACTCAGCTCGTTCAGTTCAGTTCACTGCAACCTTGTACATTTGTCCAGTCACCATTAAATATTAAGACCCACATTTACTTCGTCATTGAGATTTATTTGTCATTTTGGTGTATAGTTGGCCAGCATTCATACAACAAATGGTAGAGCACTTAGGCTCTTTGAAGTGATTTATTCAATAAATCATCATCTGAAGTTATATCCCAACGCATATTTATTTTTATCAGTGACACTTTTTCCTTACACATTGACTCAGTGTCATAAAACAGCCAAACACCCTGAGTTTTTGTTAATTCTAAATGGGATGGGAGTAATAAAGAAACTTCATTAATGAGTCAATATACTTCAGCAGCCAAGGTCATCTACTGCTGGCCCACCATCATTGGTCCTGCCCCCATAACAGTTCCATATTTGGCTCCTCAATGTGGGACTATTGATACATCATTGCGAGACTCTGCATCACCATCCCAATAATCATTCCAAAAATGTTAAAAGGAAGGACTACAAACTAATTGAAAAGAACCTCTCAATAGTACATTAAAGACTTAACCAAAACACTGAAGGAAGTTAAAATATTATCCACAGCTGAAAAACAGAGAATCACAAAGAGCAATCCAATACTACCTAGACTTTATGCACTTCCTAAAATACATAAAAATGTTAACAGCATGAGACCAAATAATTAACAATATCAATTCACTTAAATACAAAGTAACAATAAAGTTAATTGACAATTTCATTTCTTATAAAAGATTTCAAAGCTAGAGCATCAAAAATTCATTTGATTGTTGAAAAACTTCATAATAGCAGAATTGCAACAGATGTAATGCTGTCGTTTGATGTAAAACCTTATTCCTAGCATATCAATAGAGAATCTTACGCAAATGTTAAAGAAATAGTTAACCTCCTTAAATTTGCGAACAAAAGAAATAGAAGACTTAATAAAACTTAATAACATAAATATTCAACAAAATTTCTTCAATTTTAACCAAAAATTTTATCAACGAGTTTCAGGCCTAGCAATAGGAAACCCCTTTATCTCCATTTCTAGCAAAGTCATTCATGAGCTCCTTTGAAATACATATCTCCAAAGCCTTTCCTTTAATTTCCGAGACTTGGTATAGTTATAAGGGTGACATATTTGGAATAATACCGAAAAAGCATTCAAATGATGCTCTTAAAATTCTTAATTTACAACATAAATCTTTACAGTTTAACGTGGAAGAGGAGAAAAATGGGTGGCTCCCATTCCTAGATTTAAAAATTATCAGAAAGGAAGATAGACTGAACTTTGGAATACATTGAAAAGAGACATATACAGAAAATACATAAAAATAATAGTTATAATCCCACTCCAAATAAATATGCTGTGTTTTACAGTTTTGCACACAGAATAATTAATATTCCACTCATAGAAACAGAATACAAAATGGAATACCAACAAATAATTAATACAGCAATAATCAATGATTTCAATGAAGACACAGTAATAAAATTATCAATAAATTTAAATATATGAGAGGTTTCCGCACTGAGGAACATCAAGAAAAGATATAAATTCAAAAGCTTCACATACCATCCAACATACCACAACCAATTCAAGAGGATATTCAAAGAATATGCCATGATGTTAGCCCCAAAGAACAAATATAACATAAAAGTTTATTAGATTGCATGTAAAAGATACCATACCAACAAAACAGAAATCAGGAATTTATGAAATTAAATGTGCTGATTGTGTTGACAGCTATATCTGAAAAACAAAGAGAAATTTGGAAATTCGGAGAGAAGAACATCTCTCAAGGTTGATAAATCAGTTCACTTTTGGACCAAAAATCATGAAATTAAACCAGAGGCTAAGCTGCTGAAAGAACTTCACAACCCCAATAAAACTATCCCCGTGGGAAAATATTTTCAACTTAAAAATAGGGAAAACATAATTAATTTTGATGTTCCACTCATGGATGAACTCAGGAAGTGCCTACTAGAACCTTCAGAGCCCACCATTGAAGTACCCTGGAATCCAGCCACCAAATTGAGTAGTTGATGGGCAACTGATGATGAGAGTGATTACTTCCAATATATGTCTTAGTGTTATGTAAGTACGAATAAATGAATGAATTTTATTTCAACAAATAACATTACAATTAGTCTTTTACTTACGAAGCTGTTGACAATGGAGTGGCAATCTACTTCAACTCATGTATACACATTCTTACACTAACTCCATTCACTTACTCTTAAGTAAGACGCGTTTCGGGAGAATCTCTCCCATCTTCAGTTGCTGACTGAACCTCTGCTATTTGAAAATATGGCTGGACAAACTGCTGTTCCTGTGGTGGCCTCTGTTGGTTGAAGTAGGAAGTCGCTGAGCTCGTCTATGGGGGGAAACTCGAAATTCATTAGGCTTTGTTTATTTTTCAATATGAAAATTCTTTCCCAAGTGGACAACTCCAAAGGGCTATGAAGATGTTTCAACAGCTTTATTCCCGGTTTTATTTCATGATTTTTGGTCCAAAAGTGAGCTGCCACTGCTGATTTATCCACCTGTTTGAATCGAATGTTTCTAAAATGTTCTTTCCTTCGAATTTCCAGATTTCTTTTTGTTTTTCCTATGTAGCTCTGTTCACAATCTGCACATTTTATTTCATAAATTCCTGATTTCTGTTCTGGTGGTATGGGGTCTTTTAGAGTGCAACCTAACAAATTCTTGATGTTGTATCTGTTCCTTGGGGCTAAAATTATTCCATGTTCTTTGAAGATTTTTTTGAACTTGTTGTGGTAAATTGGATGGTATGTGAAACTTTTGAATTTGAATTCTTCTTTTATATTTTTCAATGTAGAAACTTCCCTTATCTCTTTTTGTCTTTTTGATTTTTTGATAATTTTTATCAGCGTGTCCTTGTTGAAACCATTCTTTATAGCTGTCTGTATTATTTGTTTATATTCCATTTTGTATTCTGCTTTTGTGAGTGGAATATTCATCAATCTGTGTGCCAAACTGTAAAAAATTGCATATTTATGTGGAATGGGGTTATAACTCTTATTTTTAATGTAGTTTTCTGTATGTGTTTCTTTTCTGTGAATTCCAAAATTTAAACCATCTCCATTTCTTATAATTTTTAAATCTAAAAATGGTAGCCACCCATTTCTTTCTTCTTCTATAGTAAATTGTATGGATTTATGTTGCAAATTAAGAAGTTTCAGGGCATCTGTTGACAGTTTCTTTGGTACTATTGCAAAAATGTCATCTACATACCTATACCATGACTTGAAAATTAAAGGGAAGGCTTTTGTGATGTGTATTTCAAATGAGCTCATGAATAATTCTGCTAGAAAAGGTGACAAAGGGTTTCCCATAGCCAGGCCTGAAACTTGTTGGTAATATTTGTTGTTGAAGCTGAAGTAATTTTGTTGAATGCAGATATTAGTAAGTTTTACTAAGTCTTCTATTTCTTCTGCTTTTAAATTTATTGTTGTTAACCATTTCTTTAGCATAAGCATGAGTTTCTCTGTAGGTATGCTTGGGAATAAGGCTTTTACATCAAATGAAACCATTATATCTCCAGGTGCAATTCTGCTATTTTCAAGTTTTTTAAGTAGGTCAATTGAATTTTTAATGCTCAAACTTTGGAATCTCTTAAAAGAATTGAAGATTTTGGTCAATTTTTTTGCTACCTGGTATGTGGGTGAATTGATATTGTTTATTATTGGTCTCATACTGTTATCATTTTTATGTAACTTCGGTAGTGCATATAGCCTGGGTAGTACTGGATTACTCTGTGTGATATTCTGTTTTACAGTAGTGGATAGTGTTTTGACATCTTTTAATGTTTTGTATAACATTTTATTGCATTTTCTGAGAGGATTCTTTTCAATTGGTTTGTAATCTTTTCCTTTTAGCATATTTTCAACCCTATTTATGTATTCATTTTTGTCTAAAATGGCCATTTTGTTACCTTTATCTGCTTTTATGTATATTACTGGTTTTTCTTTTAGTTGTTTTAATGTCCTTCTGTAGTTTATTGATTTTTTTCGGTTTTTTATGTTCTCTAAAACTTTCTTGCATTTGCTTTTGACGAACGATTTTTCCTTTTCGTTTAGTTGTTGGGTGGCTATATCTATGTCGGCTATGTAATCTTCCATATTATCTGAGAAATCTATGCAAGTTTTTAGGCCTTTGCTTAGGAGATTGATCTCATTTTCGGAAAAATCAAAAAGACAAAAAGAGATAAGGGAAGTTTCTACATTGAAAAATATAAAAGAAGAATTCAAATTCAAAAGTTTCACATACCATCCAATTTACCACAACAAGTTCAAAAAAATCTTCAAAGAACATGGAATAATTTTAGCCCCAAGGAACAGATACAACATCAAGAATTTGTTAGGTTGCACTCTAAAAGACCCCATACCACCAGAACAGAAATCAGGAATTTATGAAATAAAATGTGCAGATTGTGAACAGAGCTACATAGGAAAAACAAAAAGAAATCTGGAAATTCGAAGGAAAGAACATTTTAGAAACATTCGATTCAAACAGGTGGATAAATCAGCAGTGGCAGCTCACTTTTGGACCAACAATCATGAAATAAAACCGGGAATAAAGCTGTTGAAACATCTTCATAGCCCTTTGGAGTTGTCCACTTGGGAAAGAATTTTCATATTGAAAAATAAACAAAGCCTAATGAATTTCGAGTTTCCCCCCATAGACGAGCTCAGCGACTTCCTACTTCAACCAACAGAGGCCACCACAGGAACAGCAGTTTGTCCAGCCATATTTTCAAATAGCAGAGGTTCAGTCAGCAACTGAAGATGGGAGAGATTCTCCCGAAACGCGTCTTACTTAAGAGTAAGTGAATGGAGTTAGTGTAAGAATGTGTATACATGAGTTGAAGAACATTACAATTACTTTATACAACATTATTCACATTCTTGGAGTGCTTGTTATTTAGGATCTATGCATTTAACTCCCTGGTTGTATATGCTATAGATCCTAATTCCCACTCTCTACCCATTCCACTGATCTCACATATCTGTCCTCTCCCTTTACTTTTTTCTGGTCCATGTTTCATCATTCTTATAATATACTACTTTAAAATCACAAATAAATGCTTTCTACATACTTATTTTATATTTCTTCCAAACATAATGCTCTAGTGATGCATTTGCTATTATAACTCTTTTTTTCCGACCCTATATTTTTATCACTGTCTTTTCTGTCAAACTCCCCCCTCACCCCCAAGCTCAAACATCTTGTCCACACACCATCTGAATTTCCCCCCCTGCCTCTCTCCACCATATCATTTGTCCCACTCAGCTGTTTTGCACTCAGTGAAACCCTGTCATTCTCTCTGTTAAACATTCCTCCCTTCTTTGCTGAATGCAGTTTGTACCCCTTTCTTCTCTCCTCATCTCTGCCATTCTCATTTCTTACCTCGATGCAGCATCAACAAGTTTCCGTCTCTGCTTCTTCTCTTCCCCTGCAACCATCATTTCTTGGCCTTGCTGCTGCATAGGCAAATTATCATCTATCCATAAGTACATAACATGCAAAACTGCTTTTCTACCTTTGTTCCTGCTTCCTTCATCATTTTTATTAATTCCGCTCTTATTTCCTGCTCTTTTTTTCCATGGTCATTTTCAATAAAAAATTTTGTGCCTTTAATTTTTCATTTTGCCCTATACTTTTCATTTCATGTTCTTGTGGCTAATTTAACCAATATTGGCATTGCTCTCACACCCCTACATCCAATTTTCCAGACATCTTTAATTTCCCAACCTTCCAATTTGTTGCCCACTATTCCTTCAATCACTTCTTTTACTTCTTCCCATTTCGTTTTCTCTCTTATTTCTTCCACTCCAAAGATCATTACGTTCAGCTTCCTGTTCACATCTGCTGCCTTCACCATCTTCTCAATTCTATTCCTGCATTCCACTAACTCTCCTCCTAATTCCTCTTTGAACCGCCTGATTCTCTGATTTGTCTCTTCTATGCTCTTCTCCAATTTTTCTTCCATTCTTGCCTCCCAGCTCTTAATCTCCTTTATATCTTCAGTTATTGACTTGAACATAGCCCTTACTCCCTACATACTTTTACCCTTTGCTTTATCTGTACTTTGACTATTCTGCCGTACCGCCCACTCCTTGCTCTTTAAAACTACAACATGGCATGGGCGTTCCCTCCACACATACTTCCTGTCCATGCTCAACACAAGCAACCATCATGTAAGTAAGTGAAGATAGTGTGAATATTTTTAATACATGAATGTAGAACTTGTTTTATAGATATAAAATAGACATATTTAAAAATCAAACAATGAAATGCACAAATTTCTCAATAGGAAACAATAACAAACTTCACATTGAGTGTACCAGGACAACAAATAAACTAAATTCAGTTTTATGCAAAGGAATCCTATTTTATAACACCATGACAAATATGTTTTATTATGAAAACTGTACTCTATTTAAGAAAAAGGCATAAAGGATTTTGTTAGAGAAAGCCTATTATTCTGTAAATAAATTCTTGGAAGAATGTCAGAGGAAAATGTTCTAGAAAATATATTATGTATATCACAATACCGTAGTAACAATCTTCCAAACTTTGTATTTTTAGTGTATATAATTATTATTACTATTTTTGTAAATTTACTTTGTTTTATTTTTAGACCCGGTGTGTCCTATATCATTGTATATTGATGAAATGGATTAACAAATATACATACATGTATACATATATGGCTATCACTTATTAGACAATAAAAGACAGTGCATAAACAGTGAACAACACTTTAAAATAAACACATGTCCAAGGCTGGATTCACACCTCAAAATCAGGCCAGTATCTACTCACCACACTGAGCAGTGCCATTGAATTCATGAACAAATGAAGTTATTTTGGGAGTTATCATTATTTATCCTAAAGTGCTTTAGTGTTTGATCATGTATCTTGATGTGCAACACCATTAACATGTAATACAACATCATTTTCTGTTAACAGTATGTATTAAATGCAAGTATTAAATACATAGAAAATGAATGTGGAAAACATTTGCAATATCGTCGCTTGGTAAATGGCTATAGAAGATTTGATCCAGCCAGAGGAATGGATTACCGCTTGGATTTAGCATTTAGAGATACGACCACTGGCAGGGAAATCCACAAAAGGTACGAAGGAAATTTTTGTATAAATAAAAATGTTGACACTTTCTTTGCTGTTTTATGGAGTATCATAATAGCCAATATACATATTCTATAGCAAGAATAATTTTTATCTAGCTTAAGTTAAAAGTTCCCATCTTAGTTTATATATTTGACTCCAGTTAACACCAGAAATGGAATGGGGGAAAGACAGAGATAGATACACATACACAAATCTCTCTCTGTTTCTCTTTATCTAATTAATTTAATACAAAGATCATTCTGAAAGTGATACTTCCTGTGTATTTTCATGGAAACTACAACAGATACAGTAGGGCATAATTATACAATTAAATAGAGCAAGTTTTCAGGTATATATAGTTTTTTTTTTATTCACAGAGACACCACAGAGAAGAACAAGAGTCTTTGTAAAAATCAGAAACTGTCACTCCATAGACTGTCTTTTGAATTTCCGCTCATAATGGTTACACCATATCTCACCTCCAGTGACACTGCCATGAGTGGCCGAGGTTGTTAAGGTACAGACTCATCAGCAGGAGGTCTGGGGTTCAATTCCCACAAGGATGTTCTCCCTGATTGAGGTTTTTCCCAGCTTCTCCTGTCCTCATAAATGGCAAACGCTGGGGAGGTACCCTAAATTAAAGCCTGAAATCTTTCTTCCTTTAAAAAAATAAAATCCTTTCCCACTTTATCATTCATCTCATGTATTATCAGTGTTCACTGTCTATGATACCTCAGTAGTTAAAACAGGCATTAAACACTATAAAAAAAATCTCCAGTGATGATGTTGTGCATTAAATTGTCACCTTCAGCCTAAAACTGGTGTAGCCAGTCCTGACAGACTTCCAATAAATGAGTTTTCTGGTCCTGTATAAGTATCTGTTGAATCCACCTAGCACAATCTTTGTGTTAACCCAGCCAACATCATTTCCAGTGCATAACAGACAACATTAAATATAAACAAAGTAATACAGTTTTTTTCACTCTAACTCCATTCACTTACATAAAATTTGGAACATATGTTTCGGGAGCAATCCCTCCCATCTTCAGCCTGTTGACAAACTTAGTGTTAGTGTTAGAGTCAGTGTGAAAAAAACTGTATTACTTTGTTTATATATATACCACTCCATTGTCAACAGCTTCGTAAGTACACTTAATTGAGACAACATTAAGTTTTGTACGTAGTTCTGTGGTCTTAATCTACTGATTGGTATAATTGAGCTGAACAAGGCTGGCATTTTTCTTCAAAAATCTGAATGTAAGTTATCAAGTTGCAGTTATAGTCATTGAAATGGCTTTATTGTTCTCCCCAAATCATTGGAGTTGCAAAGGACATGGAAGTTTGTTTGCCATTAACCACACGTTTAGGTGGACTTCATAAGATGTGCAGTATTTTATAAATATATATAGTGACCAGTGTTTGTCTTGATCTCTAATGTTACAGCCGAAAAATAGTAAGCATTTTTCACTTTTAGCAAAATCAGCTATGATTTCATCACAAATTTACTGCACAAATAACAAAAATTGTCTACAGGATTTTTACATTCTCGATTCTTCTGGGTTTCCATACTTTTAAGAATTCACTCAAATAGATGTATATTGATGGAAATTTGACAAAAGTAAGATTAATTAATGCATGTAATATACATTTCAGTGAAATTGAATTGATTAATAAATTGAAATTACTTCATTTTACTTACAGTTTTAGATCAATAATATAGCTGTCAAAAAAGGGTGATAAATTTTTATTTAAATGTACTGTAAAGCATATCACAAACTCAAACTTTCCATATCATCTTTAATATTGAAGAACAAACTAGTTACTGAAAATTGATGCATGGTAGAACAATTTCAAAGCCAATTTTATTTAATAAAATGTAGAAACAGTCTATTTTCATAACCTCTACAAAAATTTTACTGACTAGGTTAATAATGATATGGATAAATAAGTGATGAAAAATTACATTGCACTTTATGTGTCAAATCTGAAAACTAGATGTGTACATATGTTTAATAATTATTGAAAAACATTAATATATTGATTCAGTAGCTAATATAATATAATTGTTATCATTACTAGTGATGAAAGAAATGCTACATTTATAACTTGTATAATTCATATAGCTGTAAATGTATCTGCACATTCACCTCCACTCAGATTTCTGATACCTCTCTCATATCATTAATGAGCTGTTTATATCATATCAGCTGTTTAAGTGTGCATACGCTGAGTATGGGTTCTTATCTGCATAGCATTTACAATCTGTTGTAATCTACATTACAAGTTGTCATGCTCAGAAGCAAATTACCTGCTTTTGTCTTCACGTTTCTCAATGTGCATCATTTGTGCTTATTTTTTTAATAGTGTTTAATGCCCATTCTAACTACTGAGGCACCACAGGAGATGGACACTGATGATATTTAAGATTAAATCATAAACTTGGAAAGGATTTTTTAAAGGAAGGAAGTGTTCCAGGCCTAAGTTTAGGGTACCTCCCTGAGGACTGAGGAAAACCTGGAGAAAACCTCAGCCAGGGAGATAGTCCTGGTAGGAATCCAAACTCAGACCACCTGCTCACAGTCTGCACCTTAAGACCTTGGCCACCCATGGCAGTTTTCATGCTAATGACCTAATCTGTTTTATGCCCTAAAACAATACTCATCATCATTTTTATCATTCTGCATATTATGTGTTCTTTCATGCAGATTTTGAGGGCTTCCTATGCCATTCTCAATGGTTTTGGTGGGAGATATTAATGCTCATCATGCTCTAGGAAGTATATTAGGGAGTGTGATAGGTGCACTCTAATTGCAGAATTGCTCGACCATGTTGTTCCTTTAAACACCAGTCATCCTTGGATCTGTTCGTCCGTTCTGCTGTACTTGCTACCTTGCTTGGAGTATCATCTTCAATAATCTTTTCAGCAATTATTTTTGCATGTTTAATGGCAAGTCATCCCACATTAGGGTGGCTCTTAGCTATAGGTAATTTTACAAAAGTTAAAATTGTGCTGCTCCTACCCCTCTTATCATATTCCAATCAATAAAAAATTGATTCGTGCAAATTTTCAGCTCAATTGGACAACTATGAGATGATCCTCTTCGATCATGAAGATTTGAAATTTTAGCCCAGAAAGTAATTTTTCTAATATTATAATTATAATAATAATAATAATAATAATAATAATAATAAATTCGCTACAATGTCTTATTTTATAACTAAAATTATGTCTCTGATAAATTATTTTTCACTTATTGTTTCAGAACTACTGTTTAAGCTAGTGCCCATGCTAGTATAAAGCGACTTTTATTACACATTTTTCCTAGATTTGTAAAATGGCATCAACTTCTTCAGTAGTTTGTTACACAAGTTAAGAAAAGATTATTATGTCTTTCTTGTTGGCTACATCTCCAATCAAAATCATTGGAGCCAAACTACCTTCAAACTAGCAAACTAGTTATAAGCATTTTTTTTACAATGTAAGAGTTGCAACATCTTAAAACAAAGGAAAATGCAGCATTGGTGATTCAAGAAGTTTCCATTACATGGCAAGAAGCAGAATTTCTCATAGAAGAACTGAATACTGCATTGATAAGTTTTTCAAACTCTATGATGAATGGAAAAGTTTAAAAAAAAAAATGGACTAGAACTACATGCAAGGAAAAAGAAAAAAAGAGAACTTTTTGTAGAAATTATGGATGATCTCTTTGATATATCTCATTCAGATGCTTTCAGACAGGTGAAAATGAACAGGATAAGAATTTTTCATGTTTCAGCACCCGAAAAGGATGACTAGGCTGCAGGTCAAAAACTAAAACACATGGAAGAAAGCACTGAAGCACACTGCAGTGGAAACTGCCAGAAAAAATAGGACTTATGATGAAATGGAATATTTTGCTACTCATCAGCTTGTTACTTAAAAAACTGATGATTCAACATCAAGCAGTCAAAGCAGTGATGGTAGTGACAATAGTGAAAATTCCTGTCAATTGTATGAAAGCATCTGAATGGGATATGTCAAGGAGATTGTCCATAATTTCCACAAAAAGATTTTGTATTTTTTTTTTCTTTCTTTCTTTTTCCTTACCTGCAGTTTTAGCCATTATTATCAGGATATTGATCCAGAAATTGGTAACATTGCTGCAAAATATTTCCAACCGTCTCTGATGCTAAGTTCCCAAAACTGTGGCTCTGTCCTTATATGAGTATTATATTCCAACAATGGTTAAGGCAAATATGACTCAAGTTATACTGGAAGCAAGCAACAAAGGCAGAAGGAAAAAATCAACTGAAGATGTACATTCTGCACCAAAATAATTTTTCTTCCTTTACAATGTAGAGTTTTCGCCTTTTGTAACTCCTGGGAAAAAAACTGTTCTTCAAAGATTTTCTATCTCACAATCCTAGACAAAGGCACATTAACTTGGAAGGTTGATGCTAGTTACAAAACTGGAATTGAAAAGCTTGAGAAGATAGTTACGAATGATACAGAAAGAAGAGTCAAACTCATTCAGGAATAATGTAACATTCTTTCAGAAGGTGAAATTGAGAAACAATTTGTTTTATAGCTCATTGCCAGAGAATGTAAAAATACCCAACTGCTACTAAATCCTCTCTTAGGAAAAAGTAATGTTCAATGTTCACATAATGTTTTGATTCCATAGAAATTAATGTTTTAAAAAAAATAAGATATTCCTCTTAAAGAAATTGTATGCATTTCTAAAAATATGTATTATTTCTTATATTTTTCATGTTATTTTCAGTTGGTCCTGGTGGTGTAGTGGTAACCATACTTGACTCTTAAACCCAAGATCGTAGGTTCAATCCCGGCTAGTACCGATGGATTTTTTCGGGCATAAAAATCAAGTATGGTTTCCTTTTGGAAGGGAAGTAAACCCATGGGTCCCATAGTACATTTACAGTATGATAAAGAACCTGAAGTTTGAATAAAGAGGCCTCTGAACAAAATTTGTCGACTATTTCATGCCCTGAATTGAATGGGATGCTGCTGACCTGAGATGTTAAAGAGCGTCCGTAAATAAAACGAAATTATTATTATTATGTTATTTTCAGGAATTTTTTTTATTAAGGTTTGGGAAATTTTATTCAAAATATTTTTAAACAACTGCTAAGGTTGTCTGGATGTCCACATACATTTCTCTAAGAAGAAAAAAGGAAATGATTGAGATAGGGAAGAGTATACCATTTTTGTACGGAATTAATCATTATGTATACTATGATCGAAATTCAAAGTGTTTGAGGGGTACCAAGCAGTTGTTAATTAACAGATCGTTTTTTTTTTTTGTTGATTGGAACAAGATAGAAGTGTGGGAGCTAAACTTTTATAAAGTTGAAAAATGAGGGCCACTCTTCCCCACATATATTCTAAGTGCACTGTTACACTTAAGTCATGCAAAATGTGTCATTTTTAGCAACTGGCTCCATTTATGAAAGGGTTAAACATCATACTTCCATTGTTATTTTCATTACCAAATGGTACTATTCTACTGGCATCTTTTCACATAACAAAGCTTATCTATCCTGTGGTAGACATTTTTGATAATAGATATAGACAAGCATTTACATCTATGTTCAAAGCAGTGCTCTCAGATGCTGTAGCATCATTTTGTTCTGCAGAACATAATGTTTATAAAAACCAACACAAAAATTTACAGACATATTTGCAAATGACTTGGCAGTTGTAGAATTGTATGTAATTTTATTCCGCACTGCAACATGTGGAAATTAATTTAAATTTTTGCACATTATCGAAGCATTTTCTTATTTACTCATCTGACCAGGTTTATTTCTTTACAGTACTTAATGTTCTTGCATAGGATTTTAGTGTCATATGGCAGTTTTTTCTTCTAAATTTTTTACTTAAATGTTTTTTCATTTTATTTCATAAAGTGTGATACAAGCTACTCCTTTAGTGAATTCAAGCCTTATTTTTTAAGCTTAAACTTTACCACCACCACATGCATGGTGTGGCAAGACACTACCTCTTCTGTGTGGCATGTCCAATGTGCCTCTTCTTTCAAGTAGTAGGTGGTAGTATTTAAATCTTTCGGCGTGGCATGACCAGAATCAGACTAGAAGCCAGGCCAGGTACCTCTTCTTTCAAGTAGTAGTGCTAGTGGTAGTATTTTTTTTTTCTTTTCTCCATTCATGCCTTTGTATATTCTCTTTTTAAGATTGGAAATATGTAAACCTCTTGGCAGAATAGAAGTTGTACCCATGCCATATGTGACAGAAAATATAAGAGTTAACTTAGTGCTGCCCATTACAGCAGATAATAAATTGGAAGCCATCAAGTTTATGGAAAACTATGCAAGAATTTGTATGGAAAAACATGATAAAACATTTCTGATGTTGGTAAGTAATATTCATATGTTTTTATGGTTTGAAAATATGATAATGAAAAAAATTTTTAGCAAGTGCCTTTTTCCCCTCACTCTTCCTTTGAGGAAGAACACAAGCAATCCAAAGTATAGTGATATTTGTATTTATATTTAAGCATTTTAGCTATTTCTGCTTCTCTAGTTCTTATTATAGCGATATATTCATACACATATTTATTTATTTTGTTTTGTAGGTGTTACTGTATGAACCAAGTTTGCCTGGCAAGGGCACAAAGGATGATATTTTCCTTCCCATCAAAGAAATGGCTTTGTCTTTATCCGATCGTTACAAAAAGGATGGAAGCAAGATAGCTTGGGTATCAATTAAAATTCCTTTTTCAGAAATCATTTCAGTTCTGGAATTTGCAATTGCTGACTTGGTAGTAAGGAAATTTTCATCAGAATCCCTCATTTTGTTATGCCACCCAAATATGCAATTGCGACAGGATTACTTAAACAGAGTAAGTTGACTACTATAGATTTCTTAATTGAACTACTAGGAGCAAAAGATAGGTGTAAATGCTATGCATTTTTGCAGGTGAGAATGAACACCATATCTGGTTGGCAAGTATTCAGTCCAATTCCCTTTTCTGAATTTCGTCCTGATATCGTGTACAGTGCTACAAACCCTCAACCTAATGAGTTGGAAATAGACAAGATTTATGGCCACTTTGATGTCCACGATGTCAGTCACATGGCCTTCCATGCTCATGATTATACTACAGGTGAGTCTTTTGCTAGAGAATGCATAGGTACCTTAGTGCAAGGATAAGTAAAATAGATTCATTAGTGACCTGTTGAGAAACTGATAATTTGAAATTATCTACTCGTTATTATTCATATAATCATCATGTCATTTTTGTTTTATTTCTGGAAAACTCAACACAAAACTTCTAATAATAGCTAATACAATACATGAATACATATAAATAAAAATTAAAATAAAATGTTGAACTTTTCCAAAACGGAAAAGAAAGAACTAGATCTAAATGCTGATATAAAAATACACAGTTTCTTATCACTTAACAGTGTGAAACTTGACATAAACTTTGCTTAATAATAGTTTTTATGTTTATTTTGGCTTCCATAACGTTAGCTTTTCATTGAAAGATGGAACCTCATGAATCATTTCCACAATTTCCCTGTCTTTTCCTTCAAGCTTTATGTTCAAGTTATTGAGTTTATCAGTCAAACTTAGTTTGAAATATGTTTACGGAATGTCGGAATCCACACAGTGCAACTTTTGTTAAATTTTGATTTAAAGTAAAACACTAAAAATCATGTCATCACATTAAAACTCTCTTTAAGTTTCACAAACACACTTTAAAAGTAATTTTGGTACATGTTTCGTGAGGTACATTCCTCACATTGTCAACCAAAACGATGACTGAGGAGTCAATTTCAGCAAGGTATGTATGCTGCTGTGTTTGCTCTGGTGATCTGTTAATGAACTTAAACAATATGTTGTATGCTTCCGGTATATCAAAATTCATAAGTTTGTATTCATATAATTTTATGTAAATTTTTTCCCAAGTATTAAGTTCTTTGGGATGTTGAATTGTTTTTAGTAATGTTATGTCCTTCTCTATTTCATGATTTTCATTCCAAAAATGTGCAGCCACAGCTGATTTTTCTACTTGTTTTTGTCTAATATTTCACCAGTGTTCCTTTAATCTTATCCCCAGATTTCTCTTTGTTTTTCCTATGTATATTTTGTCACAATCTTTCTCAATTAATTCTATATATACCTGAATTTTCTTCTTTCTGCTTTTTTTGTTTAATTTTATTTAGATTTAATAATTTACCAACACTATATCTGTTTATTGGTGCCAGAGTAATGTTATACTTTTTGAAAATTTTTTGGAATTTATGGTTAACATAAGGGTGATATGTGAATTTTTGATAAGTATTTTCTTTAAGTGAAGAAGTGAGTGTAGTGATTAGTTTAATTTCCTTTTTATTTTTAAATCTTTTTATTTTTTTATCTACCATTTGTTTGTTAAATCCATTAATTTCTGCTGTGTGTATTCTTTCCTGTATTCTTCTTTACTGAGTGTTGTATTAACTAGCCTACATGTCATACTATTGAATGCTGCTTCCTTGTGGGGTCTGGAGTTGAAACCTTTTGCTTTTATATAATTGTCGGCATGTGTGTCCTTTCTGTATATACCAAATTCTATATTTTTATTCCTTTTTATTATCCTTAGGTCTAGAAAAGGTAAAGTATTATTAACCTCGGTTTCCATAGTGAATTTTATGGTTTTTTCTTGCAAGTTCAACAGTTTCAATGCATCTTCTATAAATCTATCTTCTACAATGGCAAATACATCATCTACATATCTGTACCACGTTTTGAATATGTATGGGAAGGCTCTCGTTATATGTACTTCAAAATAGCTTATGAACAGATCAGCCAAAAATGGAGATAGTGAACTACCCATCATTAAACCAGATTTTTGTGTATAAAACTTTCCTTCAAACGTGAAGTAAGCTTGGTCTAAACATAGTTCTGTGAATCTTATTTTGATTTAAAGTAAAACACTAAAAATCATGTCGTCACATTAAAACTCTCTTTAAGTTTCACAAACACACTTATAAAAGTAATTTTGGTACATGTTTCGTGAGGTACATTCCTCACATTGTCAACCAAAACGACGACGTCGTTTTGGTTGACAATGTGAGGAATGTACCTCACGAAACATGTACCAAAATTACTTTTATAAGTGTGTTTGTGAAACTTAAAGAGAGTTTTAATGTGACGACATGATTTTTAGTGTTTTACTTTAAATCAAAATAAGATTAACAAAAGTTTCACTGTGTGGATTCCCAAATTCCGTAAACATAGTTCTGTGAGTTTTACATATTCTTTTGTATGTATGTTTCTGTAATGTTGTTAGATAGTAGCCATTTTTTTAGCAAATTCAGGGTTTTCTCTTTTAGAATGTTTGGAAACAATGCTTTTACATCAAAGGAAACCATGATATCATTTGAGTTTAGTTTATGATCTTTGATTTTGTTTACAAGATCAAACAAGTTTTGTATGCTTAGACTTGGGAATTTGGGAAATGTATTAAATCGTATAGTTAACCATTTGGCTGGGAGGTAACATGGGGTATTGATATTGTTAATTATTGGTCTCATGTCTTTTCCTGGTTTGTGTATTTTTGGTATTCCTATTATTTTAGCTATTGATGGATTAGGTATTTTGATTTTGTAAACATCTGAATTTGTGAGTAAGCTATTTCCTTTTAATATGTCTTCTATTGATTTTTTGCATTTGTGTAGGGGTTTTTTTTCCACTTCAATGAACTCCTTATTGTTTAGTAACCCTAGCATTCTATGTTGGTAAACTTCTTTGTCTAGAATTACAATTTGGTTTCCCTTATCTGCTTTTGTATATATGACTTCTTTTTTATTTAATGATTTTATGGTTTTTTGGTATGATTTGGGGATTTGGCTATGTTTTTTAATTTCCTGTAATATTCCTGACAATATTTTCCTAATATAATTTTTATCTATGGTGTTTAATTTCTCAATGGTTAATTTGATATCCGTAATACATTCGTCAATGTTTGATGAGAAATTGACACATGTATTGATGCCGTTATTTAATAATTTTGTTTCATTCTTATTGTTTTTCTTTTGAAAGATTAATTATTTCAAGGTTAGGTTTCTTGTTGATATTTTTATTTTTATTTATATGTTTTCCGTGTAAATTTTTAAATTAATTTTTTTGGTGTGTAGTTTTTTGTTTTATTCTGATACTAATGACTTCCAACACGTTTCTCTCGATATTATCCCATGCAATGGTTCCTATTGATTTACTTAATTTCATATGTAATTCGTATAGCCTCATGTCTATATGTGCGATATCGGCATAATGTTTGTGTCTTTCTAATTCCAATATT
Source organism: Metallyticus violacea (assembly GCA_030762175.1). Lineage (NCBI taxonomy): Eukaryota > Metazoa > Arthropoda > Insecta > Mantodea > Metallyticidae > Metallyticus > Metallyticus violacea. Next base: position 40,298,828 of record CM060832.1, read on the forward strand.
TTCTTTTCAACTGCCTTTTGTATCTGACTATTATTGTTGTATTTTACTATTTTTCTGATAAATTTCAGGCAAACTTTTTCTTTCAAACATCTGTTTATGAATCTGATATGTGATGTTTTGCATCTCATTTTTTCTTTGACTTTTTGATAACGTTTTATTTCTGCTTTATGATTGTATAACTGTATATTAAAAAGTTCATGTTTTGGGAGTGATTGGTGAGTTCTACTCTGTGTTCCACATTGTATCTAGTTCTTGAAGTCTTAAAGGTCAATATTACGTAATTAAAAAAGTTAACCTTACCAGAGCTCACATGGTACCACTGTAATACGTGTGAAAATAAAATTGCTTAAAACTGCATTGTTATGTACAACTCTTGTAAGGTTTCATGTTTTAAATGTTTAAAAGTAGATTTTTTCCATTATTTTAATTAAATTTTTTTTAGTCGTCTTATTCCTAATGACTTGAATGCCGTTGTAATATGTTTACGGAATGTCGGAATCCACACAGTGAAACTTTGTTAATCTTATTTTGATTTAAAGTAAAACACTAAAAATAATCTCGTCACATTAAAACTCTCTTTAAGTTTCACAAACACTTATAAAAGCAATTTTGGTACATGTTTCGTGAGGTACATTCCTCACATTGTCAACCAAAACGACGACTGAGGAGTCAATTTCAGCAAGGTATTATGTTGCTATGCTTGCTCTGGTGGTCTGTTAATGAACTGGAGAAATATTAGACACAAACAAGTAGAAAAATCAGCAGTGGCTGCACATTTTAGGAATGAAAATCATGAAACAGAGGACGTAACATTACTAAAAACAATTCAACATCTGAAAGAACTTAATATATGGGAAAAAATTTACATAAAAAATATGAATACAAACTTATGAATTTTGATGTACAGGAAGCAGACAAAATATTGTTTAAGTTCATTAACAGACCACCAGAGCAAACATAGCAACATATATACCTTGCTGAAATTGACTCCTCAGTCGTCGTTTTGGTTGACAATGTGAGGAATGTACCTCACGAAACATGTACCAAAATTACTTTTATAAGCGTGTTTGTGAAACTTAAAGAGAGTTTTAATGTGATGACATGATTTTTAGTGTTTTATTTTAAATCAAAAAAAGAGTGTTAGTTTGACTCATTCACACAGCGATCTTAACTTTCAAACATCTTTTATTGAAACCAAGAAAAATTGGAGTTACACAATTCCACTTAATTGTTGGGCATGATTGCGTGTCAGAACATCTTTTCAAGATGAAATTAAAGGACAGTCACTGCCAGTGTGTAAAGATGTGCATACTATCTTAAACAAAGAACATCTACTGAAATGCAACCAACTTAATAGCAACAAACAAATGGAAAATAATTTGGAAACTTTTTATTGGGAAACTAAGGAAAAATTATAAATATCAGCATCTCCAATGTTTGGTATTTGTTAAAATACAAGCATTAAAAGTTACATTTAATTATTGATAAGCTTGGAATTTATGATTCCCCCCCCCCCTTCTTTTCCCCTGGAAGAAAAACACCAAAGGAGATTCATGAGAAAATTTTGCCTACATTAGGTGCTGTTCTTCCTATGAAACCATTCAACATTGGGTAAATGAGTTCAAGCTTGGCAGAACAAGCAGCCATGACATCACATTTGGATCCTTTGAGGCTAAAAATCTGGATAAAATCCATGATTATGTTTTGGCTCACACAAATGAAAGCGAGCAAGTTAGCAGAGACCGTAGGCATCTCAACTTAGTGGTTCATTTTATCTTGCATAATGTATTACACATGAAAAAAATTTGCACAATATGAATGTCTGTTCACTCTGGATCAAAAATAAAGCCACAAGCAAACATCAGACAAATTAACCTAAACTTAGGTATTTAATCAGACAAATTTTTAATATTTAATCAGACAAATTGTTAAGAATCCAACCAATTTTTTATGACTTTTGTGAATATGGGCAAAACATGGATTCATTACTATACACTGGAAACGAAACAACAGCCTAAACAGTGAATTGGCTCGGAAAAAGTTTAAATGCTTTCCGTCATCTGTAAAGTTAATGGCTTCAGATTTTTGGGACACCAAAGAGATTGTCTTAATTTCTTAATTGGCTACTTGGAGAAGGGTAAAACCATTAATAGAGAATACTATACATCACTTTTGGAGAAACTGAAGACAGCATAAAATGAACTTGACTATTTGGTCAGTTCTGTGCTTTTTAAAATATTAAATTTTGATGAAAGGAGTGCATATACGAGGGTCATTCTAAAAGTTCTAGTTCGACCAAGAAAACACAAGATTTAAGAAGTGTTTTTTATTTTTCAGCATATCGCCTTGTAAATCAATATATTTAGTCCAAATTTTGAACTTTTTTACCCTCAGTAAAATAAGGTTTGTCCAACTGTGTAAAATAAGCATGTCTCAGCTTCATCCTCATCATTTGATGTGAATCTTCATCTTCCGAACCATTTCTTCAGGTTTGGGAACAAAAAGCAATTCCTGGGAACCAAATCCAGTGACTATGGTGAATGTGGAAGCACTTGGAAGCAAAGGTCAGCAATCCCACATGTGTGAAGGCTATTATGATGAAAGAGAACTTTCTTTTTTGCAAAGTGTGAATATTTATCCTGAATAGCATCCTTCAATTGGTCCCATAGTGAAGCATAATACTCCCCAGTGATGTTTTGCATTTCTTGAGGTAGTCTACGAGCACCACATCACGAGAATCTAAAAAAACTTAGCCATGGTTTTTCCTGAAATTCTTTGATGCACTTTCATCTGTTGCCAGCCACTGTTTGGACTGCTCCATCATCTCTGGCATATGGTGATGAATCCATGAAGAAACTCATTGGAATCGCATTTAAATAAGTTTGAACACTCGTGTAAAATGTTCATTCAAATGCATTTTTGGTCCATTGTTAACAAACATTGCACCCATCATTGCTTTCTCATACCCAAAATTTCGTGTAAAATATAGTGGAAATGTCCTATCGAGGTATTTACAATTTCAGCCAACTCATATTCCTTCAATCGGTGATCATTGAGTAGGGCATTATGAATTTTTGTCACAATCTCATTAGTCGCAGCAGTTTTGAGATGCTCTGACCACTCATCATCTTGAATGGATCTAAGACCATACATAAATTCAGAAGCACACTTTGTAACCATCGAAAATGAAGGGGAAGAATCCTTTAATGTGCAATCTAAGTCTTTTTGTATTTCAGTTCCAGTTAAACTCTTCAAAACAAAGTACTTTATCAAATCTCTTATTTCAATTTTATCCATTTTGAGAAAATATTCAAACTAGTTTGTTTACACAGTCATCACAAACAAATTACTGCACTTATGAGTCTGAAATTTTACAGCAATATTCAACTATCATAGCAATATGGCCATCTGAAGATGTCATGAATGACATCTCTGAGTCAGGCCAAGAACTTTTAGAACACTCCTCATATGAGCCCAAGGTCACAATGCTTAAAATTGTCTAGCATTCACCTTTTCAGAGTAAGGAAAAACTCAGCAAACAGCTTACCTAGGCAACTGACCTTATGGGATTTGAACATGGGATTTCCAGATTTGCAGGTAGACACACATAACATATGACCACAGAAGCACTCATTTTTTCATTATTGCTGCTCACATTTACTGCTTTACATATTTTGTATTTAATATCTTATAACACCAACGTTAGTTGAGCATTAACATGCGTTATCATCATCATACTTCCAGTGAATGATATACAATGGTCATTTTAATGCAATTGCATACATCTTGACTGTTCTAATTACCATTAAAGTAAACCAAAGAATACATATGCATTTGTTTACATCAAGTTTTCTTTTAAAGCTGGCTATATGGTAATAATTTAGAGCACATTTGATAGAGCAAGGTTAATTTCCCATATTGAATTTAATTACAGCTGCCCAGCACTTTGAAACATTTAATAAACTATGCTGAGAAATATTTTGCTTCTGTTCTTTTATAGCTCGCAAACAAACAGAAGCGGCAATTCCAATTGTGCGCAGTGACCGTGATATCCATTCATTGCTAAGCATTAAATTTACTGAAGGAACTACAGTGCCTACATCATTATACACCATGTTTCTTCAGGCAAGTAATTTACATATACTTCGAGCTGTGGAGCCAGGCTTGAGATTACGCTACCAAGAAAGGAATTGTTTGAGCAATGATGTGCAATGTAATGAGGCTAGAGCCTTCTCTCTTGGAAACAAAAGCCAGTTGGCTCAACTAATTCTTGACTTCAAGGCATTGCATACTACTGTGGTGACATAAAATTCTCCAAATCATGTATAGTATTTCAAATTAAAGACTTATCAGAAAGAATGCAAGAATGCTGCATATGAATTTAATTTCATAATAATGAAACTGGGCATAAAGCCTTGATTTCAAGCCTTTGAAAAGAGTTGCAATTTCAATATATAGCAGCTGTGAAAGAGTAAGAAATATTTTGTTTTCATTTTGTTTTATGAAAAAGGCAATAATATCAATGTTAAATACTTTAAATGGATTGTAAATTAACAGTTTTTATTGTTAGTTTAGTGAGTTAGTATCACAATCCAAAAAGATATTTAGATTTTGATCATTTTTATATGCTTTTATTTATAGTTATGCAATTTTGATAAGGAAATCACTCAAATTTCACTAATTTTGTTCCACTTACATTTATAGCATAGTTATTTTTAAAATGAGCAAAATAAAATATCTGTCTGACTTTATAGTGGAGCAGTTATTTTGTTTCAGTCTTTGCAATCAATTTTTATAAATGTGTAGGTACTGAATAAATATATTTTATAGCTACAAACACTTTATTGCCTAGAAAATCAAATAGTAAGCTGGAAACACTTCTAGGACATTTCTGGGAGAAGGGTGTATGCTCATGTAATTAAATAAAAGGTTACAAAATTGAACCTGCACATGATACTGTATGCATTAGAAACAGGTTTTGCTTCTCCTGAAAGCTATGAAAATAACACTTCTCAGGTATGGAAATTCCATTGTGAATGTTAGAATCAAACCCACATAATTGTTTTTTTAATGAAAACCCATAATGTAATCATAATACTTTTCAAAACTGTTATTATGTTATTGGTATTACATTGTATCTATTTTTAGCAATATTTGCTTTATATGTGCCATATTATATGTTTAAAAATGTAAAGTTAAAAATATCCTATTTTTATGCTATATGATTTTTTATCAAAATAAATGTTAATGAATTCTGTTATTAAAGTTATAAGATCTATTTATTTTAATGAAAGACGTTAGATAAGGAAAAAAGAAACAGGTAACAAGATGTACTGAAAGCATACTATCAAGAATCATGAACATGACGGCAAGTGATTCAATATTATACAATTTCAACCATGATGCACAAAGCAGAAGCATTTAATAGATCATGATATTTTCACAGTTTATACAGTCTCAAAAATTGAGGCTATCCTATTCATATATCATGCTAAGGTGTTATAATTGAGAGTAATATTTTTTCTGACAAAGGACTCAAGTGCTCAGAACCACATAAAACACACTTGAAATATAAATCACTCATCATAAAAACCCATGCAAAACTCAGCAGTTGTCTGCTCACATCATTTGACATGTGGCATTTGTACTTGCACGTATAAGTGCTATAGTTGCACGAATGGTATACAATATAGTTTGTCCCTTGGAGCTTTAAGTTGCAAGTTAAAATGTAATTAATGTAGATAGATATCATGAGGTAAATTAATCTCATATATTTATGACATAACAAATATGGAAATGCAATTGCAGTGGAGGATATAGAGTTTGATATGTTTTATATAATAATAATTCACAAATATAATAAGGATGACATAAAAATGCATGACAATATGCTTGATGAGTTTAATGATTTGGAAGGATAGGAAGAGCCCTTAACAGATATTAGCTGTTCCAGGAGTACAAAACTTTCATTTCCAGAGCAACAGGAATTTTCAAGTCAAAGTGAATATGAACATCTCCACCCAAAATGTAAATGCAATTGATGACAGTTCACTGGATAACTAACACTTAGATTATTACAATCGTGCTTAAATTCCTATAGCAATCTTAATAGGCATTATAAGTGCACTGAAAGTAAATCAAATTGCAAGCTAATTTTAAATTATAAACTATGTAATGTCAAACAATAGTAACCTCATCACTAAGTTCGTAAAATCCACAGAGTGACATCTTAATATCATGCTGGGAAGCAGACATTAGAACCATGCTGAAGATGAAGACAACAGCCTTTGAACCATGTCCAAGTAAGTGTAACAAAATTAGTGAAATTTGAGTGGATTTCCTCAATAATAATTTGTTATATTATGTAATGTCAATTTGATAGGTCAAGAGTGTATGGATCCACACAGTTCACTATAGGTATCTGCAAAGATGCACTAGAAATGTCTAAAGCTGTTGGCCTGGATAATTTCAAATCTTTGATTATTTTTATCAATAACATTAAAACTGAATGTATTATTTCTTCCAGTCATATTACTATCTTTGTCACACATAAAGATATAGATGAAGAGTATAGTATATATCAGAGTTTGTAGAAGGGAACAGATATGTAACAAAGGAGAATGTGAACAAGGACAATGATTGTAACAGTGACAGCTGGTGTGTTGCATTTTTTATTTATTTATATATATATATATATAATTTTTTTTTTACTGAGGCACAACAGGCGGTGGACACTGATGATACATAGATGAAATAATATATTAGGAAAGCATTTTTTTAAGGAAGGAAACATTCCAGGCTTAAGTTTAGGGTACCTCCCAGGCATTTGCCCTTTATGAGACTAAGGAAAACCTGGAAGAAACCTCAGTCAAGGAGGACGGTCCTGGTGAGATTCGAACCCCTGACCTCCTACTCACAAATCCACGCCTTAACAGTCTCGGCCACTTGTGGCAGTTTTGCAGTCTGTGCATAGCTCCACAACAGCTATAAATTTATGTAGCTTTATCATTGAGTAGCAGAGTAGCTAACAAGCTCTATACAGTGTGTTAATGAATTACAATGAAATAATTTCAGAGTATGTAGAGATGTCATATAAAAATAATTTGGGATAGTAAACATATTTCCCAGCTGTTCAAATTTCGAAGCCATGGCTATAAGTTTCTAAAGCACCAGTATGCCACTAACTAATGAAGATGCCCCTTGAAAGCATAAAACATAATAATGAAGGCAGGTTTCTGAATGTATCACTCTGGCAGTATGGCTTTGACATTAGATTAGATGAGTAAGAGATGGTTTGTTTTCAAGTTTGACTCTCATTTAACACTTTTTTTATTTTGTTTGCTTTCTAACTGGCCTAATAATGCAGTTTTTAGCCTATGTGTTAAGTTGATGTTTCAATTTATACACTTAAATCTTAAAATATCAATTCATATAATTACAACCTTTGTTGTTGTTGCTGTTATTCTACTTACCAATCAGAATCATGTCATGAGTATGCATTAGGTAAATTAGGTTTTAGGCATCATGTTAGTAGTAAGCTTATTAGCCATTGTATGTTGGTAATACATTCATTGTTCAGAAAGAGAATAAAATTTGAAAGCATTAAGTGAATTTCATTCATAATTCTTTAACATTTCAAATTTAATTAAATAATAAAATTAACACCATGCCAAGAATTGAACCTGAGATTTCAGAACACAGTTTTTGCGTTATACATTATGCCACACAAGCAAAGAACTCCTTCTAGAGTAGGCTACATAATGCAAGGAGGCAGTTCATAGATGATCAGTGTTGCACTGTCACATGATTAGTTCAACATTTGAGGAATTTTAATGGCATTAAATCTTGAAAACGCTGATAATCAGCTGAGGAAAGTTGACATTTCTATGCTTGCAAGGCAGTTTTAAAGACATTGTAAACTAATTTTTTACCCAGACTTTGCTTTAACACTGACTTATTACCATATGATGCCAAAATGTTTAACACCATATAACTACATTATGTTTAGTTATGGACCATAGCCTATCTAAAATTATTTATAGACGACATCTCTACACTGTGAAAATATTTCATTGTAGTTCATTAACACCCTATATATGTTTGCAAGATACTCAGCTCAAATGTTTCAAAGAAACTTGAACCAACATATTCACAAAACATTCACGTAGAGAAAAGTAGAAGTGCAAAAATACAAATGAGCATGAAGCATTTCCTAATTTCAGTCCATGGTGAATATGCATGAGGGAAGAGCCTGTTGATGTGTTATTTTATTCTTAGTCAGGTCATAAAGATGATACTCCTTTAGATGGAAGTTTTCAGAACAAAGATGTTGCCACCAAAGACAACAAAATATTGTATACCTCTTGATTGCACTTCTTAATTGAGTTCATAAGCTCTATATGAGAAGGATCACTGATTTTATAAAAATACAATATAAAAAGACACAAATAAGTTACACAATCACCATTTCATCAAAACACTTCACACTGTGGTATACAGTCAACTTTATGCACTAATGTACAAGTCTATATTGCAATATGCTTGGCAAAAAGGCAGATTACGATATTAATATGCCAGTATTTTTTAAATGTAATTATTGTGGCTTTATATTTTGAACTGCTTGAATGTGAAAAAGTGGGTTTAATCAGATTGTTCGGCTCCAATTTACTGTGAACACTTCATTGAAATCTAACACTTGCACTTTGAAGACTGAATAAATGTGCAACAAATTGGGTCAGTAGAAAAAAGTTTGTTGATCAGCTATTATAATTATTTTAAGTAGAGATTTTGTGAACTATTGATGGGAAATGTAATAATATAATAACAAAATTGAAATATGTATATATTTTCCTCTTGCTTTTTTATTTTACCAAAGTTTCTCTCTTGAATATGTGGCCATTCATGTATGTTGCGGTAAGATGCACAGTTTTGCATGAGGATGACTCATACCACTTTTTGCAATAAGCTTATATTCTAAACATGTTTTCGTGATTTCTGAGCATTCAAGATCAAACACATCTCTTGTAAGTGTTGCTACTATGAAATGTGTAAATGGATTAGTTTATTGTATTGCAGTCCTGTAAGGAAGCCATACTTACACATCTTGTGAGGCCCATTTTGTTCCCAAGAACAAAACCAATTTCTAGGAAGTCCATGCCATCCAATGATGAACCAAGGTGTGATGATAGTTTCTACTATCAACTCACTTGCCAGCCAGGCATGGGAATTCTGCACCACAGCGGCAAACGCCAGAAGCATAGTTCATTTACAGTTCATATGCCAAGAACTAGCTGAACACTTTACACTACAGTGAGGTGAAGATGGCGATAAGAGTAACAAGGGATAAGGAGGGGAAAGTGGAGAACCAGAGAAAACTTGCACAGATGCTGCTTTGTCCACTATAAATGCCACTTGTATTGGATGGGATCAAACCTGGGCTGCCTCAATGGGAGCTGAGCAATCTATTCACTTGGTAACACATAGCACTGCCATGGAACCAAGATGTTATTTGGATATAAAATGTTGTCCTGGACCCATGTTTTAGGATGGAGGTCAATAATACACAGCAAATCTAAACTACAGCTTAAAATCCCTTCAAAAGAACTTGCACTGAAAAATATTCAATCAACCTTAGCTGGTTTTGAATCCATGAGTCATGAGTTCAAAGGATAATTTAAAACCCACATGGGATTCATGTATGCTTCAGGTATTTGTAAAAACTTAATAAGCAATAAATGAAAGTGTCATCATTAATTACAGCCATTTAATTCTTGTGAAAATTTGAAATAAAAGCGTTACAGAGTTTTCTATAAAGTACTCAAAGAATTTTCGTTTGATTGTCTGCAGAAAGAAAGCAATTAGGAATATTACAGAAAATTGGATTCTGCCAAATTGTGCCTATGTTATTTGTTTATACTGGTGGAGGTATGTCTCTTTCACATTACCGAAAAGCAAAAGGAGAGAGAGAAAAGATATTTATTTTTAAACACATCATCCGTTTTTTATCCAGTTGACCAAACACTATATTAACGAGATGTCAAATGTCTGATTATTTACTACTTTCCCCTATCAGTGTGCTGAAATAAAACTGGTGCACACTGGGAAACTCATTTCAGTCTGCTTCTTTGGCTTTTTGGGGTCCATATGCTGTTGATTTGCATACCAGCATCTCTATTAATGTTTTTGGGTTCATTTTAATTATATGACCCAGGGAACCATCCAATTTGCAGAATATGAGAAATTTCAAGAATTTTAGTTTTTTCTCTATTCCAAATGGTAAATTTAATGCTGAGTGCCGACTAATTGGAAGAATCATAAAAGTCGTGAAGTGTGTATGTATCATAAGGCCAAAGTATTAAAATTATCTGTGGAATGTTGTAGATTCGGGCCTGGCCATGCTTAAGACATTCACATTAAGATATTCACATACCTCCATTTTGCTATGCCAGAGACTGCTGAGAGTTTATTTGCTCATAGTACTGACCACTGTAGAGAAAGAAGATGAAGATTAAGGTGTGTTTGAATAAAGATATCTGGAGGAAAATGTGACTGAAGAAGCTGAAACAAGTTTAGTAACACTGGTGAACGAGATTACATCGAAGCTCATCATTGCTTAACCTTAATGATTTTAGCTTCTCTACGAATTCACCGCAATTTCTAACTTGTAGGTCCTTTTATGCTCACAAGGTTCCAGAATTGTTAAAAGTTTTCGTAGGAATCCCTTTCTTCATAAATATGATGGTTTTCTTCACAACTGCTCTTTTCAAAGTTAGTAGGCTCGATGTTGTAGCAATTTTAAGACCTTGTCCTCGCTTGGGAGGACAACTGCATTTTGTCTGCTGGTAATAGAACGATATCTTTCGTCCCTTAATTCTTTCAGGGCAGCTCTCTCTTCTCTCTTGACATGAATTTTGGGGGTTATGCAAAAGAGAGAGAGAGAGAAATGAAGGAAAAAAAGCGTTTGTGCGTTTTTTTTTATTTATTTATTTTATATATCACGGTGTCCTAAGGATGTGTGAATATCGCCCCCTCTACCCATGACAATGACAGGCAAAATTCAAGCCGAGCTGCTATAGAATCAAATGATTTTTTGTAGTTGAGGATCCAATGTCGATGTAGAGTCGTGGGTTGTGTTTGACGGACAAGTTTTGTTTATTTATAAGTAGATTTTTAGGATTTTTTTTTTCCGAGCGGGCTGTTATGAATGCGTCAGCTTGAAGTTATAATTCGCTGGCCGCCCGATTGAAGAACTGCATTAAGAAAGAAATGGCTCTCTTCCTCAGCCTTTCTCATGAAATTTGGAGACCGGAACATGGTTCCTCGATTCGCCTCGCTGCGATACTCGGGTACGTAACAGGAATGTGGACACGCTCTTACGACGCACCATCATACTGTTGTGAGAATGACTGCTCTACGCAAGAAAAAAAAAAGTGTCCGACTTTCTTAAGCAAATTTATTCTTTCATAAAAAATAGAAACTAATGTTATCTACCATTTGTTTCACTCTTTAATGAATAACATTGCCACACAATTTGGCATATAAATTTAATTGCCCTTCGAATGAAGCACGCTGAAAACCACTGTTAGACAAATTCTTAGTTAGTCTATGTACTAAACCTTCTTTTTGTTCAGCCGCTGAAATTGTGGCTGGGCCAGTGCCTCATCTTATCCCAGAGACCATTTTAGTTAGTTCCATTATTTGATGGAAATGTGCTTCATTAACACTTCTATAGAATTTACAGCCACTGCTCGTATTTATGGATCCCCTTGAAATCTTGATGGTACACATGCTTCATTAACTCCCCCAACTATTGTAAACGTTTATTCTTTTGTGTTTTCTGATTATCTGTAAGAGGACATGGCTTCTGTAAGGCGATATTATTATTATTATTATTATTATTATTATTATTATTATTATTATTATTATTATTATTATTATTATTATTATTATTATTATTATTATTATTATTATTATTTGTGTCTCTGCTAGTAATAGAAACTGCACTGTGAAAGTGAAATATCGGATGAATACATTTCCACCCAATGCTTTTTGTTTTCAAGTTTAGCAACCTGTGTATTACTTTCAGATGATTTGCTGGAGGAAATAGTTTTTGTTATGAGATAGCTGCCGTTTTATTATTTACTTTGTCTAACTTAAAAAGTTCACGTGGGTTTATTTATTTTAGTATAAATAAGATCTTAGTTTCACATTAATGCAACAAAATTCGTATGTGATATGATTTAGTTTTACATTTGTAGAAAATGGGATATGGATAAGAGCGAGACATTAGTCCCCATTCTAGGCGGCATTCATACCTCTAAATATGTCTGTAATTTTAATATTGTTTGGGTATTTTATATTAAGAAATTTGCAAAGAATGCAATTAATACCCAAAATGGAATATTTACATATGAATGCTTGATATAAAGCAGTTGTTTTATTAATAAGCATCGTAGCATTCGATTTGTGGGGAAAGAATTAAATTTCACATTTCAGACTTTAGCACGTTATATTTAAAAAGGAAGGGTATCTCCAAGTAAATGTAGATATATTCGTGTGATTTCAAATTGTCGTGTGAGCCAGGTTTTCAGTGACGATGAATTAACTCTAATGTCATACTTGACGTGTCGAAATGTTTTATGGTCTACCTTTGGTGGATGGTAGGAAACTAGCCTATGAAGTGTTTGTAAATTTAAATAACAAAAGCCTGAAACCTGGAGTGTTAACTAATAGGCTGGAAAGAACAGGATGTGGCTATTTATCAAATACCTATCGATATCAATGAGAACTCCGGGATATGGGTAACGCTTTCAGTAAGCACAATGTAGTAATATTTTTGACAATCTGGAGATGTTATTCAGAGATGTCCCAGATTTGCGGAAAAAACAGCACAACGACAAATCAGAAGAGCGATACTATAATTATTGTTGAATGAGGAATAAAGCAAGTGTCTAAAATACCAATTGATGAGAAGAAGGTGACAACATGCTGCATAGTGAATACTGCAGGAAACAGTCTTCTACCTTTTGATCGGTTTAAAAACCACATGCTCATTAGTATCCCTCTAGGAAATAGTGTTCTAGCATCGCTAACTGGGTGAATGAACACCAAACTTTTTTGTGCAGTGATAAAACTTTTTCTAATGCATTCTGGCAACTCGAAAGCAAATCCCTCTCTAACAATATACCGCAACCATATCTCCATAGATGTAATTAATTTGGCAAAAGAAAACGATGCCACAATCCTAATTGTTTCATCAAACTCAACAAATAAAATTCAGCCCATGGATATTGGAATTTTCCAACCAAAAACTAAATTTGCTGGAATTGACGCTTGTTTAATGCAGCATCCTTGAAAAAAAATAATATACGAAATTGATTCTTGTATAGGCGTTTCACACTAGCTATCATGAAAGTATTGAAGTACTATGAAATATTTTTACAGAAGTTGATTGTTTTACCTCAGCCAGCTGTACCTGGAACTTTTAGTGTAAATTCAAATTGGCCTGAACCTTCTTATGCCAATCATGATCAATGATTTATTACAAGGAATCTCAACAATCCCTATCAGGAAAAAACAATCTTCCACTTCTTCATTCATTACACCTGAAGAAGTAAGAGACTGTCCCAAAATGATGAAAGGAAGAATACATAAAAGTGAAAGAATCAGTGCTGACAATTTTAACAGACAGACCTGAAAAGAAGATGAAAGAAGCTAGAACTTCATCCAAGTTAGAGTTGAAGTGTTGTTAATTAATTTGCATCGAACCGAGAAAGAGGGCTGCAAAAAGGAATGTTTTTTGTAGAAGACACTTCCGATGAAGAATTAACAAGCCTAGATAAGAGATATCTATGTAAAAGTTTAGATGATGCATGGAAGCCACAGGTCATCCGTCGGAATTTGAAGACTGGAACGGAAAAAGAGGTTAGTGGTTGTATTCTGGCTGATTTCCAACACGAGAAATGGAATGTGTACTTCATTAGACGAAAAATGGCAGTGAAAGTGATGTGGAAACAATTTTTTTTTAGGAAAAGCTCAAAAGAATTTTTTCCCAAATGTTCCACATATTTTTCCAGTTCTATTAGAGCTATTAAAATGTTCATACAAAACCTGCGAAAGCAGAATTTCGAAATTTATTTTACACTCATGAATATTTAGTAGGCCTAATACTGTTAGCTATACCAGCTTGTCTCACTCTTTCCCACCTTACCATCCAATAGGGGGAACAGTGAGACAAAGTGCCCTTGATTAAAAATATACTAACAGATACAAATGATTTGAGCAATTCTGATCATTAGGAAAAGTGTCTCCCCTCTCTCCATGCTCTCCTACAGAAAACAATACACTTTTTAAAACTTTATAATTAGAACAAATTAATAAAAATGGGAAACAGTAGTATGATCGTATCTCGTGTTAATATGATATAATTAAAATTACAGTGCTTGATATATTGTTACAGACGGATATTTAATCTCACCATTATTAAGAAATAATTATCCGTGCTACTTAATTTTTCCTGCTCATTTCAAATTAACCACTTCTAACACTGATTCATATAGACTCAGAGACTTTAATTCCATAGCAGGTCTACTATCAAATTTCCAGATGTCCCGACTTCTCCGGGACAATACCGCCTCTTAAGGAATAAAACTCTCACAGTGGATGAAACCTTGTGTTTGTCTTCGGAATATACAGAATAAGATTAAAGAGGTTCGTGGTTCCGTGCTTGGAGAAGGATACGGTAACTCGGTTGGTTAGAGCAATAGTACAGAGAGCTGAATATTCCTGATTCGAATTCCGATTTTTTTTAAATCTGACTAGGCTTGCCATATTTTCAAAATTTCATAAGAACACGTCGATTTTTTCTTTCAAATATAGCTGTGGTTTACTCCAACCATTAAAAGTATAATTTATCAAACTAATATATAATTTATTTTGTTTAACATACAAGGGCGGATTAACAAGTCTGGTTCCCCTCTTTTTGCATTAAATTCTCAACGTAATTTCACCGCCACGGCCGAGATTGTTAAGGCGTGAATTCGTGAGCGGGAAGTCTGGGGTTCGAATCCCGCCAGGACCTTCCTCCCTGACTGGGTTTTTTTTCAGGTTTTCCTCAGAACTCATAACTGGCAAATGCCGGGGAGGTACCCTTAACTTAGGCCTGGAACGCTTCCTTCCTTAAAAAAAATATCCTTTCACAATATATTATTTCATTTCATGTATCATCAGTGTCCACAGCCCATGGTGCCTCAGTAATAAAAACGGGCGTTAAACATTACTAAAAAAACGCAATTTCCTTTGAGCTCAACAATACAGTGAGATTCCAAATGTTTAATTCCCAGAAAAAAAGTCCAACTATCCATAATACTTGTTTACAGCAGAGATAAGCTTTTTATTCTACAAGAATTTCTTCCTCCCAAGTAAATTTTTGGGCTAAAAAAGAGAAAAAAGAAACACGAGGCCAAATCTGGGGAATATTGTTGGTGGAGAATTACAGCTAGCCCAGGTCTACACTTTCGAATCACAATAGCCGAAGTGTTAGCAGTCACATTGGCCTGGTGGTGGAGCACATTTTGCGCGCCAGTCTTGGTCGCTTCTGCTTCAGTCCATTATTCAAACATACTTAGAAATAAGGATCTATACAATTATCTTGAGAGGGCAGCATTCAAAATAAGTAATCTAGAACGGGAAGAGATTATATCACAAGAGCAGATAATAAGTGTTGAAGAAGCTGAGGATGAAGTAAGAAGATCAGAACGCATACAAAGATAATCCCATAACTCAAATAACTTAACAAGAATAGAAAACATTCAAGATAACTTTAATTAAATCAATAGAAAGAGAATGGTAGAGAAGAAGATAAAGCCAAGGAAGAAGGGGTTGATGAAGAAGATGAAGATACCTAAATTTATATTAGACGGTAATAATTTTGATTTACAACCTGAAATAGAGAATGGGAAGGAAGGTGAAGGCTTTTACCTATAAGAGTTGTGGGACCGGGAAGAAAATGGAAGGAGAAAGACTACAGAATAAAATTAAAAGGTGTTGAAGATCCACGGGAATGAACGGCGGTAGGAAATAGAGGATGGTGAAATGGTGTCCGGAGAGGAGGAGCAGAGCGCGAGAAATGGTGTATCCAGAGGGTCCAGGAGGATTAAGAGAGATGGAAGAAGGGATGATTGGAAAGAAAAGATGGAGAGTGATGAGATGGAAGTGAGGTGATAGTGTTTAATGATTTAAAGTATTAGGGCACATAAATTAAATGAGTGGGAAAGATTAATAGTGAAAAATGAACTTTAAGTGAAGTACGTTGTTAAAGAGAAGGTAATTAGTATGATTGAAATGAGTTTAAGAGACTTGAAAGATTAATAAGTGTAATATATAAATGTTGAGTGTAAATTTAAGAGAAATTCCTACAAAAGTACATAGCTTTGGTAACCAATAGTTAGTAGTATAGTAATGTAATAAATTAGGATAGAATAGCTGGCCACCAGCTATAATTCTGTCTGGTTCTCTGTAATTTCGTTAATTTAGTATATTTTCGAACATTAAATTGGGAAGTAGTTTAGTAAATTTATATTTTTGTTTAATTTAATTAAATTTCAGTCGTTTTTATTATTGTATTTTAATCTAGTTATTAGGAAAACTGTAAAATAATGTAGTATGAGATGATAGTATTGTATAGTTTATAATAATAAATGGACATTTTTATTTACATGCCCTGGTTTAGGAAACAGGGTACCAGGTGGCGTATCCAAGATTATTTTATTTCTTTATTTATTCAAACGGTCAACACCGTTACGTAATTACGGCCAGTTTCTCTTTCACCTCTTTCCAAATTGTCAATCATAAATGTATCATTCAGATTATGCCGCAACTTTTCCAAACACGATTTTGAAATGTCCTCCCTCGAGCGTTTTTGGTCTTTAACAAACTTAGCACCCATCACACTCTCAGTTTCTTAATATGCAAAACATCATGCAGTATATTATGATGTATCCATTCATATGGATTATCTACTATCTCAGCAATCTCACAAATATTTATATGAAGATTTTGTGTCACGATACCATGAATTTTATCGAGTAGAAGAAACCTCAGGCAGGCGTCCGATACATGCAGCATCTGCATTGCTCTTACGGCCATGTTTGAAATAATTTATTCAGTAATAAATGACCTTGAGTACTGGTGCAAGATCCCAATGAACTTTCTTCAGTTCACTTGTATCTGAGCAGCACTTCACTTTTTTAAATAAAAATGTTTTACCGCTACATGCTACTCATCTTTATCAATTTCTACGAAATGTGTTACACCGATCATTTAAGATAGCTGCCAACAAAAAACTGCGCATTGCATCTGTTTGAAAATTTGAACCAAACAAAAATCCACAGGTATGTCAAAACTTTGAATGGCTTCATGTAATGTGGAAATTTTGTTATAATAATGTGCATATAATTTTTGCACCAGTTATATGATCACTTACTGTGGCAAAATATTTGAAAATGTGTGTGATTTTGTTCTAATGACCATTTGATCTAATGCTAATGGCACATCAATATAAATTTAATTGCTTCGCTTTTTAAAATACGCCTTTCTCATTGTGCTAAGAAGAGCATTATGATGCCTTCTATGTTTGCATAATGAAATCATATGACATTTTCCATTCGCATCATATACATATAATATTCAATGAAAAAAAGAAATTAAATCAGAAATTGCAAGAACAGGGTAGAAAATGACAGTTGTACTATTATAAATAAACATGAACAGATTATAGTATAGGCAAAATTAGTTTTTATTGTAATAGTTCCTTGTTTATTTGGATATTTATAATAACCTAGATAATACAGTACAAATTCTACTGATATTTACGTAAATAATTTAAAAAAGACATGGATTACCGACTACCAAACTCAGCATAAATCCTTCGTTTCTATTGCGCTAAAGAAATATAAGTGAATGGTTTTATTTTTTTAACCGTGGTAATTGAACTTAGTTATGGATGGCTTGGCACCAGAATTAAGCACTTAACATTAATTCAGGTAGTCAGCAAAATAAATAGCTGCTTAAAGTTAACAATCCTTGTAAGGTCACTATGCTTATCAGTAACTTGTTGCTACCTGCTAAGATGGTTAGGTTACTTGAAGGTAAACTGTGATTGAAGCTGAGAAGTATGCTTTGGAATTTCAGAGACGGAATGAGTCTAATTCGTTCACAATAAACATAGGTCGCACTGTGGACATGTAGGAAGCGAACATGGCACAACGGATTTTGTAGATATCTACATAGAATAGAAATATGGTAGCAAGGAGATAAAAATGAATAATTCAACCCTGCGCTAATCTTTCTTCAACTTACCGGCCTGAGGGTTGGTTGAACGGTGGAACCGTGTCCATAATATACATGAAGAAGAATTAGCCAGCATTTACCCTAACCAGCAATCCATTTCGCTGACTGTACACACATATTATTAGTTCAATACAAACGAAGCAAGAACACAAGCTATGATCCACCACCTAGTGAGTAAACAAGAACTGAGAAAGAAGGTCGTTTTTAGCTCGTGACCTATTGTACCTCTTCCATCTGTGATCTGCACACTAGTATCAACATAACTTAATTCCACTTTTAATGCTTAGAAATTTTGGTGCCTAGTTATGGCATTTTATAGTTAATTGCATAACGAAATTAGGCATGTTTTCATTTAAAACAGCCTTCCTTTGGTGCTGCATAGCCATGAAACTCAAAATGGTAATAAACAGCTCAACCTTTACCATTCTTTTACACTTCTAGGAGGAAAGGTGTTGGCTGGAGGCCATACTATTTCAAAATAGTTCAGATCACAAAGGAAAAGTGGGTAGACGGGGCTTCAGGTCCATAAGCGGTACCTAATTTATCCATTAACTTTTGATGAATATCAATATTTGCGCACAAAAGTTAGATAAGCGACATTGTTCCATTTTCTTATCTGAGAGTACAGATCATTGCATGATATCTTTGATATCTCTGAACACAGTTCACTCTCTCTCCTTCTCTAGTAAGCGGTTCCACACGCTTTAGAATTCATGGAAGGCAAATCTGCGGATGATATGTCTGAGTTTACATCCTGCGTGTTTCCCGCTCATTACATTTGCATAGAACTCGGCGGGTATCACCTCCCTTTTTGCCTGCAGTTCTCGTAACATCTCCCTATTGGTTGTTTAAGACAGTATATGACGGTATCTGACCCTCACGTTTTTCACCAGCTATATACGTCTTCCTTGCCAGTATCCATATAGCTTATTCTAGATGACTCGCATTTAAACACATTTAGAACGAACTCTCTTGATATTTTCCAATTCATGTAGTTGTCTTTTCGACAGGTGTTTCAATATCAATTCCAGATTATATGTGCTGTTGCCAATATCTTCACAAAAAACATTGCAATTGCTTTCTTAATGTCAGGAGTGACAAGAATTGAGTGCCTGATGTCATTGCGCATCCTATAGCTGGTGTTAACTATTGGTTATACTGACCTCCATAATTATTTGTTGTTGCGTTAATGGAATCAGGATGACAGACAGACATTTTGCAGTATTCCATGACTTTTATGAAACAATTTGAAGCCATGTAATGGAATATTTATTTCGAATAATACCTTACATTTTCAAGTGTTATGACACTTTATTCCTACCAGGGTCGATGGATCGGGGCGTAAAAATCCTATGTATGGCTTCCTTCGGAAGGGAAGTAAATCCGTGGGTCCCGTGTCGTACATTTACGGCACGAAAAGGAACTTCAAGCCTGAAAGAAGAGGTCTCTGAGCAAAATTTGTCGGCCGTTTCACGCCCTGAATTGAATGAGACGCTGATGACCTGAGATGTTAAAGAGCGTCCATAAATGAAACAAATCAATCAAACTTTATTCCTAAACGGGTTTGAACAGCAATTTTCTTGTGATTGTATAGCAAATTTTCATAGCCAATAAATAAATTCAATTGGAAATAGAATTCCCTTTATCAGCATTCAATATCATGATTTAAAATTACAACGTGAGTGATGTACGAAGTTTCATAAAGAAGTGCAGTTTCTTATTCAGAACAGCTTCAGATAAATAATGCAGGTAATTATAATTCCACGCATCCTTCCTTTCTGACTACAGGTTATATGTTAATATATCACAGTTCAGAAACAAAGCGCAAATTTTTAAGAAGCAGTCCTGATTTTCTCTCTTTATGAAGTTCTCTGACAGTTCTCTAACAGTTGTTGTTTCTAGCAAAACCGAATACTCTTTGGTGAATAAATTCGCTATACCTACACTTTTAGGCGCTATTGATTTTTCCCCCCTCTTTCTATTTTGTTGTTCTTCTTTTCATCTCTTTCTCAATTACTATTTTTCAATTTTTGTTTTCTGTATCTGCATGCTGTCTATCAGAAATATCCTTTTACTATGGATTGAATATTTGTGATCATGAAAAGGATACGTAAGCCTTTGACGCTGTTCCATAACGTTCATTTTCTCTCGAGGTTTTGTACCATTGTCAATTTCTGTTATCAGAAGGCACACTCGTTTCATGTGGATTGTATTTTGGCATCCTAACTACATAGTTGCATAATTTTAACTTATTAGGATAATGACGATTAGTGCTACACTGGGCCATAATTAACCGAAATACTATAGTTGGTTATTTGCTGACCATGACGTTTGGCGGGATCACGTGAGTCATACCAACCGAATTGAGGCTGTGTCGCTGTCGACCTCTATGGGTTAGATATGAAATAGCTCGTGGTGTAGGGGTTAAAAAGGCTCAAACGGTATAAAAAAACCAATTTCAGCCGAAAAAAGCTCGTTTTAAGGTAAATAGTATTTTTAAAGGCATCCTAAAATTGAACTGAAAATCCCCTCACCCATGACATCATCATCATTGGCACAGAGCTGCAACTGAATTTATACGGGTCATGGAATGCACAAAATAGGCTGTATATTACAATATGGCTGGCGTAGGTTCTAACGCGTCTTTTTTTTTTTTTTTTTTTTTTCTAATGTTGCAAATATCGCATTAAAACAACACAAGTCTGTTGATACAGTGCAATTTTTATATTAGCTGTAGCAGGATATATTTGTAATAAATGGTGATCGGTGTAGAACTGGTTTATTATGTTACGTCGTGCTTGACGATAGTGCTATGTAAAAGTAAACACCACAGCTGTTGTAATGTTTACTTTCGTTTAAATGAATGCGGTCGTCTAAGTATGCATTAGCATTAAGTTTTTGCACTCATAAAGTGATATAAGATTGAAGTTATAGTGAATTACAATTGATTCTTGTTAAGTCATGTAATATTTGATTTGTAGCATACATGGCAAGCTGACTCCACAAGTGCAGAATGCATAAACCTCGAAGAATCAAAATCACAGACTTGAATCCAAACCTCATATGTGTGTTGTGCGGCGGATATTACGTGGATGCCACGACCATCATCGAATGTTTACATTCATGTAAGAGAATGTATATTCTTACCATCTTTAAATATTAGAAATAGTAAAACGTTCTGTATGTCCCACAAAAATTGTGAATCTTTAAAGCAAGCATACTGTCACAAAGTTAGTTTCATGAGATGACAGTATGCAGTTGGAAAACAGTACAAGACACACTTTTGTAAAATTGCACAGTTGTGTTGTATTTGTATAAAAATGTGGGGTTATTATAGGAGTGGGGATCAAATGTACTTTTGAGTGGGCTAGTATATTTTATTGAATTTAACATGCTACAAGACAGTGTGGAAGATATTTAAATTTAATTCTCTGTATACTGTCACATTGAAGTATGCAGAATCCAAAAGTAGGTGCATGCAGTAAAGGTATAAGTACATTTGATCTCCAGTCTTGAATAAATATAAAAATACTTCCACAATAACTGCTATGCACCACAGTGCAGGAAGTCCAAACTATTGAACACAAGTTATTTTCATAGTGTGCCTAGCAAGGCACCAGTAATTCAAATAGTTTAATATGTAGAGCATGCATGAAGAAAGCAGCATTGATTATGCTGACAGTGTCTTACTTAATATTGGTTTGTTGCAACATGCATTTGAAAATTGCCTTTAAAAGCAAATGTATGTCCAATATTGAATTAGGATGGAAAATTTTGTTAAATTATTAATGGAATTTGTTGGGCCATTTAATTTGTTTTAAATAGGAACCTGTTAATATTATATTTTATATGCTGTCTTTTGTAATTGGAAGTTCTGCTGTGAGTTTACTGCAGAATTTTGTCAAAGATACATTTCTGTTTTTATGCTTTGCCAGGTGGTATCATTCACATGGTATGTGTATATATATTTTATATATGTACAAAATATATATATACACACATACTATGCCCTCATTCCCTTAAACGCTGAATGTTTATATATAAACTATTGGAAATTGGTTGACCTTCAGTATGTGTGCATGTTTTGCGAAGTATGCAGAGTAAGATATATGCTAAAACCAAGAATATTAATTTATGATTGTTATGTGCATAAGAAATAATACAATTACTGTAGTATAAAAATTTACAGGAGAAGCATGTGTATTGGAAAGTGCAACTTGATTGGTGAACAAAGTTCAAACCCAAGGCCAAAAAACTGGGTATTAAAAGAGAAGCTTGTTAAAATAGGCTATTGATTAGCAACTTCTTAAAAGTTATTAATGAAAGTATTTCAGCGGGTTGTGTATCTATCGACATTTCTTATAAATCCACTCAGCTGCTGTATCTTTGTATCTTCATCCATATATACAGGACTTTTACATAAAAACTATCCTGCATGCTCAGTGTTAGATTCTCAGCACCTGGGCATGTTGTACCACTTGCAGATGGGATTTAAAACACCTTTCTTAAGGGATAGTTTTTACTTGAAAGCCTGGTCTTCTTACTGCTGTACCAAAATAAACTTATGCAGGTGCCAAAACAAAATAACTGGGAGACAATTAACTATATTCAGGAGGATGAATTGCAGTGAACATCTCGAAATATTTTCAAAAAGATTCAGGCATGTCACACAGTAAAGGGCAGACTCTTTGAGCATCTACTGTAATGGTGAGTGGAATATTATTAATAAATAATGAAAAAAACAGAAAATGCATTCTGTGAGTTCCGACTGCATCACATGCTTTCCCTATGTAGTCATTTCCAGTTTGCAAAATAATGTTCCAATTGAATGGCAGAATGAGGATCTGTTTATATACATACATATATAAACACTTGTGCATCCCATTAAACATTTGCCAGCACATTGGTAAATGGTATTTTGTCAATTGGTGGTTAGCTGACTTTTGTCATGGCAAACAAATGGTTCATTGCAACACATTGTAGGTATATAGGCATAATATTAATTATATTTGTTGGGGGCCACACCTAAGAAAGGCCAGGGCCAGAGGTGGAGGCTGCCTTTATTTTTATTAGTATTTCAAAATAAATTATTTAAATAATAATAATAATAATAATAATGAATGTATATAGAGTAAGGTACTTAAAACTATTAGATCTATTTTTGCTAAATTTGAGGGCACATATGGATCCACAAATCTAGCCTATAAGGAATTAATACTGATCAGAAAAAAAGTTTTATTTTCAGCATAAATTTATATTTTTTTAATGGATCAGTAGCCATAAGTGTAGCAAAAATTAAACTGTATAAAATTAGAATTATAATACAGTTACTGCATGTGTCTAATGCAAATAGTTACGAGCAATCAATTTTAAAGTTTTATCCATCAAAAGCAAGTGAACAATAGTATAGTTATTAAATAAGGATTTTCTGCTTGTTTCTCAGTCTTTTGTTCTGTTTTCTCACAAATAATTACCTGGAGCTGGCCTGACTTCTGATTTGAAATCTTGATTTTTTTTCAATGGTATTTTTCCATGAAGGAAGTAGTTACAAGAATGTGCCAACTGTAATACCATAAGACATGCAGCATTGCATAAGAGCAGCTTACAATGCTATTTCTTCTGAAATGCTAAATAATGTACATTAATCCCTGCGTCAAAGACTGGAAACTTCAGTTGCAATGAATGGACACTATTTTGAACATCTATAAATCAGATATATTTTCTAGACTTATGGTAATAGGATAAGATAGCTACAGATAAGTCATTTGAAAGAAAACAAAAGGCTGAGAATATCCTTATTTAAATGTCATATTACTGTTCAATTGTTTTTAATGGATGGAATTTTAAAAATTGATTACTCGTAGTCTGTTAGCTTTAGAAACATGTCCTAAACATCATTATTCAAATTGTATTTTTATTAATTTCTGCTATATTTATAGCTATTGATACATTAAAAAAATATGACTTTGTATTAAAATACTAATTTTATCTGATCAGTATTATTTTTGTAGGCTAGATTTGTGAGCCTAGTGTGCCCTTAAATCTGGTGAAAATAGCCCATTGATATCCATAATGTATAAAAGATATTTGAAATGGCAGGTTTAAATGCTTAACCTTATAAATGAATAGATATAGTTATTAATATTCTATTGTAGCAGAATAGGACTTCTTGCATTAATTTGTCTTGGGCTTCCTCAACTTCCTCTGCTGCCTCTTGGGTTCCTCAGTGCTGGCGATTGTGATGGTAGTTGGGAGTCAGTTACCATGGTGGTGGGCAGCTAAAAAGATACAGAACACATTTTAATTTAACAGAACAAAACTTTTGATTTGAACAGTAATGGGATTTGTAAACAATTTACTCCTACAGGCTGAAATAAAATACAACCAGCGCACTGCTTATGCCCCTCATACAACTGCATAATTTATTACCTGTATCCATCTTTACATGCCCATTTGCTCATATGGGAAATTGCTTAATCTGTGCTCCATAAATAGAATAATTTTACTCTTTCCTGGACAACTGTTGGAGTGGATAGTGTGCTGGCATTGAATTTTAATTTCATATAAAACATCAACATGATGATATATTTTAAAGTATTACATATTTTTTAAAAATTACTGCTATAAATATAGGAAAAGAACTTAGTAGGGACAGTGTATATTTTTACATTTTTCAGCCTCCTTCTCCTCCTCCTGCACCCTCCTTTCTTTACCATCTCCCTTCCCAAACCCCCTCTTCCTAGGTTTGTCCCAGTAGTTAACAATGACCAATATTATCCTCCACTGCCATAGAATTTTACCTATTCTTAAGTGAACCTCTGTTTTATAACATTAAAACAAAGAACTTCTATTTTCAAAACATTCATTTTTTCGAGGCAAGATATAATATGAATGTGTGTGTTTATTCAAAATACAATAACATGTTCTTTCTGGGTAATTGTTTAAAAGAGCTACTTCAATTACTTTATGCAATGCTTTTCATTGAAGTGGATGTACAGTGTTTGCTAAGTATTATAATATATATTATATAATTTATTTGACAAAGTTTTATAATGATATTTTCATTTGTTTATATGTAGGCCATAACTGGATGTTGAGCATTTTGTGATTGATGCTAGAGTTCATGATGATTTGTTATCTAATTGGTACTGTAAATCTTTAAAAAAGTTTTCATATGGAACTAACACAGTGAAGCTCATGTGTTATTCTTCAAAAAAAAAAAGAAAAAAAATAGCAGTTTTAAATGGTTTTAATGAAGACTTAATATGTAATAAGATTAAAAAATTCCAGAAGAAGAAAAGAATTGAAAATTGCACCACATTATCAACAGTTAAAGAAAAAATGTCCTTTAAAAAATTCACATATGACCCAACAGTGATTTATAAATTTCAAAAAATATTTAAAGATGTTAATATAAAATTGACTCCCACTAATAGATTTAGTCTAAACAACGTTTTGAAAGACAATACTACAGATAATACCCCAAAGGAGAAAAAAGCAGGAATTTACAAGATTTCATGTGCTGAATGTGATAAGAACTACATAGGAAAAACCAAGAGGAATGTGGGTATACGTAAAGAACATATGAGGAATTTAAAATACAAACAAATAGAAAAATCAGCAGTGGCATATCACTTTTGGACCGAAAATCATGATATAAAGAAAAAAGTTGAATTATTGAGAGCTGTACAGGGACCAGTAAAATTGGATATTTGGGAAAAGATTTACATCTACAAACATAAGGATCATTTGATGAATTTTGACATTCCGAAAGAAGAAAATATAAATTTTAAGTTCATAAAAGTTTCACCAGAGCGGAACATTGCTTCTGATACTATGCAACAACAACCTTTCACACCAGTCGTCCACGGCCGAAGATGGAGATAACATATCTTTGAAACCGGTTCCGTATAATTTTAAGGTTAGTGAAGCATGAAGAGTGTTAAGACGACATATTCAATTCTATGTCCATATGTTCCAAGAGTTAAACTCATACTGACCTCCCTTCCAGCTAGTATGGGAACAAGATGAAAGCTGCAGCCAACTGTGTATGGAGTCTTTGGCTTGAACCATTCTTATCAATTTGCGCAGCTCTGGTTTTAGTAAACTATATAGTTGCCAATTTCATGAAGCTGTTGCTCAGACATATGGTTAGTAAGCCAGGATATCATTTCCGGTTTATGGGTATTGGAATTTTGAGAAGGATTAAGCATTGCATTATGGAATGGTGCATTGTCGATTGCAATGATATTGTGAGGAGGAAGGTTAGGAATAAGCCATTCACTTATCCATTTCTCATAATTTACATAATTCATATCGTCATGATAATCACCACTTTTCTAATGAGTCTTGTAGCATAGATATGCATTTTCAATGAAACCATCTTCACTTCCTTCATGTAGCACAATCAATCTTTGCCCTTTCGACACTGGAGCTAAGAGTCCCTCCATAGAATCATCACTCAAAGCTGATGGAGTTGTAGTGTGTGAACTATGAACATAAGTTTCATCCAAGAAGATGATGGGGCGACGTTCTTCTCTATATTTTTTCATGGCTCTCAAGTTAGCAATCGTTTTCTCATGGATGTTTCCCTGCTTTACTAATATATGCATATTATTTTTTATTTTTCTCCAGCTGAAACCCAGAGCCAAAATTATTTTGCCCAGTGTTGAAATACTGCCATCGAAACTAATGGATTTTTTTTAGCCCTATGGAGTTGTTTTACAGATAGTCTACATTTTTCAATGATATAAAAATCATTTATTGTCCTGTGAACCACAGATTCATTAAATTTGTCCAAGGTAGCTTTGGGCAACATTCTAGGCCTTTCCTTGTGTGGAATACAGAAAACTTCAAATGTTCTGACTTCTATTTCCTTCAGCTCTTCAACTATGTGGTTTAAGCTTCTTGAGGAGACAACCAGTCATGAACTGGTAAACATTGCTAACCACTTCACAGGTCTGAGAATGCAGAACTTTACTGCTCAGCTTACTGAACAGAGGGGGCATTGCAAAAATTATCCTGGCATTGTACTTAATGACGCACATGTTAAACGGTCTCTAAGATGTGTTCAATGTGGAAGTAAAAGAGATACTAACCTGATTCCCCTTTAAACATATAAACAGAAAATAAACTCAACCTGAAACCACTGTGCATCTTTTGCTCATTTGCCACCACTAAAAAATACATCTGTACCTCAGTATTTGGAAAACTTTATGAAAAAATTCTTTTAACTCGAATATTTAATTTTTTAACAGTAATAAGATTTTAGTACATTGGCAACATGGTTTTAATGAGGGACATCCACTCCGACTGTAGCAAGTGAACTTATTCATGAAGTTCTAGATAAAATGGACCAAAGTAAAAGCACAGTATGCCTATTTCTCTAATTAAAGCTTCAACATTGCATCATAAACTTTTATGAAATAAATTGGAATATTGGTCTAAGAGGTAAAGTAAACCAAATCCTCAGTCCTATCTAAGAAACCACTTACATACTGTGGAATATATTGTGAATATGGTAACCATATAACAACAATAAAGTCTGATTATAAAAAAGTACATTCTGATTATAAAACAGTACATAAGTATATTCGTTAAGGATCAGTCTTAGGTTCATTGCTATTTTTAATTGACACAAATAGCTTTCCAAAAGGAAATGAATATGAAGTAATGTTTTATGCTAATGATATGTCACTTATAAGCAACAATAGTTGTCTTGTAACATTAGAAGACAACATAAGCCAGAACTTGAAGCAAAACTTACCATTTCTACAAAAAACGAGTTGAATCTAAATGTCCATAAAACTAAATATATTTTATTTCAGCACAGTAGTAAAACAGGAGTTCATTCTCTAAATATAGGTGTTAATGATAAGCAAAAAGAGCAAGTCAATAACCAGAACTTTCTACGCATCCACATTGATTGTAATCTATCTTTGAATTTGAATTTATTGAATGCTAACAAAAATACAAGATCAAGTACAAACTACAAAGAGGCTTCCACCTATCTGGCGTAGGTCATTTTAGGTATCTTTCCTTACAATTACAGAAAATTTAATACAATAATTGGTTTTATACATCACCTTTATCTAAATTCTAATATAATTCAACAAAGTACAAAATTTCCATCTTGATTGCATCAGTTCCCAGTCTATCAGCAGCAGCCTAGTGGAATTCCAGGGGACAAGGGTCCAATCCAATCCAAGGTTCTAAAATAAAAATTTTTCAATTTCTCTACCTATGCCATTATTTTGTTAGCTAGCCCCAGTCTCTACAGACTATTAATTCCTTTATTTCTCAGATGCCTACTGCAATGCAGTATTTATTCACCTTCTAAAACAATTTCCAATTACAACCTAAATAATTTAAGTCAAATTTAATATATTTCCATCCCAGCCATTCCCAGGCCCATGACATTTCTCCAATAGCAATCGTTCTTTTCTCAAGACTAATTTGTTAAATTAATTGAATTAATCTGTGCAAGGTAATATGACTAAATATTTAATCCAAGCTCTTTGATTGCCATGATCATACTCCAAAATTTCCTTATTATCTAAACATACAGCTATTAAATACCCTTTAAGTAATTAGTACTACATTTTAAGTTATTAGATTTAACTTCCCTTCTTAGCACCCAATTCCATTTATTTATAACTTTACTTTGGAACTCCCATACTTTTCTGCTATCTTTACTGAAGATTTTAATTAAGGCTATCTATCTAATGTAAACCATTTCTCGTTCATAAACTCTTTCCTCCAGAGTCCCATCCCTCTACACTCCAAGAATTCCATATCTTGTAATCTATCTTATGAAAACTACACTGCTCCAAAAAAATTCAAGGAATCACATGTTTATATCAAAGCCCCAAAATAAATATTGAGACAATTACATTTTTGACAGTTTATAATGATAGAGTAAAGAAATATGTGAAATTATAATAGGCAAATTTTTGTTTCACAAGATTAGAAATACTAACAAATTTTTTATTAATGTAGTGGAAATACAAGATTACACTGTTTAATAATCAATGTTTCCATGGCTATTTCAACACTCAGTACCTAGTATGTCCTCCGTGAGCTGTGGGGACTCATAATAATTATGTGGCATGGTTCACTAGCCTCCTAATAAAGATTGGTGGTTCTCCCAGGTGCTGTGGCACAGCAGGACACTTGTAAACAAGTTTTACTGGCTTACTCTACAGATGCTCAATCTGATTCAGGTCAAGACTGCATGCAGGCCTGAATGTGGCATTCTTGCAGGACATCTTTGATATTCTGTGCTATATGAGATTTAGCATTACCATGCATTAAAAGAAAATTAGGGTCCATACTATAAGCAAAAGGTATGACATGTAAAGGATAATGTCAGTAATGTAAACATCAGCATTCATGAGCTGTGGGACAATAAGTTGTGTCCAAGACTCAATAGTAATGCCAGCCCAAACTATAATTAAACCACCTCCAAATCTGCCATGTTCAATATGGTGGCTGGAGCACAAAGTTCACCAGGATGTCTACATACACGTGTATGACCATTACAACCCTTCAGATGAAATTTGGACTCATCTATGAAGAGAACAGCCATCCATTGGCAGATTTGCCAATTTAGATGATTCTGAGCAAATATCAACTGGGCTACCTTGTGCTGACGTGTGAAACGAGGAGCTTGAAAGAGAGATCTCACCCCTGCATTTCTCAGTCTGTTTCTACAATCTGATCAGAAATCACGAGTCCAGTTAGTACATCATTTTGTAGATCTCTGGCTATTGATCGCATGTGTGTAAAGCGGATAGGACAAGATATCTATCCTGTACTTCTGTTGTCTTCTCTTATGCCCTTGTCCGGGCTGCTTCTTGTATCCTTTGTCTCTTATATATCGCCTCTAAACCCAATAGATGACAGAAAGGCTGGCAGGAAGAATTTCGGAGACAAAGCGAATGGAATGGCCATCTTCAATTCACGAAACTGCTAATGCGACTGATGTTTCATTCAAATGTTCCATTGCTCCATATTAGCCTCAGAGAACATGAAATAAAATTTACAACCATAGTTGCTGTTAAAACTGATTTTCAAAAACATAAGTCAAAGAGCTCTCACTTTGATTTCAATAGTTCTTGAAACTTTACTAATTTATTCAGAGAAAAACTAACAAATCCTAAAATATCTTTATTCTAATATTAAACAATACTTAAAACATACCATTAAAAATTACAGTATTTATTTTGGGTCTTTGATTTAAACATGTGTTCCTCTAATTTTTTTGAGCGTACATATTCATGTAATTTGCAATTGCATTAGGAAAAATTGATATTAAATAAAGAATTTTTCAAAATACTTAAAACCATAATTTTTAAAAAAAAGTTTGTATTATGGTATAATTTACCCACATTTGGGTTATGGGTTTGAAGTGGGGGGGGGGGGGTTGTGGAGTAACAAAATTGAATAGATTACTCCTACTCCAAAAATGATGCGTCAGATGCATATGCCATCTAAGAGTAGAAAATCCTGCAAATTAGCATTTAAGAACAATATGCTTACAGTCATAGCTATTTATGCATCTGAACTTGTTAAATTAGTAAAACAGAAATCATGGCTCATAAATAGAGACCACACTCTTATCACACTAGAGGCCATTATCACAGAGTAATGATAACTAAAATAACAGAAAAAGATGCACATATAATGGGATCTACTCTTTATAGAAAATTGCCAAATTATAGTAAAAATTCAAAAAGCAATTCTTTTAATAAAATCATTGTACATGTTAGCCATAGGAAATGTCTAGAAATACTGAAAGAAATATTGTAACTGAATTGTATTTTAATCTCTAATTGTGCATTTATGATAGTTGAGCATGCTTAATATTTTAACTAATGTGTCTACAGGCAATAAAATAAATTCAAATTCTAATTATGTTTGCATCATTCTGATTATCAGTGGGTGAACTTAATAAATGGCCAGGCTGGTCTTTAATTTTGAAGTGCATAATATTATCAACTATACCGCACCAGCCAACTTGTGCTTCTTGGATGTCATAAGGGTACCCTGTAGCAGAGAATGAAACATAATAATGGATCAATAAAGATATGGAAAATTAACAGACATTAATATATAGTGATGGAAATAATTTAGAACTAAAAGTTCAATTTAGATGCATTTTGCATGAATACAAATAGAATACTAGGAAATGCAAAAACCATATCAAACTAATGTTTAAATTCTTTATGCTGTTGATAAAAAATATGTATAAAATACTGAATTTAAAATAGACAAAAAGTAACTGCACTTCTCATATAAAAATAATATTCCAAAAGATGACCTAAGAAACAATGCATTAACTCCATTCCTGTTCAAATAAAAGAAAATTATATACTTAAGCTGCATCCTGGTTAGTTGGATTTTGTTTGTTCTTACCTGTGGTCTAGCATATATAACTTTCTTAATATACTTAATATTTTAGTCAGTGATTGTTACGTATTTTGAAAATTATTATCGTTACATGGAAATTTGCTAGTTGTCTTGTCACAACTCGCTATAAATTTTTTATTTATTTATTTTTGGAAGAAATGCTATCCTTTGAAATTAAAGGTGAGCATACATCCCTCTTAAAGGGTACAAAATCTGATATACCAGGTCACTTGCATGATCTGAAATTTAGATTACAGGGGAGAAAGCAGTTGATAACTCATACATTCAATATATTGGTTGGTTTTAAAAATAGTTGTGTAGTAATTTCATTTTAAAGAAAATCATCTAGCTTCCTTTTCTGCTTGTATACAGTTCAAAAATCAGCATTAAAAATTAAATTTTTCAAAATGTTTTGAGAGAGTAGAAAGGATAAAAGATAATTTTCAAAATAGCTTTAAAGAAGTTGAATTAAAATGTGTTTACCATTTTAACATGATCCTTTTCTTATAAAATTGAGTGTGTTCCATTTCCATACAAATAGAACTAACTGATCCACAAAATGGTTAAATTTTAAAACAGAAATATTCCAAAAGTTGAAATACCTGATCTATTCTTATTGAGGGCAAAAATATTCAGAGATGAGAAAGTTTGTTTCATTCACATCTTATGTTACTTTAGCAGCACATATTTACGCAAACAGCTGTTTTGCTTATGAAAACTATCAAAGCAACACTCAGATCTAGAATGGCCAATGTAAATTTTTCATCCATTATGAAGGTTGTGTCTTCGAATTCTTTTGCTCCAAATTTTGAAATCCTAGTTACAAGCAAGCAGCATCAAATGTCTGACAAATTCATAAAATGTGACTTACTGTTTTGGTTTTTTTCTTTGTCAAAGTATTTATTTAACATTCTTTGCATATTTTATTCTGTCATACAATGTGGTTATTTGAGTTATGTGCCAACAGCACAGATTCGTATTGGGAGAAGCCAGCCACCAAGGCCATAAATGCATGTGCAGATAGCAGCTTGTACTTTATTTGAGGAAGTTTTGTCAGCAAATAGTTTTTCATTCTTGTGTTACCCAGTGCTTTCACTGTAAGTAAATTGTGAGCTAATTGTTCTTTGTCAGTTATGCTACTACATTAATTTGAATAATGGGCTCAAGAAATTCTAGAAATTTCTGGTGTACTTTGCAAGAAACTTGGTAGTTGCAGATACCAAATTTTTGGAAATAAATTCAATACCTGAGTCCCACATCAGCAACTGCAAATATGTTTGTTGATCATTTACCTTCATTGAGGCATTTCTCAGAAGTTAGTGTGCAAGAATTGTGTATTATATTGTAATTCTT
Organism: Metallyticus violacea; assembly: GCA_030762175.1. NCBI lineage: Eukaryota > Metazoa > Arthropoda > Insecta > Mantodea > Metallyticidae > Metallyticus > Metallyticus violacea. The sequence goes on from CM060832.1 coordinate 40,331,939, forward strand.
CAAGAGGGATGGCCATTTTTACCTTTTCCTTCAGAAACAAGAACCTTAATAAGGTATCAATTTCGAGTAACTTGGCCATGTTTTTAGTAGATGTACCTCCATCTAGAGTTTCAATTGAGTTTTTTTTTTTTATTAGGTTTATTTACGGATGCTCTTTAACATCTCAGGTCATCAGCATCCCATTCAATGTGGGGCGTGAAACGACTGACAAATTTTGCTCAGAGGCCTCTTTTTTCAGACTTGAGGTTCTTTATCGTACCGTAAATGTACAACACAGGACCCATGGCTCTACTTCCCTTCCGAAGGAAGCCATACTTACGAGTTTTACACCCAAAAAAATCCATCAATCCTGGCCGGGTTTAGGAGGGATATGGAGTAAGAGTGTACAGTTCGACTTGATTTTAACTATTACCTTTTTTTTTGTTATCACTGCTCTGTTTTTAGTATCCTTCATAATCACTGATGGTATGAGCATTGCTCATATCTACATGATGTAAAAAGCTCCTCTTAACTGTCGGTCCTGGTGGTGTAGTAGTTACCATACTTGCCTTGTAAACCCAAGATTGTGGTTTCAATCCCAGTCATGGTTAATTGATTTTTTGGGTATAAAAATCTTAAGTATGGTTCCCATGTTGTAGATTTATGGCAAGAAAAAGAAGCTTAAGCCTGAAAAGAACAGGCCTCTGAGCAAAATTACCAGCTATTTCACACCCTGGATGCTTATGACCTTAGATGCTAGTGTCTGGAAAGAAAAAAAGAAAAATCCCTAATCAAGTGTAAATTTGATGGTACAAGCATTGCTCACATCTACATGATGTAAAAGCTCCTCTCAACTGTTGCGATCCTGGTGGTTTAGTGGTTACCATAGCTTGCCTTGTAAACCCAAGATTGCGGGTTCAATCCCGGCCTTGGTTAATTGATTTTTTTGGGCATAAAAATTTTAAGTGTGGTTCCCATGTTGTAGATTTAAGGCAAGAAAAAGAACCTCAAGCCTGAAAAGAAGAGGCCTCTGAGCAAAATTTACCAGCTATTTCACGCCCTGGATGCTTATGACCTTAGATGTTAGTGTCTGGAAAGAAAAAAAGAAAGAAAGAAAAAGAAAAAACCCTAATCAAATGTAAATTTGAAACATGCCACCTGCAGCCGTAAATGAGTAATTGTGACTTCTGTTAAAAGTGTATTTTTTAATTGTTGCTAAGTTAAGGCACTTGAAATGAAAAATTTGTTCTTGGTATAAAAATTTTGCTAATGCTCATTTTTGTATCATTTATTACAGTTTGCAAAGCATGCATTGTACGGTATCTGGAAACAAACAGGTACTGCCCCATTTGTGATGTTCAAGTACATAAGACAAAACCTCTTCAAAATGTACGGGCAGATAAAACACTGCAGGATATTGTCTACAAACTTGTGCCAAGTTTATTTCAGAGTAAGTGTTTATATAGTTATGTGCTTATAATACATATGAAAATAGTTATATAAAACAGTAAACAAGATTTTTAGTATAGCTATGGGTAGTTTTAATATGTCATCTTAGTTTCATATATTTACCATTTAAATTTGAAACTTGAAAAGTGATAGGATCCAAAATATTTAATTTTAAAATTACTTTCTTGTCAGAACTAATGCAGTGAAACAATTAATTATTCTTTATTAGCACTTGAATCAATTTAATACTCTTATGCTCAGCTAACCATTGAATTATGCAGAACATGTTTCACAGGCTTTTGCCCAATCACCGAATGTGATATTCTATCAAACATGTGTCTGATTCATTGTTGCACCTAGTAAAAATGTTCATTATTGAACCTTTTGGGCTTAAAAATTCTATGTATGACTTCCTTCAGAAGGGAAGTAAAGTCATTGATCCCGTGTCATAAATTTACAGCACATAAAAAACCTCAAATCTGAAAGAAGAGGCCTCTGAACAAAATTGATTGGCTTTTTCACAACTGTCTTAACCAACAGTTATGTATATCGCTTGAAACTGAAGGCTGAAGGCTAAAGTAAAGAGTTTTATTTGTCACAGCAGTGCATTATACAAGTGTAATGATATAAAGATGTAAAGATAATCCATTTGTAGCATATAGTTTGTTTCAGATCAATACCATAATCACGTGAATAAAATTTTTATTTACACGAACTGTAACACTTACAGATGAAATGCGTTGTAGGAGAGAATTTTATGCAAAGCACCCAGAAGCACAACCAACCAGCCGTATTGATGCAGGTGATTTAACAGATCATGCATATTTCTATGCTGCTGATGAAGCCATTAGTCTTTCATTGGAATATTATCAATCTGAGAAATCCCCACATCAGGTGAGTGTAAATATATTGGTAGTTAAAAATAATACATTACAACCTTAATTCATCATTTTTGGAAAGACCAAATGTAACATACGATGGATGCAGGAAAACGATAGTTACGGGAAGTGTATAAATCATGTTCAAAAACAAAATAAAGTCATTATTAAGCAAAACCTTTATTTTGTGTCAATTTTACATGTTACCCTGTACGTATTTTACACTTTTTGTTGGTCCTTGTGGTCTTGGTAACCTGCTTGTCTCATAGACCCAAGATTGTAGGTTCAATTCTGGTCATGGTTAATGAATTTTTTTCTGGCGTAAAAATCCTAAGTATGGTTCCTTTCAAAGGGGAAATAAAGCCGAGGGTCCCATGTTGTAGATTTATGGCACCTAAAAGAACCTCAAGCGTGAAAACAAAAGTCTCTAAACAAAATTTATCAGTCGTTTCATGTCCTAAATTGAATTGGATGCTGATGACCTGATAAGTGAAAGATTGTCCGTAAATAAAACAATGAACAAAAATCAAAACATTTGTCATTTTCTTTAAAAAAAGGTCCTTAACTAACATTTGCTTCTTTCATTTTCATGTAAAATGAATTTTCCCTGTTGCTCACTACTGGCCATACCTCAGTTTCATGTGCATAGAAATTGCTGGTACAGTTTCACATGCTCTCAAAGCTTTGGCAAACATCGGCATGCCTTTGGCTGTTGCACCATCTTTCCCCTCATCCTCATTTCCCTCACTGGTTTCAAAATAACTTGCAACTCCTCCCAATTTGTCACACACTTCAACAACACTTTGAACCCCACATGTGACGTTATCATCCACTGCCTCGTAGTGTCAAAACTGACAGCAGTAGGCCCATGCTATGCATTATCAGCCTACTTCCAAGGTAGCCTGTACTTTAGTTTACAAAAATTTTGAGTTCATGCATTAATATCCTCTATCTACCACAAATGTGGAAAAAGGTAAAATGATTTGTATTTTGAAAAAAGGAAAGGACCAGGTCCATCCATCTACCAGCCAATCAGCTTGCTCCCCATGTTGTCCAAAGTGTTCAGATGTGCTTGGAGTGACTGTTAACTCAGCTGATTCTGGAGCACCAGTTTGGCTTCAAAGTAAAACACTTGACCACTCAGCAATTACTGCAAGTGGTGGAGAAGACCGCTTTGGGATGCAAGCAGTGCATGTTCTCCACCGCTGTGCTGCTTGACATGAGAAAGCATTCCCTAGCACCTGGCACGCACAGCTTATTTATAAGCTCATGAGAACTGGACTGCCATGTGTGGTTATAGAGTTAATTGATAGTTTTCTCTTAAACTGTTCTTTGTCAAGTTGAAGATTGAAGATCAGATCACAAATGTCAGAGATGGAATTACAAGGAGCATGTTGTCACCAACACTCTTCTCTGTTTACATGTTGGATTTTCCTACAAAACATAGTACATCTACTTATCAGTATGCTGATGATGTTCTTATTTTGGCCCATGGTGGAAACTTAAATTTTGTACTAACTCAACTCTGCTGACACCTTACCCAGCTGGAGGAACAAGCTGGTGCATGCAAGTCAGTGGTGAGAAAAGCAAGGCAATTCTCATCACCAAGTGCTGCAGGCCAGCCAATCTGAGAGCTCTTGAGTGTGCAGGACCAGGCAATACCCTGGAGGAACCAGGTCAAGTACCCAGTGGTTACCTGGACCAGAGGCTAATCTTCCAGCCCCATGTGCGAGCACAAGGTGCAAAGGCTCAAACAGCCATTTCAATTTTTAAACCAAACTCCAATCCAGTTCACATAAAATTGCAAATTTATAAGGCTGTTATTCCGCAATAATGTTATGTGCTAGTGAGGTTTGAAGCTACACAACTCTATCCTACATCACTTATTTGCAAAAGGCGCAAAACATTGCATAAGGAGAATTTTTTGGTACTGCTTTTATGTTCTCCACATGAAACTTCTGACTTCGAGTACATTAATGATACTATAAGGAGACTAGCGCAGAAAGCATACGCTCTACACTACACCGTTCCATCCACAATCCATCACCCATCTGAGTCATAACATTACTGAACATACCGCCTGTGGTGCCTCAGTAGTAAAAACGGGCGTTAAACACTACTCAAAAAAAAAAAAAAAATTACTGAACATTACATGTCAGCAGACAACAGGTGTACAGGGAGATATAGCCAACTAGTGGCCTGATGTTCTCCAGAATCCGGTTCCACAATGCCAGGGAGTCTGCCCGGAAAAGGTGTAAGGTGCATGGACTATCATCATCATCATCATCATCCTGCGGCTGTAAAAGTATCGGCACTGTGGGGAGTTTGAATCATGCTTTTTCGGATCAAGCTTGACGCAAATTCTGTACATGCAGCTATTGCTGCTTTAATATTCCAGTGTGAAAACTATCATTCGAGAATAGAATTTCTTTGGGACTGAACTTCGTGAATGAATAATGCAGGAAAACAATTCTTCGAGGCATGATGAATGTGAATTTTATTCTGAGTGTTATTTAAGATTTAAGGTAAAACTGATGAGGGCCACATAAATTGAATAATACATCCAGGAAAATGATGATTCTGAGAGTAATTGATTGAGGTTCCACTGCAGTGCTTGTATTTAAATAAACCGAATAAATTGTATATAGAAAATACAGATGTTGTTTTTCATGTAAAGACATGTAAAATTCATAGTTGCTGTAATATACTCACTCCCCTGAACCTAAACAGATTATAGCAGGCTCAGTCATGGGTGGATCCAAAATGTGAGCCTTTCTGAACACTTAATTCAACATGGAATAAAATGTTTTCAGTCTTATAGATTGTGGTTGATTAGATGAAGGGCATCGCCTGTTGTTGGCCCATAGCACTACAACCGTAATCTTTATACTAAGCATTGACATTCCCACTATCTTTGGTGGAATCATTTAGTTTTCCGTAGTTTATTTATCCTGTTTGGTAAGAGCCTTTATTCTTATCCTTTCCATGACTGGTATGCATGTTATGAATGTTTTTTAGTTCTTTTTTGTATCAAAATTATTTTTGCATTTGTTTATTTCAATTGCATCATGATTAAATGTATGATAATGGATTTTATTGCCAAGAGCTGGTATCTTAAAAATGGATATCATGGTTCTTTTTAAGGCATGTTCTAATACCACAAGTTTTTTCACCTGTATTAGTTTACATTGATTTCATCATTCCTTTATTCTTGTGTTTATTCTGTATTGCATAGTCTCAGTGTAGGCATATTAACAGCTGAATAGCATGTGATTAATTCCTGGAATACATAGGAGGACCTTTCTGTCATTTGTCAATTTTAGATTATGTTTAAGTTGACAATAAGAGTTTGTGACTTTTGCATGTGGTATGTCTCCACATATTAGAATTGTAGTGATCTTGAAAAAGTAAAATTTTTCACTCAAATTGTACAAAACATGGCTACAAAGATCACTGAACCTAAATTCAGTATTTTTTGGGAGGGGGGAGATGAGAAAACTTGAATTACTATACTAAAATATAAAATTTTCAATTTTATGAGCAGCAGAAAAGGTTGAAAAGAATGTGATTGTTCTTGGCAGAAATCAAAAGTAGAGAAAAATATATGAAGAATATGTGATGTGAGATGGCAAAGTTTGCAGAATTTTCACAATTTATTTAAATATTATATATTTATTTAATAGGCTCAGATTGTATACTTATTTAATGGACTCAGGAAGAAGATTCAAGAATATGGCCGGGCAAGACATGATAGCTCAGAGCGTCATGTAAGAGCATCAACACAATCCAAAGATCCATTATTCAACATATGGCTTGTATGAAAAAATCACATTTCACTTAAGTTTATTTAAAGTTCTTATAATGTTGATGCTGAATTAAAATTTGTTTATTTTATGTATATATGTTATTAGTTTGTTTTAATCATTTATCACAGGGTTGTCTTTATGTTTCTAACTAATTTAAACCAAAAGGTCAAATGCAGCTTATGGTTCCAGCTCACACTACATTTTCTGGTTCTTATGTAAATCTGTTTACAATTGCATTGTATAGAATAGACACTTGGAATCAACAAGAGGTTCCAGTCTCTCTTTGGCTGATCATAGATATTGATTTATCTTTCTTATAGACTTAAATATAGGGTAAATATAATGTAAATTCAAAAATAAAAGAACAAAAAGATGCTGCAAATTGTGTCAGAGAGAAAAATCAGCAGTAGTAAAACATGCAATGAAACAAGGCAACATATTTGTTTTCAAGATATGGAAATACTTAATAACACATATGCTGTCACACTCATTTGTATCATTAAATCATGAAATGTTAAACATAGCAGTAATTAACCTCAACTCATGTTCACATTTCTTACACTATACTCCATTCACTTACATAAAAGTAAGACGCGTTTCGGGAGAATCTCTCCCATCTTCAGTTGCTCACTGAACCTCCATTATTCGAAACTAAGAGATTCTCCCAAAACGCTTCTTACTTTTATGTAAGTGAATGGAGTATAGTGTAAGAAATGTGAATACATGAGTTGAGGTTAGATTGCTACTCCATTGTCAACAGCTTCGTAAGTACAATATTTATAGCAGTAATTATTTAAATAGAAAAGACGAAATAACAAAAATTCATAAAGCATGGATATTGGTTTTAGGAAAAATTAGTCCAAAAACTCTGGTAGGCACCTTATAAAAACATCCGAAAAGAAGGGGGACTGAGCGAAAACTTCTGCAAAGGGAGGGGAAGAACAGGGTGTATAAAGAGAGATTTCCTGCATGTCCATCACTTGCTCCAAGTTGTTGATGAATCTTAGATCTCTGAAGATTCATGATAGTGTTGCAAACAAAATATTAGATGTGTTTTCGTCAAATTGATGTGGCCTACTACTCCAGTGCCTTAAATTCTTCTGGAGTAATACTGGCCTGAAAGAATAATTTCTTACGTTTTATGTTTGTGTTAATCTTAATTTTTAGTCTTTACTGCTGTCTGGAATCTCTCCATATAATTATCTTTTTGTTTGTTGCTATTTTTTGGTATATGCTAAGGAATTTAAAATTTGAGCATTTGAGTTTCCTGCATGACAAGATTGTACAAAATAAAATGCTAATAATTAATGAAAGATTAGTTTTTTGGCAAAACTTATTAAAATGAATATGATTTTTCTAGATTTAAAGGAAAAGCGTAGTACCCTTTAATCATGTATTTTAGGCAGTGAAGTTTCTAGAAGCGGGCATACCAAATATGGAGAAAAGAGCTGAAAATATGGACTGCAAATAACAAACATTGTTAAAGGATTAAAGGAAATGCAGTGCTTGATATGCTATAGGTTACCTAAAATGCGTGCTAATTGTTCTTGACCACCACAGATATTACCGAAACCATCAGCTCTTGCATTGCTGTGCATGATAATTGTAGAATGGTTATTGAGAATGGTCTTCATTTTGTGTTGTTACTTTAAGAGTTTATAGTATGGATGGCATTTAGTGGTAGTTGAATCTCCCAAGATTTTCTGGCAATGCTGATGTAGTTTTATAATATACCTTTTACACTATAGTTTTGCCAGAATCTTTAAAACTTTCTATACTTGCTAGTTTTGCCCATATTTTCTCAGATTAGCATAGACATTTTTCATAGAAAATAATTTTCTGTTATAGAAAATCCCATGCTCTGCAAGACGTTATTTCCGCTGTCCAGCAGCTGTAACTGTAGCCCATCTTCAGAAGTTGATTCGAGCAAAGTTTGGGCTTACAACTGAGTACCGTGTTGATATAATGTATATGGACAAAATCTTAAATGAAGAATTAACTCTAATGGATGTAGCATACATCTATAGTTGGAGAAGAGTAAGTGGAAAATTTTGTTTTTAATCCAGCTCAGATTATTTGGCCCTTCACAATCATGCAACCATGAAATATAAATGCAACATAAAATATATAGTATAAGAGTATGTAAAAGCACTATATGATGCAGGATGGTTGTCTATTCTGTAGAACTTAGAACCAATGCAAAATTAGGGAGGACATAGAATTTAAACTGTGATTTTTTTCTTGTGTTTTCATAAGATAAATTTATGTTAAAAATATAGACAACCTTCTGAGCAGATTGTTATTATTTTCATCATAATTTTCTCTACAGAACTGTTGGTTTTGTCAAATACACAAGAAATAAATACAGTGAAATATTACATGTCATTACAGAAGATTAGCTATTTAACTATTACAAGATTAAAACAAAAGTGTTAAAAAGTGTTATAGTGAAATAAGGAATGTTTAATATGTGTTGCAGTGTTTTGTAAGTTCATCAATACTACAAAACCCTTGTTTAATTAAGAATTTTTTGCTTAATTTTTGGAATTGGTATAGTGCCTTACTTTAAAAATACTACTTATCAAATTATAATCTACAATGTATCTGGTTGACATAGCGTTAACCTTTTTGAGAGGACTATTTATCTTGGTGTGAAGTTTGATGTTAGTAATTATGTGGTAATTATGAGTCTGATTGTTAGATTTGAAATGTTGGATTTATTTTGTATACAAAGCAAACTGTTTCAAATACATATAAACATGGTAGTTAAAATATTAAATATATTTATAATGAGAAATGTTGCTAAGGTTGAAGATTAGTCCTAATTATTTTCTTTTATACAGTGAATACTACATTCAGATTTTGGCTAGAACCCCATATTATAATACCATAGGCCATTGTCCATCAGGCAGTCCCTAGAGCTCTTCTCTCTGGCCCTTGAAGGGAGTAATTTGCTATTTTTCATAATAACTTCCAAAATAAGTGTAATTAAATATAGCATTTACATACTAAGTTGAAGAAGTGGCCAAGGATCAGAAAGACTGGATTCCGGTTAAATACCTTCATTTGTAAATTGAATCTGTCGTCTTAACACTCTTCATGCTTCACTAGCCTTAAATATATACGGAACCGGTTTCAAAGATATGTTATCTCCATCTTCAGCCGTCTCTGTCGTCCACGGCCGAAGATGGAGATAATATATCTTTGAAACCGTTTCCGTATATATTTAAGGTTAGTGAAGCATGAAGAGTGTTAAGACGATAGATTCAATTCACATGAGCTTCACTGTGTTAGTTCCATATGAAAACTTTTTTAAAGATTTACAATTTTTAAAAAATTTTGACCTTCATTTGTGTTTCCAATTCTAAAAACTGTGAAGCTTTGCATTCTATGAACAACAAAGTAACCCTAGTGTAAGGTTGCTTAAGAATCAAGGTGAATGTTCTTAATTATCTAGTGACTGGATTTGATAATCTTATGCTCAACTTATTGTTGAATTATGCAAAACTAGTTTCGCAGGCTTTTGCATAAGATTATCAAATCGACTGACTAGATAATTAAGAACATAATAGTCGCTTCATTGTAATCGTTCCGGCACGAAATTAAATGTTATATCAAGTTGAATGTTTGCAGAAGGGGAAAGCTTGATGAAACATAATGAGACAAAGAATTATAGTCATTTCCAATTTCTCGCTTTGTATCTTCAATTCTTTAGCACATGTTAGCATAGCATATGTAAACTTGAGTTTGGCAGAAGCAGCGGTAGCAAGAGGATTGTGCACGACACTCCAAATGGCATAGAGCTTGGGAAGATGGGTAATAATTTAGAAATTTACTGGGCCAGAATTAGAAGATATGTACACAGAGAAGGAATAATGAAAGGAAAGGTATTCCAATGAAAAACAAGTATTTGTGGTTGTTAGCCATACTAGCCATAATGTTGATTATTGGGGTCATTGAGTTAAATCCAGGCCTCGAAGATATGAGCCAGATAATGGCTATGTTAAAAAGATCCCAAAAGATATTGTTGATCTGAAAAAATAGAAAAGAGGATTGAGATGAAGTTGGATAATAATATAGAAGGCCAAAGCATGTTACATATTATGAAAAAAGAAATGAATGAAGAGTTATGGATATTGTAAATAAAAATAGAGAATTAGAGAGAAAAAGGAAGTGCAGTTAAGACACAATTTGATAATATTGGGAGTGGAGGAGAACAGAGAGAAGTAATTGCTGCAAATAATTGAAATGTTTGAGAAAGATTTGGAGATGAAATTGGTTGGTTGGGAAATTGTGACTTGCTTTAGAACTGGAGGAAGAGAAAACAAACCCAGTTCAATAGTAGTTAGATTAACAATAAATAAATTTAAATGGTCAATTCTGAGCAATGCAAGAAAATTGAAAGGAACAGAATTTTTCATAGAACAAGATTATAGAAAAGAAGAGATGGATGTTAGTAATTTATTATTAAAGAAAGTGAAAGAAGCCAGAGAAGAGAAGAAAAAACCTATGTAAAAGATATAGAACTATGGATTGAAGGGAAGAAAATGGATAGAGTCAGCAGCAAATATAAAAAGTGCATACCGAGAAATGGCAATTTAGCAGTGCATTTGGAAACAAGCAGTTGTGGTGTCTGAATGTGAGGAAAGAAGAGTGTATATATGCTGGCAAGATGCATATGGTGAGAGGAGAGAGAAAAAAAAAAAAGGACATCAATGTGATGTTAGCAAGGAGGTGTATCACGCAAAATGATAGGGAAAGAGCAGAATCATAGACCTTGTCATCAGCTGAGAGGGAAATATATGGCAGTAAGCTTAAAGTGGTGTCACTCCCGAGGGTAGCATATTAAGGTAGCTGTTAATTAGAATGCAGCTGCATGCGAAAGAAGAACAAGGTACAGACCAAACTTGGAGAAATTCAGAGGAGGAAAGAGTGGTTGAAGATAAGAATTGAACTGGAAAGTGGTGCTCGGGCGCATACAGCGCAAGCTGTGGCTGATCTGTTAGGTCGATGGAATGGAAAGTACTGTACCATCCACCATACTCCCCGGACTTAAGTCCTTGTGACTTTGATTTGATTCGAAAGATGAAGGAAACACTTGGTGGCATTCGCTTCAGAAGTGTTCCAGAGATTCGAAAGTCAGTAGACCAGTCCATCTGCACCATCAAGAGAACAGGCTCTGCTAAAGGTATACTATGACTTCCACATCGCTGGCAACAGGTTATACACAACGCTGGTGACTACATTGAAGGACAGTAAAGGTTGCTAACATGTAACTCTTTTGTATCGATTGTAAATAAATAGTTGCCACTATTTAGGTTCCAACTCTCGTATATATGGTCATTTGTGAAATATCTTGAGAAAGAAAAGGGTGGGAAATAGGAATGGAAATAACATTTTAGAAATCTGATAGGTGGTGGAATGGTCCAGAGCTATGAATTAAATTTAGATAATACTGTGAACAGGATAGAATGTTTAGATAAAGGTTTAATATGAATGAGATAGAGTATCAGGTCAAAATTTTGAAAAGAAAAAAGGCTTCTGGAATAGATGGAATTCCAGGAGAATTTTGGAAAACATTTGGGAAATGGAAGGAGGTGTGAGACTGCAGACAGAGTTGTTAAGCAAGATTAAGGAGAAGAAGGTAATACCTGAGAGCTACTGAGAATGGTTGTACCACAATACAAAGGAAAAGGTGATTATTAACTCAAGCAACTATAGAGGAATTAGTCTGTTATCTTTTTTTTAATAAACTATAAACTGTAGCTGGAAGGTTGCATGAGGGGCAGAAAAGGAAGGTACATTATCAGTATTTCAAGCAGGTTTCAGAAAAAGAAAAAGAATGATAGATTATATATTGATGTACGGTAGTAGATTAATCAAAAGGAGAGAATCGTGATAAATTGGCACAGGTATTTGAAATTAGATAAAACAATATACTAAAAGAATGTCTTATGTAACAGAGAGATGTACTGGGAAGAGACTGTTGGCTTTGGGAGGCGGAGAAACTACAAAAAAAAATTAGAATGGAAAATTTATGGTGATTGAGTGAAAGTAATGTCAGTGATTTTGGAAAGAAGTGATACAGAGGGTAGAAGATATTTGACTAGTTTAGAGGATAAACATTCTTTAGATTTATATAAAGTAGTTATAAGAAATTGGGGATGGGTGAAATATATAAATAATCATGATTAATGTGGAAGAATAGGTCTTGCATGAATGCGTACAAGGTATTGTTTCTAAAAGGATTAAGAATCAATTTTAAAGAAGAAGTATTATGTGTGAGAAAGTGGATAGTGTGTTCTATTGTCAAATAGAATGTGAAATGGTAAAAAAGGTGGAGAGATAGTATGTATCTGGGATTAAAAATGAGACAAACTACAAGATATAGTGACTATTAAATGTTATCAGACATGAGTGTAGGGAAAATAAACAAGATTGGGGAATTCTTAGGAAAAGTAAGGGGCAAGTAGAGAATAAGTTTAAGGAAGGAGTTTGAGGGTACACATAGGAGTGAAAATGGTAATTTATTTTCAAGGTTCCTTACCATACATATAACGTGGTGGTTAAGGTATGGGAGAACCTTAGTTTTGGTACTGCTAAATTTTTAGATATTTTGTTTGTTTATGAAATTTAATTATAATGTCGTTTACTGGAATATAATCATTTATTCATTCATTCATTTTAAGAAATAAAGGGAATAGAGTAAATATTTTCTTTGTAGATTTTGAGAAAGCGTTCGATACAATAAATAGGGATGCATTGGTATACAAATTGAGGTGCAAAGGATTCAGTATTGAATTTATTCTAGGACTTCAAAAATTATATGAAGGAGTCAAGTTTTGTATCGGATGTGAAGGTAATAGAACCACAGTTTATGAGTCAGAATTTGGGTTTGAGGCAAGGGTGTAAACTGAGCCCAATATTATTTAATTTATCCTAAACTTAGGTATTCCTTTTTTTACACTAACTCCATTTACTTACTTAAAAGTAAGACGCGTTTCAGGAGAATCTCTCCCATCTTCAGTTGCTCACCAAACTGCCGTTACTCGAAATGATGGCTGGACGCTCGGATGTTTCTGTGGTGGCCTCTGTTGGTTGAAATAGGAAATTGCTGAGTTCATCCATAGGAGGAAACTCAAAATTCATTAGGTTTCTCTATTTTTTAATATAAAAATGTTTTCCCAAGTGAATAACTCCAATGGGTTGTGAAGATGTTTCAGCAGTTTAATTTCCGAAATTAATTTCTCTGTTTTTTAATATAAAAATGTTTTCCCAAGTGAATAACTCCAATGGGTTGTGAAGATGTTTCAGCAGTTTAATTTTCTGAAATGAATTCCGGAAATTAAACTGCTGAAACATCTTCACAGCCCATTGGAGTTATTCACTTGGGAAAACATTTTTATATTAAAAAATAGAGAAAACCTAATGAATTTTGAGTTTCCTCCTATGGATGAACTCAGCAATTTCCTACTTCAACCAACAGAGGCCACCACAGAAACATCCAGGTGTCCAGCCATCATTTCGAGTAACGGCAGTTCGGTGAGCAACTGAAGATGAGAGAGATTCTCCCGAAACGCGTCTTACTTTTAAGTAAGTAAATGGAGTTTAGTGTAAAAAAATGAATACCTAAGTTTAGGATATATTACCACTCCATTGTCAACAGCTTCATAAGTACAATAATTATTTAATTTGTTTATAGGTGATATCTTATATAGGATCATGAATGATAGATAATAGGCAGTGTCAAATTATTGGAAAGCAGGAATTGTCAGAATTGCTTTTTGTTTATGATATTTTTAATAGTGTTTAACACTCCTTTTAACTACTAAGGCATCACAGGATGCGGACACTGATGATAAATGAGATGAAATGATAGTTTTTTTTTTTTAAAGGAAGTAAGCATTCCAGACAAGGTTTAGGGTACCTCCCCAGCATTTAGCATATATGAGGACTGCGGAAGCCTGGAAAATACCTCTGTCAGGGATAACGGTCCTGATGGGAAGCAAATCCCAGACCTCCCGCTCATAAGTCTGCCTTAATGACCTTGTCCATCAGTGGCGGTTTGCTGGCAATCTCCTACAGGAGCACCATTATATGATTACAACATGTCTCAATGAAATTGCTAGATTTTGTGCAGAATGGGGTCTAAAGATAATAGTATTTAAAAAAGGATCAAAATTAAATAAAGATGAGAGATGGTTTATAAATAAGAGACCGAATAGAGGTAATTAAAGAATTTTATTATTTGGGGATTAGATTTTTGAGTAATAGAAAATGGGAGGTACAGTCTAAATGTGCACAAATTAAAGGTAATTAGGTATGAAAGCTACCAGAATAAGTTTGTATAAAATTCCCACATTTTCAATGAAATGGCTAGAAAAACTATATTTAGCTGCAGTGAATCAAAGATGATGTATAGTATAGAAATTTGGGGAGTGTCAAAAGGGTGGACAAAGGTTGATGTGGTACATAGGTTTTGCAAAAATTTAATGTTACCAAAAAGTGTGCAGAGGGGGGTGAGTTTGGCAGAACTAGAAAGAATAGGAAGGAAAGTTATAAAAGTGGAGAGATTCTTGTAGTATTGGCATAGATAGTTTTGAATAGTGGGACTTTTCACTGTGAAATATAGTATAATATAACACATTATAATTGAGGTAATCGCTCATATTTCACTAATTTTGTCTGACTTACTTGGACATGTTTCAAATGCTGTTGTCTTCATTCTTCAAGATGATTTCACTAATTTTGTTCCACTTACTTTGACATATTTCAAAGGCTGTTGCCTTCATTCTTCAAGATCATCTTGAAGTGGAACAAAATTAGTGAAATTTGAGCTATTACTTCAGTCATCTTGAAGAATGAAGGCAACAGCTTCCAAGTAAGTGGAACAAAATTGTTGAAATTTGAGCGATTACCTAATAATAATTTGTTATATTGGCATAGATGTTTAAAATTATATTATAACAATGCACTAAAAGATTGTCAAGTACCTAAGAGGTTAAAAGATTGTCAAGTACCTAAGAGGTTTATTGGGAAGAGAGAATTGGTTTGGAGAGGTGGGGAAACTATTAGAAGAAATTGAAGTGAGGTATGTTTGGTAACTGGGTAGAAGTAATGCAGTGTATATTGGAAAGAAGTGAGGCAGAGGGTAGAAGATATAGAGAGACAAGAGATTTGGGCTAGTTTTGAGGTCAAAAGTTCTTTATACTTTTAATATTAATTCAATTTGGAATCACAGTGAAACACCCATAAATAATCTCTTCTGAGTCGGATATCAATCTCATTGAGTTGTTTAACAGCAGATGATGTGGATGACAGTTGAATGAAACAAATTTCCTGAGTGTCTCATTTAAGTGAAACCATAAACAGTGTTCTAAACATCATGGTGCAGAAGAGATTATTCTTTAGTTATTTAAAATAATCATAATAAATTAGGAGATAACTATAATGAATTTGAAAGAGTAGGTTAGCATGGATGCATATGGGGCATTATTTCTAAAAGAATTAAGGAAAATTTTTAAAGAAGGATGTATTATGTATTTGAAAGTAGATAGTTTTGCACTGTCTAATAGAATGTGAAAAAGATGGAGGAATAGTAAGTATCTGGGATGAAAAATGGGACAGACTACAAGAAGATATAATGGCAATTAAAATGTTGATAGATGTGAGGGTAGAGAAAATAAATAAGATATGGGAATTCTTAGGAAAAGTAGGGTATAAATGGATGAGATAAGAAAGGAACTTGAGGAGAACACCCAGTTGAGAAAACAGTGATTTATTTTAGAGTTCCTTTACTATACTTATAACAAAGTGATTAAGGTAGGAGAAAACCTTAGTTTTGTCTAGAGCTAAATTTTTAGATATTTTGTATGATAATCTGTTTTTTTTTTTTTTTTAATATGGGGTAGGGGGTAAGTAGCTTAGAAATCCACATTATTAGTAAGTAGAATATGTAGCTAATTGTTAAAAATAATTATCGTTTATGTGGGGATATTATTAATAAAAATTCATTCATGTGTGAACTAAATCATGTTACAATTGGCTTTTCTGTATTAATAATTAGTTTAAGTACTTGGAGCCAGTGTAAGTAAACTAATTTATAAATATATTATAACATAGTGATTGTATTATGAAGACCATAGTAAGCATTCTCTCAAAAAAAAAAAAAAAAAAGAGAGAGAGAGAGAGAGATAATATTAATAATAGCTTAAAAAACTTCATGGATATATTCTTGTGTAAAAATTTAGCACATTACTGAAAACCTGTTGGACCACACTGCTATAGGCCAAAGGGGCTCTCATATTGTCAATAATACATTATTCTCAGTGTTTCTGAGATTGCATATATCCCTTAAAATTTGCAGCATAAAGTGCTTTATAAGATTTTTTTTATAACATGAATGTGTGACTTCCAATTCACAGATTTGTCTAACATTATATCTATAAATTTGGTCTGAAGAACATAAAGTATTTTCATACAATGGAACCTCAGATCTTTCCCGGATGTATCATTCAATTTATGCAGTCCCAAACATTTTATCTTATATCTTGTAATTAAAACCTACATTCATCGTTCCTTAAAGTATCATTTTCCTGCATTATTCGTTCAAAAAGTTTAGTCCCAAAGATATTCCATCCTTGAATGATTGTTTTAAACTGTAATAGTGGAGCAGTAATCGTCGCATGTACAAGGTTCACATCACGCTTGATCCAAGAAAGCGTAAATCAAACTTGCTGTAGTTGCAGATACTTTTAGAGCTCAGGAGGAAGATGATGATGATAGCCAGTGTAACTTGCAACTTTCCCTGTTGTTGTGGAGCTGGGTTCTAGGGAGGGTCTGACCACTAGGTGGCTATATCTCCCTATATACCTGTTTTCTGCTGTCATGTCATGTTGAGTAACGTTATGAGGCAGATGGGTGATGGATCTGAAAGGGGACCCATACTAATTGTTTTGGATGTCTGGCATAGAGTGCTTATGCTTTCTACATTAGTCTCCTTAAAATGTTATTAATGTAATCCAGGCCAGAAGTTTCATGGAGGGAAACTGTGGGGAACAAAAATCAGTACCAAAAATTCTCCTTAAGATGATGTTTTGCACCTTTTGTAAATAAGCAACATAGAATGCATCTGTGTAGTCCCAAACCTCGCTATCATATAACATTATTGCAGGAATAATGGGCTTAAAAATTTGTAATCTGCAGTGCTTGGTGGTGAGAACTGCCTTCGCTCTTCTCACCACTGACATGCATGCACCAGTTCTCACTCTGTTCCTCAACGTGGTTAAGGTGTCAGCATAGTTCATTTGGCCTGAAATGTAAGTTTCTGCTTTAAGCCAAAATAAGAATGTCATTAGCATATTGATAAGTAGACGTACTACGTCTTTTAGGAAAATTTGACATGTAAACAGAGAAGAATGTTGGTGACAACATACTCCATCTGGTAATCCCATCTGTGTCATTTGTGTGTTCTATCTCCAAACTTCAACTTTGAACAGAATATGTGGTTTGAGAGAAAACTATCAATTAACTCTATAATTGCATGCAGCAGCTCAGCTTGCATGAACTTATAAATAATCTGCATATATCAGGTGCTAGGGAATGCCTTCTCCATCCTTCTCAGTAATTGCTGAGTGGTCGAGTATTTCGGTTTGAAACCAAACTGCTGCTCCCGAATTAACCAAGTTAACAGTTGCTTCAGGTGGGCCAGTAGTGTTCGTTCAAACACCATGGGAAGCAAGCTGATTGGCAGATAGCTGGAAGGGTAAACTGGGTTCTTCTCTTTTTTCAAAATGCAAATAATTTCAGCTTTTTTCCACGTTTGTGGAATATAGCAGAGATTAACACATGAGTTGAACATTTTTGAAGATGGAGTATAGGCCTCCTTGGGAGATGGCTGATAATTTGGAGAATGGACCAGAGTTGCCATTGCTGTCAGTTTTGACACCTATGAGGTAGTGGATGATTACATTGTCACATGTAGCGTTCAAAGTGTAGTTGAAATGTGTGACGAAGTTGGAGGAGTCGCAAGTGTTTGTGTTAAGGGGAGTGAGGAAAAGGGGGAAAGATGAGCAACATCTGGAGCCATGCCAATGTTTGTTGAAGCTCTGAGAGCATGTGAAACTGTATGAGCATATTCTGTGCACATGACAATGACTGTATGGACAGTGGTTGGGGGTTAAAAATTGTTTTATTTCTCAATATAATCACCTATCAAATTTGTACACTTATTCCAATGATTTTCTAATTTGTTTATTCCATTCATAAAATGCAGTTTCTTCAGCATTTGCTTTGGCAACCACTTCATTTGATACAAATTTCTTTTCTGCTAGCTATTTCTTTATGTTGGGAAATAGGAAGTAGTCCAATGAATGAATGGTGTTTAACGCCAGTTTTTGCTACAGAGGCACCACAGGCAATGGACACTGATGATACATGAGATGAAATGATATATTGGGAAAGTATTTATTTTTTTTTAAGGAAGGAATCGTTCCAGGCCTAAGTTTAGGGTACCTCCTTGGCATTTGCCATTTATGAGGACTGAGGAAAACCTGGAAAAACCTCAGTCAGGGAGGACGGTCCTGGCAGTGAAGTAATCCAAGATAGCCAAATCTGGACAATAGGGGGATGAAGGATTCCATATCTTAAGTCGAATAATTTTGAGGTTGCAATCATAAACTTTTGCTCTTACACGTTATCATATTTGAGTAGGAATTTTTTTTTGCCAAATGAAGACAATTCTTCTTAATTGTATAAGTATCATAGGGTAATATGCACCATTTAAGGTTTTGCCATTATTTTTACCACTGAAGGAATTGGTTTTACCTTCATAGCGCTTTCTCTAGTTGTAACCCATTGTTAGCTTCAATTCGGCATGAAAATAACAGCTTGCTCTATTTTCTGGTCAATTGTTACGAAATACAGCACCCACTAGCTTTTACATTCCTAATGATTATGCAAAATACCAATGCATTTAAGTTATAACACCTCTGATTTTTTTTCTCAGGACTGGAAACAGAAACATGCAGTTTTTTTAAAATATGTGAATACTCATCAATGCATGTCAGAGATGTAGCACTATATGGCACACAGAACTTTAGCAGCAGTGGCTAGAGTGAGGACTCTTTTTGATACTTCAAAATGGCAATGTTTTAATTACAAGAACAGTATCATTTGTTTTCTCATTTTGCATGGTTTGACACCGATTGAAATTCATGAGTGAGAGTGAGTGAGTGAGACATGTTGTGTTGGTGTCATGGATGTGTCTAATGTGTGTTCATGGGTGTGACAGTTCTTGAAAGGCAGATCGTCATGTGGCAACAAACCAAGGCAATCTCGGCCTCACCTAAGGCGGTCGGATGACATAATCGAGCAAGTGGAGAAAGATAGTTTAGACAATCGCCAAATGAGTGTGGAACACATTGCCTCCAAAGTTGGTATTTCCATGGGATCTGTGTACATAATCCTACATGAAAACCTGAAAATGTGAAAAGTGTCCTCCAAGTGTGCCAAAAATGCTGATGGACAGCCACAAGACTGTGCATGTGATATGTTGCCAGGTAATGTTGACATGTGGTGATGGCTGGAATGCTCATTTCATCGATTGTTGCAATAGATGAGACAAGGGTGCATTTTTCAATCTTGAAATGAAGCGCCAATCTGCTTAATGGAAGCACTCAGATTTTCTAGCATTCAAAATATAGTCCTGCAGAAGTGCTTGCAGCAGCTATGGAATCTGCTTCGACATTGTGAAAAATGTGTAAGGCTCCAGGGAGCGTATGTTGAGAAGTGACACAAGTTTCAGTTTTCCTGTGATTAATTAGTGATAAATAATTCACAGGTGTTATAACTTGAATGCACTTTGTATTATGCCGCCGATCTCCAGAAATACCCACAGCTTCAGCAAGCTCCTGCATCTTCAGTCTCTAATCGCTCAGCATCATATAGTGGATTTTTCAACCATTTCCAGTCTTTACCTAGACAGGACATTTGAATTATTTGCATTGCTTATTCTTTGGACTACATCTAAACTCTTCAAACTATTTATACATCATTCTAAGTGAAGGTGCAGATTCACTATAATGTTTGTCCAGCATCGTCATAATTTCTGCAGGTGTTTCAAAAGTAATGTTTGGTAATAAAAATTACATGCTACAATCAGTAATGGAAGTATATGAAATTGCAGAAGACCAACGGAAAGCTTTAAATATATAATGCAGAATTTGTGCCTAAACATGAACAAAAAACAGCTTTTATTTTCCTTAAGCAGCAAACCTTTATACTTATAATAACTGTAAATAGAGATATTATTGACAAGGAAATGAGCATTAATCTACAAGCTTGGTTAGAACAAAAAAATATTTAAACATATACAGTATGATGAATGCATTGCATGCTCTGTACATTTGCAAATATAAAAATATGATACAGTGTTTCTCAAATTGTTCTTAGCCATAAGGTTTTGCTTACATTCTCCAAGGGATTTGTAAGTCCAGAAACATTTAGACAAAATGAGATTAAATTAAATTAAAATTCTATAGCTGTGGTGTATTTTATCAGTTAAAAAAAAAGGGGAAGGACTGAACTTTCATTTATAACTTTTTTTTTAATACAGTTAAAGGCATGTGAGGGGAATAAAAAAGTAATTGAGTTTTAATTGCATATAAATAAACTGCCCTAGGGCACAATGGCTGTTAATGAAGAGGTATAACATTGTATAGTGGGGCTGTGCATGCCAATTATACAATATGATTACACAATATGGAATATTCATTTGGTCAATAGTAGTGAGTAAGTTAGGAGTGTTTATTGTACTCATCATCTTTGCATTAGTTACGCATTGTGTGCTACTGGGAAAAACTCTTATCTGATCTTAATACTGATGCAACAAGCTCATAAGGAGCATGATTGGGTGAATAAGTCTTGGTGGCATAAACAATATAAGAAGGCAATGCAAATTGCAAATTCTGTTGTGGAACATTTGGTATAAAACTAAAAAACATTCAACTTAATGGTCTAATGAAACATTTGCTACAAGTAATATGGTACAAATATTTTATACAGTCCACATGGTTCAATTTTTAGGCATGTATATGTATAAATGTGTACATATATTATGTTTACATTGATTGCTTTCACTGTCATTATTATCTTCAATCACATTCCTGGGATTAATTTTCATATAGTAGGCAATGCTTCTGAGGTAAGTGTCAAGGTATCCAGAAGTGTTATGTTGATTGTAGTTGTGTACCATTTCTACAATATGATCTTGATTTTGCAGATGTGTGAAACTGAATGAGAGCTGAACTTGAGTATGGTCACCTAACAACTGGGGTTACAGTTTATTTGTTTGCCTTCTGTTCTTGTTGTAATATCTGAAAAGACTTCCATAATAGGGGTTATGGCTTGTCATAATACTCTAGAACATACTGTGCCATCCCTGTACACATTGTTAATGCAATATTCCCCCATTAATAACACGTTACACATATTCAAAGTAGAAAATTTAAATTTTAGTTGCACTGTCCTTCTCCCTCCTCGTGCAGGTTTAGCATTAAAGTACCTTATATAGATATAATTTAAAGTTCTTCAAATTCTCATCAACATTGTCACATATCTAGTTGAATGTCCCCCTAATATCGGTGAGTGGTAACCTTTGAAGTCCAAATAATGCAATCTTTCTCCAGATGAACTGAACAAAGTGAAATAATCACCCTTTGATCTTCACACCTGGGAAAGCTTCCCTAGTTTATGTTTGTTAATTCAAAGTTCATTATACACTTCCAGGAGTTAAGACATCATTGAATATTGCAACTGTTTCTTTAACAATCATGTAAGTTTTCTGTCTTTCATAATGTCACTGCATACTCTAATGGCCATACAATGTGGGCCATAATAACCCATGCAAAGTGAAAAACTGTAAAAATTGAATTTTCATTGCTGGCAAATATTAATAGATGATCTTCCTCTGTGGCTCCTGAATCAAACATGAGGAACCTATTTCTTATTGAACTGATTCAATACATTTCTGGAATGTTTATGTTTGGCAGAGAGGTGGGATTTGATGAACACCTTATTTTTGGATCCTGTTTGTTTGTTTACATATTGTATTTGTTCAGGTAGGTGCAGGATCCCTTATTCCTCTTGCATTCCTTTAGTTGCCATTTGCATTATTTGAGCTGGTAAAGATTATGGTTGAGCTTCTGCTTGCCTCTTTAATGCATTTCTTACTTTCTGCATTTCTCTTTCAACTGCAGTAACATGGAGGTGCTGCTTAGTGTCATCTATACAGATGTGAACAGGATTGAGGTCAACTCCATTTCTCGATGTTGCATTACATAACTTCCAGTGTATCCTAGTATCTCTTAGTATAATTTTTGTTAAATGAATTAAAGTAATAATATTATCCATTATGATGTAACATTAGCTTCTGTTTCTGTAAAAAAATTATTTCTGCCATTTTATTTCTGATTTAAAATTTGGTTTATGAAATTACTAAAACTACAAATTTATATCTGTTTATTTTTATTGCTGGGTTACTGTCAGTTCGAGACATGGAACATTCAGTACCATATATCGCACATATCTATGTGCAGTTTTTGATTTGGGGATATATATACTGTACCAAATTTCCTGGACTTTTTTCCAATGTTGGACCATAAGGATTGTACCAAATATGTTTGGATTCTTCTGTTTGTATCAAATATCAATGGACTATTACTGTTATTGGAACTTCAGACTGTATCAAATTCTGAAAATCACAAATCCACTTCTCAGAAAACTGAATCAAGCAAACACACTGAACCATATTGTAAGATGATCATCACCACCTGGCAGTGATGCAGATATCATGAATATGTCTTGTGGATATGTTGAATATGTGATATGCAATATTCTGAGCTGTTAGAAATTTGCAGCATGCACTAGACAATGGCTTAAAATCAACAATTAAGACATGATTAAGAAATAGGAATTTGAATCAAGTTATAGCCACCTTATTCCACAAACCTAGCATCAAGTAATTTGTATCTATTTCCTGAAGTGAAAAAGGAGTTTTGTGGTAATCATTTTCAAAGTGATGGGAATAAAGAATGCCATTATGGGTATACAGAATAGACTAAAATCAGTTTGATTATTCTATGATTCATTCTTATTTCATAGCATTACTAGATACTTAACATGACAATGGAATAATGAAACACTATCATCAAAGTTTTCTAGAAGCTATTTATTCATTCATTTAATCTTTATTTTCATAAATTTAAAAATAATTGTAATAATTTATCAATCACATATATAAGGAACATATTTTCATATTTAAGGAAATTAATTTTTAATTATTGTTTTATATTTACAGAAAGCTCCTTTGGATCTGACATATAGAATCTTTGAATGCTGCTGGGCAAATAACAAAAAAATTAAACTGGAACATAATCCAGTTACAATGGTAAAAGATGAACATGGTGTAGAAAAGGAACAAGAAATGGAAACGCATAGTGCACTTGAGACTGCTGCTAAAATGGAAACAGAAACAGAGGATAACAACAATGCAGAGACCTGGAAAGAAGTGCAGCTGCAGATTAGTGAAAATGGTGTTATGAGTGTGACAGATATTAGTACTTCACAGAGTGAAGCAAATAATAATACACTGGAGAACTGCATTGCTGAAGCAGCTTATTGCCTGAAGACAAAGTATCTGGATAACGAAAAAGTATTGAAAACAGAATTAATCAAAGACTTAAAAGATTCTGCTGTCTGTGAAGATGCAAAAAATACTCCAGCAACAGTATCTCCAACTTTAACAACCACAACATCCTCAGTTTCACTAGCAGTTACAAGTGTCACTTCAACATCTGTGACTACAACACTGGCAAGCACAGCATTGCAAAGTTGGCCAAAGAAACAAGACCAGCAGAATACAACTTTGGGATTGACATTAACATCAACCTTTGAAGAGACAGGACATACAAAATCAAACCTGCCTCATCCAGTTAAACAAAATCATCCTTCTGTGGTCAGTCAACATTCACTCCCATCAGTTGTAACATCTTCAGGCAGCAGTGCAGTAACGACGACGACACCAATCCCCACCTTTGCATCACAGCATAAAAACAACTTAAGTGTGTTTACAAAAAAAGGAGTGGAAATCAACAGGAACATTAGAAAACAACAGCCTTTACAGTCTCAACCCCTAGCTTTGAAAGTTTCATCCCCTGTAACAACATCAGCAGGTAAATCGAGAGATAGTACTACAAATAATACTATGTCAAAGAGAGATCCTCTAAAAACTGCAGTAGTGGCACCAACACAATCTATATTAACTAATTCTTCTGCAAGCAGAAAACTACTTGCTTCCAGTGGCAGTTCAGCACCTGTTGGATATAAGACTCTCAAAGCACCCCCCAAAAGTTGGAATCAGAGCATCACAAGATTAAGTTTCTTGTCATCAGCAAAAAATCATACATACATGGCAAATGCACCACAATCAAACATACCTTGTGAAAGCAGAACAAATGACCTATCAAGAAAGCAACAGGGAGCAGAGATTGCAATAACCAGTGGGTCAAATAAGTTACAGGGACCAGGTCCTGCTGTGACTTCAACAGCAGGTGTCACAGCATCACCAACCAAACCAAATAGGTTTTTTAAAATGCGCATGCCACGCTATTTAGGAAACCCTGCATCTGGTGTAAAACCAATGTATCCAGTTGCAGCCTCTGTGGGCAAGCAGGACTTGGTTTCACAGACTACTAGCCAGACGCCATCAAGTTCAAAGCCTTTATATTTGTCCAATCCACATAACATAATGCCAGCATACAACACTTCTGGTGGATCAAAGCCACCGTACTCCAGTGGAAATGCTACCCAAACTCACCTGCACTCTATGGTGGCCTTTCCATTAGGAATGCAACAGACTAGTAAGGTAGATTCATGTTCACCATCAACAAATGCAAAGCATTTTCCTTTACCTTCAATGAATCAACAAACTAGGGATTGCAGTTCATCAGCAGCACATTTGCTATCTCAAACATCACTAGATATTAAACCCATTTATACTAGTTCAAACCAGCAGCAAAATAAAACTCAAGATGGTAGCAATGCTGTCCTGTCTACATCATACACTACAACCCCCAAAAGTGTAACTCCAGTAAGTTTACCTTGCATTAGTAATCTGACACCCAAC
The DNA here is from genome assembly GCA_030762175.1 of Metallyticus violacea. NCBI lineage: Eukaryota > Metazoa > Arthropoda > Insecta > Mantodea > Metallyticidae > Metallyticus > Metallyticus violacea. The sequence goes on from CM060832.1 coordinate 40,357,234, forward strand.
TCAAAATCAAAGAGCTGTCCTGTGAATAAGCAGGACATCACTCCTCAAAATGGTAAATCCAAGCAGGAGCTTATCTCTCCTCCAACATCTAAGCATAGTGGAATAACATTAATGAAGATAGATCCAAAAACTTTGAGCCCAATAATAGCCGGAGCAAATTGTACACCTAGCACCCCACCTCTTCCCCATTCACCATCTCCTCCATCACCTCTTACTCCACAAAATCTTAAAACAGCACGACCCCAGCCATTTCCTCTTCCAGCCCATAGCAATTCTAGCAAAGGAAGCCCACCTTTAGTTTCCCCGTTTCTTCCTAACCTTCTGTATTCAAGTTTTCCATTTCCTGGAATGGTAGGTGGTAATCGCATGGGCGCAGGACCATCTCCACTGGTACGAGCACCTGGAGGAATGGGTTTGGGTGCTTACCACCCTCTCCCACCTTCCATCAATATGTTATTCAATCCCCATCATCGCACTCACACTCACAACTCAGCCACTTCAGGTTCTCAATCTCCTAGCTTGGTACCACCACCTGCTGTACAGAGAATGCCGGCAAGTGGTGCACATCATAAGAACAGCCCGAGCCCTACAGGGATGTTGAACAAAAGTTCACCCGCACATAGTCCTCCTCCCCTGCCACAGCCAGCTAAGGCACATATGACTTCCAGGTCATCTTGTAGTGTGTCACAGACTGTAAGTGGGCCAGCACCAAAACAAAATGCCTTAGGAACAGAGGGAGATGAAAGTATGGAAAGGGAGGTGCAGAAGACTGTTTCTGTAGAAGTGACAAGGACTTTAAATGGGGAACAAAATGATGAAGTTAACATAGCTGCAGATAACAGTGGGAAACAGGGTAGTAACAGTCACAGCAGTAATAACAGTAATGGTGATGGTGGTATCTCTAGTGGTGATGGTGAGAATAACAGCACTAGTGCAACAGTACAGGGTATTTCTAATGTAAATGATTTGGCACCTGAAAATAAAGTGGTATTTTTAAGTGGTGAAAATGAACAGCAAACGTCAGAAGCAAAGAATGAAAATGCTGATGTATTGCAAAATCAATTACTCCAAAAGCAGGAAGCAAATGAATCAGTTAGCAACAAAGGAGGCGAAAGCAAGGAAAATGCAGTTGAAGAAAATAAAATAGAAATGGAAAACACATGAGACATCAACATCCTACTGTTGAAAGATTTTATTATAATTATTTCAATAAGGTTGTTTAAATGCAGGTATATTCTAACTTTCTATTACATAGTATTATTCATGTTTAAAATGTATGTTGCCTTCTACAAAATTAGGTGGTTCATTGCACCAATTTGTGCATTTGCACAACTGGCCCTGTCATGGTGGAACTATACATTGTTAAATAACCCACCAGTTGTAGCTGATCAAGTGCAATCCAAATTTCTTTAGCTAATTGCAAATTGTGATAACAAAATTAGTCTATTCTTTTAAAGAGGGCATTTATCACTTTATAGGGCAGCACAAATTACTTTTTAATACTCATGTGATTTAAATATATTTAAAGTATGTTGAAGCTCATAGTCTTTATAGTGTTGAAAGGTTTGAAAGTGCAGACAACCCTGACTCACCCACCCACACACACACTCACACTCTCACTCTCACTAACTCACTCACTCACTCACACTGCATATCTATTGCACTTACACTATATTATCTAATCTTGTTAAAAGCATATGCTCTTCCTCTAGATTATTTTACAGTAGGTAATTTTTATCTTCAAAATAGTATTATTTGTTGTTCAAGTTTGGTTTGTGTTGAATTTGATATTTAAGATATAATAGCAACAAAGTAATCAGACTTTATATCTATTGAGATTTTACTTGTTAAATATACATACAGTGCATTCTTTATATTTGAAAGCTTTTTATGCATAAGCTACTATCCAGATGCAAAATAATGGCACTATTTTTAGCACAGTAAAATCAAGTGCTTTTGATATCAGAGGATTTGTTACAGAATAGAATATGAAGAGTGTGATGCAGTTGGAATTAAAAGCAACATAGAGTGTAATATTGCAAACCTTTATAAGGAAATAACTCAAATTTCACTAATTTTGCTCCACTTACTTGGATATGTTTCAAAGGCTGTTGCTTTCGTCATTATCATCATCAGCATGGTTCCACTCCACATAGAGTTCATTTTGCTATAAAACAAAGACATACAAACAACATTAATGCTGAAGAGGCAAAATATACAAAGCAGAAAAGCATCCCTTAGGAAAGTTTAGCATATAGAATACCTCTCAATCTCTGTATGTTTCTCGAATAATACAATATGGCTACATTCTCTGCTTGGACACTAATCATTCTAAATATTTGTGATATTAATTACAAGTCTCTGCACTACACAGTACATATTCCTTAAATTTGAGTAAAGCTAATTTTTGGAGCAAGCTAGGAAATAGATCCAGAATTGAACAATGAGATTCAGAAGTTTTTTTTTATAAGAAAAATAGATATGAAAGTAATGCTCAGCTTTTTATTAACTTTAGTGGATTAACCATTACAGATACCAATTCTTAATGATTTTACTGATTTAAATGTTATTAATTGTATATTTTTCAACTCCACAAATCCTTTTATTTTTGTTTAAAAAAATTACGATTTTATGTAATTAGTAAAAGGGTACTGTTTATTTTATATAATTTTTATGTGCAATCCTGACATCACAAGCTCATAGTTAAGAAGAGAAGTGGAGTAATATTCCTGCCAGTGTTGTTCTCCATTAGTTTGTCTGAGCTTAAGAAGGAAAAAAAGGGGGGAAGGCCAATGTGATTAAACAATATTCTGTTTGAGGTGTGCAAATTATCATATTTTTGCAAGCAGAGGTAGTAAATCAGAGCAAGATTCATAGCAGGTAAATGATGCTCGAGACCAGAATATTTTAACCCAGGAGAGAATGAGAGTGGGCAACAAATTTACATTGTCAAACAGTGCGTCCATTTCAGAAAAATCGCAGGTAAATCAAGGACCTCATACTTGATGATTATTCCCATTGTTGAAGGTTTAAAGAATTAAGTGTATTAAATTGCTGAAACGTCAGTCATTCAAAACAGAATTATTCATAAAATAAGCAGATTTTTCAAATAAAGTTCCTACCCACTGTGTTTTGAAAATGCTAACCAAAGATCATAAAAACAAAAGAATGACTGTTTCATTGAAACTGTTCTCCGGAAAGCATAGTTGTGGGAAATGATTAATAGATTTATGAGTTTATCCCATAGTCAAAGAAGTTCCTAAATGTAAAAACATTTCCATTCGCTTAAAAATAATTCATCCATTGGAAATGGGAGAATAAAGGCAATAGTTATCTGGATTATGAGGACCTTCTGCAATGTGAACTTCTGTCACCAAAAGCCAAACATACTCTGAAAGCCTAAAAAATACCATTAAGATATCAAATGAAAGAAACTAATTGCTAGAGTTAGGCCTATATAAAAGCAAGGCTTCACATTTCAGCCAAGATTTAACAAGATTTAACAAGCAGGAAGTGAGACATTTTGCAACATTTATATCATAGCCCTGACAGCTCTGTCATACTTATACTTCTTCAGGCCATTCAAGAGCTTTTTGTCAGGAAGGAGAATAGAAAATAAAATGCGTTAGATTCTTTTGCAGTGAATCAGTTGAGGAAATTTGGAGCTGTACCATTAATAATGAACTGCCCCTACACTTCCCTGTAGATGTAACATATTCCTTACAAGGATTCTTACACAAGAAAATTTTACAAGATGAAGTCAGAAAAAATGAGAATGTATGGAAGCAAAAATTAAACTAAACTTACATGATGCAAGCTTAATGTTGTTTACAGGGTTGTAGAAGGATATAGAAGTAGAGGAATAAAAGGAACTGCCTTAAGCGCTAATAAAGCACTTTTAAAGAAGGCTGAAGTAAAGAATAATTATATGTAAATGGATTACCATTTCATTTAATAGACTAAACTAATCAGTATAAAAGTCTATCTCAAGAGTTACTTATTAGAATATGACAGTGTGTAATGCCAACTTACTTGTCTAACAGACATTTAGAGATCAGCAAACTGGTGATGAAAGGCAGCTGTGTGATGTAATTGGACACCTTGCATCAGATTACATTGTGCTAAATGGTAATGAGGTAAAACAGAGATGAGTAGGGGAAATCAAGGTGGAAACTGCCCAGATACTTTTGTAGACTACAAATTTGACATCTGGCTACTGGGATCAAACTAGGTCATATTGGTGAAGGTGAGTAGTTCAACCATTCATTGTTGGGTTGACTACTGACTAGAATAAGAAGCACATATTAACAGGCAGAATATTCATAATTTTTTTAATAAAGAACAATAGTAATGTGTAGTTCATTATAGTGACATTTCATATCTGTACTAGACATAACACTAAAATGCACATGAACCAATAAGGGAAACTGCATAACATAGCACAATAGTGCCACATTTAAGTTAGAGGCAGAGGGCAAGTCTTAGCCAATCTATTCTCAGCACATGAATGATTTATTGTATCTAGCACTAGCAAATACAACTAAAGATGTTAACTTTAATGAAGTACAAAACTGTACTAAAAGTCCCCGTCTTCAACATAAGAGCACAGCATTATCATTCATATTTGTCATTAATGCTAATCATCCATCAGGTTAACAATCAATGGTTGCATTATCTCTTTATGGGTTATTTCTTTACAGAAATCATTTCTCAGAAGATTTTGTTCGACTTATTTATTAAATCCAATCTTCCATAGTTAACATTATTGTTTTATATATTTATTTTTGCATTTGTGCTACCTTAAAGATGGGTGTTCTAATTAATAACCCGTATCAGAGGCAGCTCCAGAAGATTCACGTAGGAAAGTTACATTATAAATGAAATACAGACAGACAAAATAGGTCTTCTATATGTTTGTAAATATGCATTATATATAATATATATGTAAATTTATAGATATTTTATAAGTCTATGTATATAAATACTTATTTGCATATGCAAATATAAACTTTAAAGGATAATATGAAAAATACACTTAGGTTTACCTTGTAATTAATGATTTTATATATATATCAGAATCCACTCTTTCTTTATTGGTGGCAAATCTCTCTATCACTTGCTTATTGAAATCCAGAATTTCATGGACTAGCCTCCTTTGTATGGAGAAAAGTGCATTTCTTCTCAGTTAATACTATGTATCTCAGGAATCTTTGTTTAATGCAGAGAAACACTGTTCATGTTCCAAAGTAATGTTGGTATGTTTTAATCATTTTTAACATTAATATTATATTTGGAAAATTGTACTTTGTGGGAGGGAGGCGGCAAGCAAATCTGTAGATCCACTTGCAAATACAACATCTGTGACTCAGATTTTTTTTTAATTAAGGAATATCATTGAATAGTTGTTTTGAACTGATTCAGGAAAAGTTTTACTGTAATGATAAAAATAATCACAGAAAAAAATTAGAAATATTGAGATGACTGGAAAATTCAAATATTCTGTCTCAAATATCAATAATTGCAATGTCATAAACTTCAAGTGCAGCAATTTGATTATCAGTTTCATAGTCATTACATCTTCTTTTGTTCAGACATACCCCCATTTTCTTGTCCATAACTTTTGCTTTACACACATTTGTCACATAATGTCAAAAACTGCCAAGAAGTTCTTGGGTAAAAGCATCAATGTTCCTTTGTTAGATGCTATTAAAGAACATGGGATATAATTTTATGATAAAATGTGAGCCAGAAAATGAAATGTGGACATAGAAAACCTATTGCTTGAGTAGTAACATTTTGATCCTCTTAATCTGTGTGTTGAATTTGTTTGGAACATTCAGATTGTCTTATTTCATATATTGTGTTAAGAGCTCAATATAGAAAATACCACCTAGCTGAAGAAGCAGAGCTTATTCTGTTTTAACCATTATTTAGTTAAAGTGGAAAAGAATTTACTTTTGTAAAGAGATTAAAAAAATAGCACAGTAAAAATGCTATTTGTGTTGTTTTTATCTAATTGGAACTTTTAATTTACAATTTTCACAAAAAGTAGAATGATTACAATGTTTATATATAGTTTTTTTATAAATAACCACTTTTTACATAGAGGGGAAAGATCAGTGAAAATGATACTTTCGTTTTTATTATTGATCTAATTAATTGCAACTAGAGCCTTTTTCATTTTCATGCAAGAGTAACATAATAGAATGTGCTGCAACAGTAGTTGGGATATAGTTTAGTCATAATCCATAACATTGAAAAATGGTTCCTCTTCAGTTGTTTGATTATCACCACCTACAAGGCTGTTATAAAACTGGTGATACCGTGGAGGAACACAGTCTAAAAGTTCAAATCTTTTCTGCTGGTTATAATGTTTTTTTACTTTTTTTTTTCAGTAAGTTGCATAATAATATTCCTCAATGTTGTTGTAGAGGGCTATTTTTTCAATCTCCAATGAAGAATGAAATCAAAACCAGAGTGAATAGCAAAATGGTTTTATTGAGAAAAGTTAAGTACATCTACAAGTTGCTTCCAACGTAATCCATGAAAATCGAAACACTTATCAAGTGCACCAGCTTTCCAATATCCTCTACAAAGAAACATTGGTGCCTGTATGTTGAGCCAAGTCTTCACCCCAAAATTCTTCATTGAAGCATAAACACTGTCCTCTCAAACACTTATTCATCACCTGGAAAAAGATGGAAGTCACTAGACACCATTTCTGAACTGTACGGAAGGTGATCAGACACATTCCTTCCAAAGCCAGAAATTCTTGGGTTGGCGCATCATAATGCATCATTGTCATGGAGCAAAATACCTGCAGACAGCATGCCTCTTCATTTGTTTTGTATGGCTCTTCATTGTTTATGCATTGTTCTACAGTATGATTGTGGTCCCCGACTCCATAAAATCAATCAATAATATCACTCCGTGCTGTTCCCAAAATACTCTAACTTTCGATTCTTGTTGCTAAAGTGTGTTTAAAATTTTTGGGCTTGTTTGGGGAATTTGTGTACATACATTGTTGTGACTGCTGTTTGTTCTTCATTGTCAAATCAAATTTGTTTCAAAAATTGTTCTCCATTGTCCATGTAACACAGCAAAAATGTTATTGCTGATGCCATTCACTACTCCTTGTGGTTGTCAGTCAGTATCTTGGGTACCCATAATACATAAATTTTATAGTATCCTAGATGGTCTGTAACAATATTGTACAACGTTGATCTTGAAGTTTTCAGAAAGTCTTCAGACAGTTCAGAAATTGTGAACCGATGACTCTCATGACTCATTTGCTGTGCGAGTTCATCTCCTGCCATAGACTTTCATTCCTTACCATGAATGTCATTTTGGGCAAATCTAAATTTCTTGCTTCACTCTTGCACTTTGCCATCACTCATAATGTTCTGATTATACACGTCTGATTCTGCAGTGAATTTCCACTGCATTAAGCTCCTGTGCTTGTAGAAATCAAATAACACTAAGCAGCTTCCATTTGGCAGGAGAATTGATTGTAACAGACATCTTCACATGTTGTAGCCAAGCTTCAGCTAATGAGCTGGCCTTGGCAGTGGTGGTGGTTGTTGTGGTCAATTACACTGTGTGATGTCTACCTTCTATTACATCATAAGCACTTGTTGGTGCCATTGCGGGGGGGGGGGGGGGGGAACAGAAAAGGGGGAAGCCTTTATACAAATATCTAAAATTGTTCATCCTTCTTTGCTATTATACTTGCAATTTACTTAGTAACTATTTATTCTGTGATATTCTTCTCTTTGTCATATTTGCTAACAATGAGTCTGCATTTACAAACTATCACACATTTTGATTACTTTAAATTTTTAACTCTTGTCTTCTTCATTAAATCAATTCATTTGTCAGGAACAAAATCACAGGGTACTATTATTTTTTTCTTCTCTTTTAATCCAAAGTCCCAGTCACAGGGAAGGTTACTAAATATTTCTGTTGAATAATATCAAACTTACAGCAGTTAAGCAAGGTAGGGATGGCCACATTTAGTCAAATCCAAGTTAGACTTTGCTTGCAAATTATAATAATGAAGGATTGTAACGCAGTATCAGTTGATGGTCTTATGTTACGACTCTGAACTGCTGTCTATCACTTAGAAATGAAGCAATGTGAGTGCAAATCTCTAATTTGACTTGGCAATTACCATTTTTGGATTATGCTATAATATAATATCTGCACTCCTTCCCGCTTCATCCTTACACCATATAAATATGAAAGCATCTGTAGCAACATTATGTACTTAAAAGTTGTGTCTATTAAAAAAATGTTATTTGTTACACCAGCAGTGAAATTAGGCATGGGCAAATATTTATAACTCAATAGCAATTACATGAACATCATTAGTTTTCTTAGAAAATGCATTATCTTGCTGTAGGTCTGTGTACGCTTCCTAAGCTTTTTTATTGTGGACATATAACTAATCCCTCAAGAGCTGTTTTTCTAACATCAGTCTCTATTAAAATGTGTGTATTTAAATTATCATAGGTTCATATATGCATCATCTCATGGTTTGCTAAAAGATATGAAAGTAATTAAATGATTAATTTATATATTGACAATTTGATAGGGGCTCTCATATCTGACTGACATTTTTCTATGTAAAGTTTATACATAATAGACATATTTAAGTTACAATTCAAATACCTTCAATTTGGGTTAATACTTTCTTGAACAGTAACATGTTTAATGGATATCATTGTATGATTAGTTGACTATAAAAAGTAAGTGAAGCTTTAAGAGTGTGTAGTTCAACTAATCATACAATGATATCCATTAATATGATTGGCTTCACTGTGTTTAAGTTCCAATTTTACATTTAAGTAACATGTTTGTTTGGGGAAGCTGTTGGTATACATTCTGGTCAATTACATTTTCAGACAATCACCTTGTGGGTCTAGTGATAGCATTTGCGACCACTAATCTGGGGATCCTGGGTTTGAATCCTGGCCAGATCAAGCTGTTTGGGTAAGGATTTTTTTTTGAGTTTTTCCTTACCATGAAAAAGTGTATGCCATATAGCTTTAAGGCACCATGGACTTCAAGCTCATTTGTGCTATCATTCATTTCATTCATCCCTACAGACTTAAACCTGTAGTATTCAGTCCACAATCTACAAATGTTACTAAAAAACAAATGCAGTCAATGTAACAATAAATCAAACTCATTTCAGACTTAATTTTATAGGGCCTGTTTTCATTTCACGCCCATGGTCCAGCTGTAACACATATCGTTACATTGTAAGATTAAAAATATAAGCAACCTATTACAATATTATCAATAATAGTATACTTCACTTTGTTCATGTTTTTTTCTGTACCAGGATTTATGAAATTGTTCTGTTGTTGGCAGCATGGAAGGACAGAAAAGCTTTTGTTCTTACACGAATCTGTTTTGGTTATATATTGCATGAACTGTGCCATCTACTTTCATGTGTGTCTTCTATAAAATGTCTATTTACATTATTCACAGTTATGTAGCTAGCTAGATAGTATTTTGAATGTTGTAATTCTTTAAGTTCCAAAAAGGTAAGAAAATATTCATGCTTCATGGGAAATTACATTGAAACTTACCTTCAGAGGTACTGTATAAAGAATAATTATTTCTTCTGCTTTTCTGTTTCCTTCTTTCCCAATTTTCATTATTCTCTTTACTTTTTCTGTATTTATCATGGATAAAACTAGTATTCTTTTCATCATTATCAATTTTATACAAATAGCTGGTGCCATCTTTATTTTGTCAGCAAACAATCAGTGCAGTCAGCACACTAACATATCCCTGATATCCTTAATATATTTCAGTTAGTTTCTTTGTTATACATTACTTCATAGGAATTAAATATTGAAATTTCATTGATTTCAGTTAATTCATTTATTTTTATTTAAGAATGCTCTTTAACATCTCAGGTCATCAGCATCCCATTCAATTCAGGATATGAAATGCCCAACATTTTTGCTTAGGAGGCCTTTTCTTTCAGGCTTGAAGTTCTTTTATATGCCGTAAATCTTCAGCTTAGGATTCATGACTTTATTTCCCTCCTGAAGGAAACCTATTTAGGATTTTTATGCCTGAAAAAATCAACCTTGGGTAAGCTGGGCCTATGGGCCAAGATGGTTTCCACTAGAACACCAGGACCATTATTAATTTAATTCTGTTTTAAAAGGAACATTCATGTCTTAAAACCAAGCAAATATCTTAACCAAAAACTAGGATAATGTTTGCTAGTCTACCAGCTGAACAGTGTCATCTATGGAAAAGTAGCTTGTGCTTGTAGCTACAGTACCAATGTTCTATAAATTTCAAGAAATTCAAAGCCTTATTGTCATTAATAGGCCTCCTTGATGTTAGCCCCACTTCAAGAAAGTTAGTTTATGGTTTCTACAATAGATAGCATCTAACTCTTTTTCACAATTATGTAGGTAGCCCATTTTTACATGCATCCTTTCAATTTCCCTAAGGAACTCTGTTCTTTTCAGAGATTTTGAATAAACTGCCTATACTTTGCAGATTTTGAAAAAAAATGCTACTCTGAGGGCAAGATGTTGCATTTTGCTAAATGAGAGTTCCCTGGTAAGTTAGATATATTTTGCAGGAGATATTTTTCCATAATCAAACACATCACCCCTCTCTTTGAACCCTTCATAATGGAAGCTCATCATAAGTCTGATATATGAGTTTTTCTGGAAATTAATAATTCTAATCTTAGTTTTACACTGAGCATGTCTGTTGAGAAGTTGAATAAAACTTCAAAATCTTGGAATAGTTTCCTTTTGTAATTCTTATCTCAAAATTAGTGCAAATTGAGTATTTGATGAGCTATCTCTTCTTTCATTGGCATAGATTGATAAATCAGCCTTATTCAGTTCATAAATAATATACTTTCGACATACACATAGCATTGCACCTAAAAGTTCTGGACTTTCTTCAGCATCTTCTTAAACACCTTTGTAGTTTCCAAATGTTCTTTTAAAACACTATTAGCTGCAGTGAGAGAGTGTATTAGAATCTTGAATATGTAGGTGGGTAAATGCATAAATTGGTAAAAATAGTGAAAATAAATCTTATGTTTAAAGAGATATGCAATAGTTTATATTTTTAGAGTCAAACATCAAAAAAATACACCATAGATCAATTATTGATAAGAACAATATGGGTGTCAAATACAAGTGGAACAAAAAAAAAAGGGAAGAATTGTGAATGGCTTTGAATACTAGTACCAAAGTATCAATTGTATTGAACACAAAATACATTTCATCTTTTCATATCCGCATAAAAGTAGTGCCTGTAACCCACACAATATAAAATTTATACATTGAAAACTTCAAAGAATCAGAAGAAAAATTTTGTTTTTAAGGGAAATCAAATTGGTGACAAAACATCATTACCACCTACTGATAATTGATTGATTTTTAATTCAGGAATAACGCCATAGGTGGCCAAGGTTTTTAAGGTATGGACTCGTGAGCGGGAGGTCTGGGGTTCGAATCCCACCAGGACCGTGTTCCGTAACTGGGGTTTTGTCCAGGTTTTCCTCAGTCCTCATAAATGGCAAATGCCAGCGAGGCACTCTAAACTTTGGCCTGGGATGCTTCCTTCCTTAAAAAAAAATAAATCCTTTCAGAATTTATCTCATGTATCATCAGTGTCAGCCGCCTGTGGTGCCTCAATAGTAAAAATGCCATTAAAAGAAGAAGAAGAAGAAAAACTCGGGAATATGTAGATATAGGATATAATAATAGGTAATACATACATAGCTGTACAAAACAGATTCTTAATGTAAATATGAAAATAATAATAAAAAAATACTCATATGCATGGGGAAAAATCATCAAAATTTAATATAGGAAGCAGGGATGTGTACTAGTTATGTATTGAAAGTACACAATTATCTTGAAATGAAAGTTACAGTAAGCAAGATGTGGAAATAAAAGTAAATTTAGAAGAGTCAACTATAAGTGCCTTAAATATAATTTATGGGACAATCAGGGTTCTCACAAGGGAGACTTTAATTATATGTTTAAAACAATAGCAGTGTTATGGTGTGGTGCTATTGTTTGAATTTTGAACTCTCAAATCTGACAAAATTACTGGCAGCAGAAATGGACTTTTGGAGATGTTCTGCAAGGACATTAATGGATGTTAATAATTCAGTTTTTTAGATTTCATTTATAATTAGCATGGAGCCACATCGGGAGGGTGAGAGAAGCAAGGATGCCAAAAGGAATACTTGAATAGAAAATCCTGAAAAGAAAAACCAATGTTTACCTGTGTGCTAGACATCAACAGAACAATGAGATAATTGATGTTCAAGAATATTTAGTATGTACAGTAATGTGATTCATAATAAGGGATTATTTTATTTTCAGAATGCCCCACTATTTTTGTAAAATGATTCATGTATATGAAATTTCAGTTTATTTCGGGGAAAGAGATTGGGTAACTACCTGAGCTCAAAGTTTCAAAAATGTAGTAAAATCCAACATATTATTGTAATGTAGGTTCAAATGTATAAAAATATATTTTCCTTAAAGTATATTAATGTTGAGATAATCATTTGGCAAATTCACTTTTCATTCAGTCATGTCTGTATTTTCCCACAACCAACAAAAACTGTTTTTGTTCCTCACAATTCGAATATGTTTATAATGCACTTTTATTAGTGCTACATCATACTCAGGTCATGTAAAATCTTCATACTCTTCATAGTCTTCTTAACACTACTGAATTCTTCATTCATAATCTAAGAACTTGCATCTTTCTGCAAGAAGGTACAAGGAAATCTAGTGATGCCTAAATCTTGCGTGTTTGAAGATGCAAAGTTTTCCAAGTTTTTGTCATAAATCACTTTTGAGTGTAGCTTAGAACATTTTCCAGCATATTAGTCTCTTTTCTTAATCATAACTTTAACTGTTTTTCTTTTAGCTCAATAGAAACATCATGAAACAATAATTACAGAGAAATAAGTTCCCTAGATAAGCATCATGGCTATCTTTGCAATCTGGAAATCCCAGGTCCAAATCCCATAAGGTTAGTAGCTTGGGTGTGTGTGGTTTTTTTTTTTTTTTTTTTTTTTTTTTTTTTTTTTTTTTTTTTCTTTCTTTCCCTTGTGCTGAAAGGTGAATGTGATTGTTGTAAACTCCAGGTATCAAACATTTTTCGCTTTAAACCTTTGTTGTTATGAGAAACTTTGATTGTTTAACAAGAAAGTCAAAGAACACTGGTGGTTCAGAAATTTCCTTAAAGCTATTTCTGCTACTTTTGGATTGGTATTCTTATATTTATTAATAGATTGTAATACTTGTCATTTCTTGGAGCAGAGATGCTTGAAAGAACTGCAAATCAATATTTTACATCAACTGAAATTATGAATATGTAGATTTCAGATATTTCTTTCTGTATTTCATTTGTCTTTAGAAGCTGCCTTTGGAATGTAATATTTTGGGAGAATATAAAGCCTTTAGCATTCATTTGGTATGATGTACACCTGCAGGAGCCCTGGAAGAAAATTTCCTTTGGGCACTCTACCCAAAAATATAAAAATGACTTTCAAGAACTCCATATAATCTTCTCTAGGCTGGTACTGTTCCATTTTACTGTTATAGAATGTTATAGTATCATCTTAAACTGAAGTGTTTCTAACCAACATCAGTTATAGCAATTTGAAATAATTTTACATATGCTTTCTCATGATTCTTAAAGGGAAATATTTATGGACCAGTGGAATGACCAAGAATATGATGATGAATCCAAAGATCTTTTTCCTGTAATTTTTTAATCAGATTGCATGCATCTTTTTGTAATCCTATTTTAACAGCAGTGGTATTAAACAAGTAATATTTTCGCAAACTGCAGCAGATAATTGCTTGGTTCCCAGTGATAGTTTTGCACCCCAAGAATTAGTTCTACATCTACCCCAAATACTAAGACAGGGAGGTGGTTCACAGTAAATGCACAGTGATGCCTTCTAATAAATTTCCATCCCAGTGAATTGCAATTGATTGAAACTCTTGATTTTACTGCAATCTTTTGCCAAGTAGTTATTCTTTTCTACTATATGGAAGCTGGACTGACACTATATCCAGAGGATCAACACCTAATTTTTGGTATAGGGCTAGTACAAGTGCTGCTTTGGGATCCCAAATTTAACAATATAAAGACTGGTCATCACAAGATTTAAAAATCATATCGTATGCAGTGAGGTACATTTAAAATGTTTCATGTCAAGTGCTTATTGGCATGCTTGCCACCTCATACCATTGCCAGCCTTTATCCCCATCCACTTATGGCATACATGAAAGCCATTTCCAACATTAAGTAGATAAATTGTGAATCGTGCATCATTTGGGTTAGTGCAGTAGTGTGTTGTGTTGCGCAGTGGTGAGCATATATACATTTTGAAGACATATAAAGTGCAAGAAATTGAGTGATAGAACAGGAAAAATTTAGACATAATTTCCTAACTGTCCATTTACATAAAAACGCAATAAGAATTTAGCAGACAATTTTAATCAAGTAGGTTCTGTGTCAGATTGTAAAAGGAAATGAAGTCATCATGTGTTCACAGAAGAAGCATTTGATAAAATAGGTACTTTCTTGGAATTAGCTCTCCAAAATCCCTGAAATGTCTAGCCGGTAGGCGATTGACTTGCAGATGAAAGTTTTAAATGTACCTCCAGTAATTCATATTAATACCAGATGCTTCATTTAAATTTTTTTCATTTTCTGTGTTAAATTTTTGTAATTTTTCATTCCCTTTGATTTCGTTTCTGTTATATCACTTTCTGTCCCATGTTAGCAGCTTCTGTTATTGCAAGGACTATGTCAATCTTTCCCATTTTCCCTGCTGACCCTTTTCCTTGTGCAAGTAAAAGTTTTTTATCTTCCTCAATTTGATAATATTTAGTCATTTGCATGGGCAAAAAAACTCAATAAATTTTCTGACCATTTACTTTCTTTCTTTTTTAAACTGTCTGTTTACTTAAACTTATTTTCTTATTTCTTTTTCATTTTGTAGTATTCAATGAATAGTTTAAATAGTCCTTCAATCACATCCTTTTATTTCTTTTTTCAATGTGGACCTCTTTCCATTTTTAAGCACTTGAATGACATTATACCCAAATTGCTCAGCTGGTAGTCTTATTTTTGTCATTATTTCTCTCCTGCAAGGTAGTTTGTTGGATGCTGTGATGAAGAAATCAGCTTCTCTTAGGTAATTAAAAAATTATTGATACAAGAGGTAGAAAGAGTTTTGTTATGGTTGATGTAATCAATATAGAAGTTATACTTGTGCAAAGATGCCAATGGTGGCAACACCAATGCAAGTGGCACTGCATGATGGGCAGTTGTTTCAAGTACTGTTGAATCACTTGTAGACAAGATAAAACATGATTATCATTTGCAATGTTGGATAACACGGTTTTTGTGGAATTAAGACATTACTGCTGAAACTCACCATTCATGATGAGCACCA
The DNA here is from genome assembly GCA_030762175.1 of Metallyticus violacea. Classification (NCBI taxonomy): domain Eukaryota; kingdom Metazoa; phylum Arthropoda; class Insecta; order Mantodea; family Metallyticidae; genus Metallyticus; species Metallyticus violacea. The sequence goes on from CM060832.1 coordinate 40,372,727, forward strand.
TGAAGTGGAAGTATGTTCATACAACTGTCGGTCCTGGTGGTCTGGTGGTAACCATACTTGCCTTCTAAACCCAAGATCGCGGGCTCAAACCCGGCCAGGATCGATGGATTTTTCTGGCGTAAAAATCCTAAGTATGGCTTCCTTCCGAAGGGAAGTAAAGCCGTGGGTCCCATGTCGTACATTTACGGCACGAAAAAGAACCTCAAGCCTGAAAGAAGGGGACTCTGAGCAAAATTTGTTGGCCGTTTCACGTCCTGAATTGAATGGGATGCTTGATCTGAGATGTTAAAGAGCGCCCGTAAATAAACCAAATGAAAAAAAAGTCATAAGAAATCCATTATGCACACAGTTTCCTCATTCTGCTGAATTATATAGTGAACTGTTGCAACAACAGATGCGTTTCTGCTTGCAAATGGTGTACAGTCACAAGCTGTTTTGTACTATCATATTGGAAATTGGTTGAATCAAATCTGCAATGTGTTAGGTTGTCAGACATCTGGTGCACACTTGTTCCTCTGTGTTTTCGTCCCTTCTTTGAACTTTTGAATGCATTAAAACACAATTGTCCAACTGGTGCTAGCATCTTTGTACACTGCTCTTGCACTTTGGTGAATTTCTACTACTGGAATTCATTCCAAAAAAAACCACACCATCCAACATTGTCTGTAATAATCGCATTTCATTTTGTTCACAAGTGACTCAGCGCTACTTAAAACAACTGCCCATCATGCAGCATTGCTTGCACTGGCACAAAGTAATAGAGCAAGAGCTTCAAATCAGTCAGCAGCTCAGTAGTATGTCAGTACATAGCAACTTCAGATAAGCCAGCTTATAAATATCATTCTATACTTCAGCATATGTTCTTTCTAAAAAGGAAAGAAGTGAATAATTATGATAAACTTATTAGAAATTAGAAAATAGGGAAATTAGGTATTTCATTTAATATGTGCAGTTTTTATTTGTGGCTATACAAACTTTAACTAAAGGTTAAACCATTAAATATTATTCAAATAAAATACATTTACAAAATGAATCAAATGGCAAGTGGGTGTCCCATTAAAAATTAAAATTTGAATTTTTATGAAGCACCCTAGTGGACAGACAAGTATGAGAGGGAGAGAAAAAAATTTAAATCTTGTATTAATGGCTTCCACATAAAATGTATAGTGCACAATGCAGAGTCAAAAATATATAAAAAAAATAGTTATGTGTTTTATACAAGTTTATTATTAAGTTTGATTGTTTAACATACCGTTATAATTCAGTTCCCTTTTGAGATCCATGCTGTCTAAATCAGTCAAATCCTAGACAGCATAATGAACTTCAACATTGTCGGGGATGAAAACATAAACTACAAGTTTATCACACCGCCACCAGAGCAGAATATACATTCCCACAGCTCAACGAATGATCCGACAGTTGAACTTTAGCATGGCTGAAGATGGGAACAAAATGTTCTCGAAACCGGTTCCATACATTTATGAAAAGTAAGTGAAGCTTTAAGAGTGTGTAGTTCAACTGAATCATATAATGATATCAATTAATTCATTTGTTCATTTAAGAATATGGCATGAAAAATGTTGAAATGAAGACTGTTTGTGCACTGTTCCTTAAATAATTGCTGTATAGATGGAGCATTACTCTGTTGACCAATAACTTTTAAAGCAGTGTTTGATACTTACTGGTCTAAATTTAGATGGGTAATTGCAGCTGTCTTTGTGTAACTATATTATTGGTGTAGTCCTGGCCTTTTTCCACCTCTTTAAAAAGCATCCTTTGCTTAAGCAATCATTGTAAAATGTAGTCATAAATCAAGGAAAACTTTCAAAAGTCCAAGAAGTATTCTACTTGTCATACCATCTTTGTCTGGTGTCTGTTTGTGATCATTACTTTTTATTATTTTTTCTGCGATGAAATCCTTTGTCTTGTTAAAATCTTTAGACTGCTGAAAGGTCAACCTCCGCTCTTGCACACTTCATCATCTGTCTCAAATTAATGCCTCTCTTTAGGCTGGCAAAAATGTGAAAATTGCTTGGGGTATGATCTGGGCTTTAGGAAGATTTTGTTGTATTTCCCAGTCAAATCCTAGAAAAGTATTCTTTACCAGATGGGAGATATAGTGGCAGGTGTTAATCCTGAAGCAGGATAATACCCTTTGATAGTATTCCATGGATTTTGACTTACAGCATGCCTCAGTTTCTCCAGTATCTTTAGCTCTTTGAATTGATTGGGCCCAAACTCGAGAAAATAAAAAAGCAGAAAACCCTCACAGTCAAAGAACTCATCATTACTTTTCCAGAACTTTTATGCACGGCTTTGGACTTTTTATTGGGGAAGAAGTCACCTGTTTACTTTGTCATTTGCTCTCGATCTCAAAATGGTAGCACTATGTTTCTTCTTCCTCAGGAATAATGGAAAGCATACTCTTCCTCATGGTACCACTAGTAACCCAGAGGTACAGCCATTCTGCCAGTCTATTATTCCTTCATCAGTTGATGTGAAACCTAATGTGTGCAAATTTGTTAGTACTGCAATAGTCCTTGATAATAGGTTACTTGAAACTATTACTTATCCCCATCAAATATCCATATTTCCACTGTGATCCTAAAGTTTTACTGGATAATACAACCACTTATTCAATAACATCATGATGATCTTGTCCTGGGTGAAATCATCTTGCAATGATGCAGGCCAATCTCAGAATCCCATAGGCTAGTCCTGCAGTGTCACGCCATACACAACAGGTATGTGACAAATTTCCCACCCTCCAATACCCTCAGCAGCCAAAGAATTAATTACAATTCTTTATTGTTTACTCACCTAAATTCCTTATGTCACTAACCTTACTTTCATTGCATTAAACAAAGTGCTACATACTTTCTCACATATGGCAGTATTGCTAGTAAACATCAGCATTATCAATTTTGCGGGCCTTTAGCTCTGTGTGTGATGGCAAGTTTTTATTTGATTCCCTGAATATACCTTGCATAAAGTTTATTTATATTGAGATCAATGCTCAAATATTGTCTTAGCAGTAGTTCCTATGAAGTAAAATGAGTCTTCACAATATAAGATTTTGATGAAATGTATTTTAGCTTCCACTTTTTCAATATATCTTTCAGGGGTGCTTCTCCTTCCTGACTCTTACCTTCAGGGGTGACCAAGGTCATTAAGGCACAAATTCATGAGCGAAAGGTCTTGGGTTCATTCCTACCAGGACCATCCTCCCTGCTGAGATTTTTCCAGATTTTCCTCATTCCTCATGAATGGCAAATGCCGGGTAGGTACCCCAAACTTAGGCTTGAACACTTCCTTCTTTTTAAAAAAAAATACTCTTTTCCCAATTTATCATTTCATTTCATGTACAATCAGTGTCCACCGCCTGTGGTGCCTCAGTAGTAAAAATGGGAGTTAAACAGTATTTTTAAAAAAATCCCGACTCTTGTGCAAGTACCAGTTGTTCAAAAGTTCTGCAAAAGTGTCAGTCCTACTTGTGATTTTTAAGCCATATTGAAAGTATCTAAGCTTACTGGAATCTTTATGTGATTATGAGTGCATATTAAATGTTTTGTTTGAAAATCCTTTGCATTGCAAGAATTAATGTTTGACTTATATTTATTCTACAGCTTTGCACATAAGAACCGTAGCATCCTGTTTCATTTTATAATTTCTAGAATAAAATCTATCATGAAATGATTTCTGATCATTCAATGTTAAAAGTTAACATTGAAGATAGCCAAACATGAGAACATGCAGGGTAGATTCAGAGATCTGTAGGCATGTATCTGGGGGAAATCCAAAAGAGTAAAATTGATCATTTGTAAATAAATTATTAATTTACAATATTCTGTAATTATCATACATTTGTAAAGCTCCAAGAACGTAAATATAAATTAAATAAAAATTGTAACTATAATCTACAGAAAAGACTGTTTACTTTACCATAATTCTTTGCAAAATCTAAGTTCTATTTCTTGGGATTTAAACATTTCTGCCATGCTTTTATAGCACTAAATTGAACAGAACTTCGTTTCATTCTAATTACACAAAATAAATTCTTTAACCCACAAGAATTGAAAGCAATATACTAAGTAGAATTATTATTGTGAAAAAATGGTCAACTGAGACATCATATCTCATGACAATACTTGCATGCTGTTGGTAGTTTGGAGATTGTTGAGTCTGCTATGGAAACTGAAATAAGAACTTGCAGAGTCTGCAGTATACCTTGAGTTAAATTTGATTTTCAATCACATATAGCTGAATTTATCATGAATGGAGCATGACATATAAAAGAATGAGATCTAAAGAATATATTGCAATGAAAATATGAAAATAGAAAAAAAAAAAGAAAGAAAGAAAGAAAAGAAAAAGAATAGTGGAGACTGCTGAGTTTACTATCGTACATACTCCTCCAGTGTAGAATGGTTTACCACATTAGAAACTCCAGTAAAAGTATGTGCCCTCAGGATGGTAAAGAAGATGCTGATGTTTGCAAAATATCTCTTATCAGCTTATGTATTTCATTAATTAATACCCAAATCCTTTTGTTGCCTGCACTACACTTTTTGTTCTATCACCAAAAGTTAATGGTTTTTCCTTAATATTACACATTAGTTCGGAATCAGATGTGTAGTGTATTTCTCATAAAAGCTTGGAAATGTTTGTTATTCATTATATTGATAGAATTAAGATTAGCAAGTAAAATCTCTGGAGGGCAAAGTAGCTAGTTTGGCAATCCAGAGTAACCACTTTGGGAAAGATCCTCATGCTTGTCTCAGCACTTTCTTCAAGTGATTTTTCCAGTCCATTCTGTCCTTCACCTTTGACGACAAAATGGTTCTTTAGGTCATTAGTCTCTTCTATCCTACTTTTTTTGTGGCTGGTTCTTGAGTCTCAGAATGTTGTTTTATGCCCTCTCAATAATGGATATTGAAAAGAATATTATTTATTTAGTTAATTTGTTTTAAACAGTTTACAGAATATGACTTGAATTTAACCCTGGCTCTGTCTGAGTCCTAAAAATTACAATATCTGTTGAGTACATAAACATTAACAGAACTTCTATGTATATACTGTGCTGTATTCCTTTAAAAAGGGGGGAGGGTAGGGTAGGGGAGATTCATCAAAGAAATCTTTCAGAGACTAAAGTACCTTCAGACTACTGCACAATGTAGATTTACTTTTCTGCATTGATTGTCCCCAACATGCTTATGAGTTTTGGTCCATACGTTTATGTAGTCCTCAGGGTTTCATAGGTGTAGTAGAGGTAATGAATGAATAATGTTTAACTCCGGTTTTGCTACAGAGGCACCACAGGCGATGGATGCTGATAATACATGAGATGAAATGATATATTGGGAAAGTATTTATTTTTAAGGAAGGAATCGTTCCAGGCCTAAGTTTAGGGTACCTCCCCGGCATTTGCCATTTATGAGGACTGAGGAAAACCTGGAAGAAACCTCAGTCAAAGAGGACGTTCCTGGCAGGATTTGAACCCCAGACCTGCTCATAAGTCTGTGCCTTAACGATCTCGGCCATCTGTGGCGGTTATGTAGTAGAAGTATGACTGTAGAAACGAACATTAGAGGTGAGAGATACAAACAGAAAGTTGTCATAATTAAGTTCAATCGGCTGAACCCTCTTTCACAGTCCAAAGTGCTCACAGGAAATGTATAAACACAAAACTTGGTTTAACTTCTTCAGGAATGTTCTCTCTGCTGTTGTCTATGTGGTCTCTAAAGCTATTTCTTGCATTTGGAAAGAAAAGAACAAAACATTTCAAATCCTTCTTAGACTTTCATTCCTGCTGACCAAGGACTGGCAATGTCATAGAACAATTCTGCTAAAACCAGACTTCCATCAATTCTTTTGTCATAAAACTTATTACACAAACAGAAAAATGGAGTGAATTTACCCTAACATCAAGGTATAACCAACCCTATGTGCCTTGTGTTAGTTGTTCGTTTCTACTTTGTTGTTTGTCAAGACCCGACTGTAACTATTCAAAACTTCTCTTGCTCAACTACATCCAGAGTTGGCCTCATAATTAATTCTTTGAATACAATAATTTATATATCAATTAAGAAAGTAGCTGCAGGTTAAGAAGTAAAATAATTGATTTTCCCCTAAAAATAGTAAGAGGACTGCAAACCACTCAAAAAATAAGGGGGGGGGGATGGCATCCTCCTGTTACTATGGTCTTGCATATATGTATTTAGTAAATTTGTATATCACAACAATGGGTGTTTTGACACCTTTGGAAGATCTAGAAGGTACTGACACCTTTCACCACAGTAGCAAGTAGACATGTACCTTCAGCGAAAGAGAAATATTAGTAAATGCTATCATCTCGAATAGCTCTTTTGAGAAATCAAGATGATTTGGAAAGTAGTAAGGATGTAATTGAATAAAACGAAAGTTGTTGACTGCTTTGTTAAACAATAGCCCATTTATATTTTCCTTACATCTTGACATATTGCGGTGCTGCAGCTCATTCTGATTAATATTTTAATTTTTCAAGTTTTGCAGAAAATAATTATTCTGTCAGAACCAAATATTCTTTTCCAGACTCCTTAATAAAGTTTCTAAATTTTATGCTTTCACATATTTGGTTTTAGCACATTTCATTGTAAATGTAATGTGAAGTGTGAAAAATTGTTTCCATTATAAAATTTAATAACAGAGAAGATTCCTGCACTATTCACTGGAAGAGGGGAAATAAGTCATGCAGTGTTTAGTTATTGTCTCAAAATATAATAAATGGTCACTTTGGAGTTACAGTCAAACCAAAAGGTCAGTAAGTCTTTTATTATATAATATTAGGCAATAAAACTCTTAGTGGATTATGAAATAAACAATACTATGAGGCAATTTTATATCTGTTATTTTGTTGAATCCATTGACTTTTTCCTCAAGATAATGGCTATCATCTTGGACCTTTATACTAGGTATCTGGGATTTTGTTGTTATTATCTTAAGGTGTTACTTTTTAATTCTTGTCAGCAAAAGTTATTTTTGTTCCTCAATGAACCATTTTTACTGCTGTCTCTCAGTAACACATTCTCATAGAACAGATCTGGATATGTATCTATAAATGGAAACAATTTGAACTTGTCTTACAAAGGTATCAGATGTTTCATACATGTAATATTTTGTAAATTCTATATTTGGGTATACTGAAACATATTTGTGAACTTCACATATACTTTTAATCAATTTTAATAATAAATTTGTTTATTAAATTTATTCAAAATATTGCAAATGTTTCAAAGCATTTGTTGAAGATGAGCAAAGTGATACACACAGAAGCATGCAGCAACAGCCCCTAAAATGAAGAACTTTAGGAGCATCAGAATGTTGACATTACTGTAGAATATTCAGGTTAACCTAGCAATCCACTATGGTTGGGAATCCCTGGTATTTAATCTACACTCTTATGGCATACAGTATCGGAATTTAATATATAATTTATCTCCACAACAAACTCTTAAATCATAAATAAGGCTAGAACAAAGCATATTATTTAAATGTGCTTTATACAACCAGTCTAAATATAAAGAATAATTGTTCATGTTTAATTTCATTTTATTGTATAAATGGAAGGGCCCCCCCCCAAATATATATATTTTAAAATTCATAACATCCTATGCCTAATCATTTTTAATTTTTTCCAAGCTGCATTGCAAGTGTGTAGTAGCAGAAAATGCTTCACAAATCAAATTGTGATTAATCACATAATTGTTATTGTTAAATCTTATAATGTTCTTATTTGAGAACAAATACGTATAACTTTCACTATCTAACTTCCTAGAAAAATATTTTAATATAAACTGTTCTATATAGCCAGCTGTTGAATGCAATATATTATTGTACTATTACTCTCTGACCTAACTGAAGAACCATAGTCCTGTTGCCTTACCTTAATAAATATTTATTTGAAAAGAAATTACTTTTGGATTGCACTTGATATTTAGTATGGTGATAACTTGATCTGTGATTATCTTAGACAAAAGCAAAACAGAGTAATAATAAATTTTACTTCCCTTAGAAATACTGGCATTGCAGCACACATGATGATGAAATAGAAGGAAAGTAATGTCTGTTGCAAGTATTTTATTTTTCTTTGAAGGAGTTTGTGCTCTGTTACTGCTTAAAGATATAAATTTAAATTAAATAATTTCTAAAAATAAATATCTGTATATATACGTATACACTTTGTGGTATGTTTTTAAAAGTGCAACATATTTAAGAACAAGTGAAATTGAAAATGGAATACAAATGTGTTTAAGCTTTTTCTAGTCTCTTTGGACATCTATTTTTTGATATAACAGTGTAACATAAGTTAAAATAGAAATTTTTACAAGGAATATGAAAGAAGGGAAATGAGTAAAGATTTGTAAAGAAAAATTTTAATTGTATATTGGTCCATAGATAAATAAGTTGCAGATAGATATTATGTATATGAAAAACTATGTTTTGCATACCATGAATTATGGTATGTGCCAATGTATATATGTGAAGGTTCTTTAATGGTGTATGAAGTAAATGCCATGGCTATGGAAGTAAAAAGTATTACTCCCAATTTGTTAAAAATAGCAATGCTAAACTTTAAACAGGAATCTGCAGAAATTCCATTGCTGTGATATTTATTTCAAAATAAATGAGAGCGAAGGCAGTATTTTTATGTGCTACTTATAAGCTTCATTTATTCTGCTTCTGGTTTTCAATAAAATGACAGGACATTTTGTGCACCGTATATTTGTACTTGTTATTTTAACAGAAGGTTTAAACATCTAATTATGGATATAATAGTTATTATTTTCAAGTCCATTAAATCAGATATCTTAGATAAAGTCTCAAAGATAAAAGAATTACAACTCTGTTATTAGTATAGTACCTTCTTAAGCTTATCGCTATGGTCACAAAAACAATTATGACATAGAATCATTTCCGTCTAATGTTTGCTTGTCAAGTGCCAGACTTGAGTTTGATTCAGGTAGGAACAAATTACCTCGATGAAGCCTTTCCTCATCCTGAAAAGTTGTATGCCCATAGGCTTTACACATATTTATATACCACATTAATTCCATTCATCAGCTTTAAGACTTATTGTAGTAAGCATGGGAAGTTAAAAAGAAAATGATTTCTTGAAATTAGTGATTGAAAATGTGCCTTAGGCATGAATCACCTTCTTCCCCCTCCATGTAATTAAAATAACATTTTCTTCCATGTTTCATTGTTAACTGAATCATAACATACTATAATTATTGTTTGGCTCATTTGTTTCATATTCATTTCTTTAATGGCAAATGTTTTAGCATATAAACAAGTGTTATGATTTAGCGCAAATCATGGAAATTCTGACATTTGTTGAATTAAATTACATTGGTTTATTGTAATAGCTGTTCTACACCTATATTTCCCTTGCCTTCCAGTCCTAAAATGAAGCAGAATTAAAAAGAATTTGAGAACATGTGGCTAGCTCTATTCGAACTTTGTAAGGCTCCATTTTAGTTCACTGGAAGAAGTGCATCAGAGAAAACCCACACCTACTATAAACAGCTAATAATAATGTTTCTTATTTACGTACTTTAATAATTTCTTTCATAAACCAAATGAATACTATAAATAGATAGCCTTCTTCATCTTGTAATGCTCTGTCCATGAGCTGAACTGTTGACCTCTTCTTTATACATTATACTGGATTTTTTCAAGCGTAACTTCGGAAGGGAAGTAAAGCTGTGGGTCTCATGTTGTAAATTTATGGCACATAAAAGAACATAAAACCTGAAATAAGAGGCCTCTGAACAAAATTTATTGGCCATTTTATGACCTGAGAAGTTAAACAGTGCATACAAATAAACCAAATCAACAACTTCTTTATACCATAGGCTTCCAATGAGTGAATGTTATTATTAATAAATATAATTAAAAGATTCTCCTTTACATTTTTGGTCATTAACATCCTATTCAATTCAGGGATGAAATGGCCATATAATTTGCTCAGAGGCCTCTTCTTGTAGGCTTAAGGCTGTTTTATGAGACAAATGATCCAATGAAGTGGTCTAGGGCTTTGAGAGGGATCATGGTTGTAAGGCGAGATCCCAAGCATTGCATGTTGGCAAAGAGTCGCAATCAATGAGTACTGTATGGTCTCCTTGATTAAGACATCTGTTTGATTTTGCTTGAGAGATTATGAAAAAAATCAAACTTCTGGCTGTTGATCAAGAATAATCTTTCCAGATGATCTCTAACTCCGTATGTGTAAAAATTAAATGTATACTAGTGTGAGCATTAACTTCACATAAATAAATTTTGATAACCTTTTTATGAAAAGATAAAAAAATCATAAGCATTTGCTCTTTTGTACATGTGCATATAACAGATGAAAGAGAAGTGGCCTTGCTTGTTATGTATGTAACTTAAAATTCTGTTTATTGACTGAGATGGAAATTATTTACATGTAATTTGAAATTTGATTTACAAATTTACATCAAATTTGTAATTTGATTAGTAGAACCAAACTGTAGCTCACTTATCTATATTATGAGAATAAGCAACTGATAGCATTACTCTTAATATTGTGAATTCTTTCATTGTCTGTCCTCCTTTTCAGCTGCAATGAAGGTTGAAATGGCAAGGATGTTTTATGACTGCTAATATGAATGAAAGTAGCCATCTGAGCACTCCACTTATGTGACTGGGCATGTTGTGTGAATATTTTCTTTGTTTTTCTTTCTTGCAAATATTAGGATATTCGGTTTTTGGAGAAATGGGGGATTCAAATGTTAATACTGGTTAAGGAATTAATGTAAAATATATCCTACTGAAAATATATGCAAAAGTTTAAAGAAAAGATATTATCAAAGTGATATAACAAATAGATTAAATGATTGATTAAAAATTGATAAAATAATGGCACAACATTCCAGAGCTACAAAATGAAAGCAATGAAATGTAATTCTTTATTGAGTGCTAAGTAGATTACAAAGTTGAATGTATTCAGATCGTGACCCTGGCCATTATTGCAATAGGATGTCCCAAAAAGTAACACAAAAAGCAAAAGAACAGGTACGAAAAATTTTTTTATTAATATAACAAGAAACATATTTTTTTGTAATTGTAATATGCTAGTACTACCATGCTTTCATATGTCTCAAGTTCTCCTTTTTTATTTTTTATTTATTTAATTTTATTTTTTACCGTACATACCTTTTTTCTTTTAACTTTAAACAAAAATTAACCAGATTTCCTAATGTCATCTCCTCAAAATGTTTCTCATTCTAAGCCATTTTTCTTTAAAAGTTTCTTTTCTCCATTCATAGTTCCTGGACATTCAAACAGTATATGGAGTGCTTCTTCAGCTCTATTAAAGATGGGGCATATGCCTGTTCACAATTATTTCTGAATCTTCTCAATTTCCAAAATCCTAATCTGAGCAAAATGATCCCCTCTCTTTTCCCTGTGTTGCACTTCTCAATCTGTTTTTCTCCTCCAAAATTTAACTTCATTTCCTTGTACAAAATGAGTGAGCTTTTCTCCTATATTGCACTCTGCATAACCTGTCTATCCATACCTTAATCTGATTTGCTTTCAAAATTCCTTTCTCAAACTCTCTCATCCATACATCACTCATTCAACTCTTTTCCAATTGAGCCTTTATGTTATTAACCCAGCTGTTAATGCATTATTTTCCTGATATTTCTACAATGTCTTAAAATAGTTCAGCTAGTGTGCCCTAAACCAATACTTTTTAATATTTGCTCCATCTCCAAACCTCTCACTCTATTGAGGGGTGCATTGCAAGTAATGCATCTGTTTTTGCTGATTTTTGTGGAATGCTCCATAAACTCTCCTAATTCAATTAACGTTCAGCATTGGTGATATTATAAATATTATATCAGTTTAGAAGTTAACTGCTTCTGTTTTTCCCAATGTCCTTAAGTACTTGTTTTAACTGCTAGGTATACCAAGTCCTTATTTTTCTGAATATTCTCATTCTCTATAGTCCATTTTTACTTAGTTCTTAATTTATTACCCTTCTGAAAAGCAGTTATTTTGGTTTTATTGATATTTACCTTTAATTCCCATTCATTACAAAATCTTATAATTTCATTAATATCATTTTGTAAAATGGCTGAAAAAGAACTGATCATTCAAATCATCTGCATAAAGTAATCATGGAGTTTCTATATTATTTATTACAGTATGTTAGTTCACTCTCTTTAAACCATACCATGTTGCTGATTTACTGCTCAGGTTTACAAAATGAAAGTAGGAAATGGATATACAGTGTACAAAGGAGGATTAAAGCAAAATAAATTATTACTAGAACCATTGCATACTGAGACTGCCTCTGTGGTATTGTGGTCGACATATCTGCCTGCAAATATGGAGGCCCTAGGTTCTCATCCCGTAAGGTTTTTTTCCAGAGTTTTGCGTTAACCTGTAAAGGTGAATGCTGGGTAACATTAAGTGTTATGAAGTCCTAGCTCGTTTGTACACTCATTTAATCAAACATTCCTTCATTGCCTCTTTAGGCCTTTGTTGTTATGAGAGATGCTTAAAAAAATGCAAGCACTTCTTTGACTTCGGCAATTTTTGCAAGGAAGAATCTTATTTTGCTTACTTATTTAAAGACATTTGCCCCATTATTTCTTGGGGACCTAAGTACAAGGACAGATCAATAAAAACTGAATTTTTGTTTTTCATTTTATTGAATCATCGAACAAATACAAAAGCAACATTTCAAATTTTCTACGTACTCTCGTACTGTAGAAAAACATTTTCCCCATATAATTTGTGAAATTTTAATTCCATCCATGAAGAAAGAAGAGTGTGTTCAGATGGGCTTTACTACTGCATAATCGTGTAATCGCTGTGCTCCCAATATCTCTTTAAGTATCCAAACAACTATAATTGCTGGTTGATAATCGTGAACTGTAAGGAAGAGGTTCTATTGATGCCCAGTAAATTTTTCCCAGGTTACAATGACATTTCGAATTCACTGCCAACTTAGTTGAGATAGCTTTTGTTTCATCCAGAAGCTGACTTTGGTAAACAGCTTTCATTGCTCTTCGTTTGTGGAGAAAGATTCACAAGCGTCTTTTTGCCTCCACCAGTTTCCTTGTTCACCACGCCATGCTTGCTTGTTTTGTTTCAGGATATAAGGATGGACCCAAGTTTCATCGTAAGTGAGAATACGGCACAAAAAGTCCTCTGCTTCCTCCTCTATCAAGTCAGGGGCCTTTGACAAACTTCAAGACGGGCACGTTTTTGTTCCTGAGTAAACAGACGAGCAACTTGGTAGATATTTCCGGTAGACCGGGTCATCATTGATGAAGAACTGAGCAATCCCTTAACTTATTCTTACTGTTAATGCAATTTCTGAAACATTTAATGCCTGACTGTCCGAATAATGTTACGATCAGCACACATGTTTTCTTCTGTCAGACACTTGTCCAAGATTTTTCCACCTTTCCGCAAATAATGCCCACAACATTCTCAAAATTTCTGCAGGTCTGATTCCTTCTTTGGCGAAAAATATTTGGCGCATTTCGCAATATCCTGTTGCCAAGAGATGACTGTTTGATCAGCTCTCTTATGAATAATTTGCAATGTCTTCCTTTTTGCTTTAATAATGGGGCATTTTAAATTATTATTTCTTTGAGGAACAACTGTTTTACAAAGTATCTCAAAAAGATTGTGGATGGGGATAAGATTAATTTGACTACACATCTTAAAGTATTTTTCAATCATTGTTTATTATTTAAATTCACAAATTCAATTTTATCTGAAATACTATTAATGTATTCATATCACCCTAGCATTTAAGTTTACAGTGCCTTTCTTCTTGAGGCAGAACATGTTTTGAAAGTTTTGTTATTCTAATAATAAACAAATGCTGAAGTGCCAACTATTACGGATTATCCTGCACGAAATGTTCCCAACTAATACGGAAAAGTATTACCAAAAAAAAAAAAAAAAAAAAAAAGCAAAATTATCGCAGTTGAAAAATAATTACATCTGTATTATCTGACAATTAAGCGCACGAAATTGGCACTTAGTCACGTGTTCGAACTGCTTGGGATAGCATCAAAAACTCCGATGGAGAAAATAGCTGGTAATGAATTTTCATTTCCTGTTTGGTATTACAAATTAATATTTTACTTACAATTGATTGGTTTTGTAAAATGAAGCATGCTCTCAAATTACTTCCATTTGCGAGAGGACAGCAGTGCTGCAAAAAATAATAGAGACTGTTATACGAAGGAATGTTCATGGTTTCTTCCCGCTTTAGATTTGAATTTTTGGAAGGTCCGGAGGTTCTCACTAAAAAATTACGAATAACCCACCAGACAGCAATTTGTTTACTAAAGGAAAATAGCAAACCTCGGAAAACAGTTTGTGCAGAAGTGTTCGTTTTACTTGCAGATCAGATGCGCTCTAAAAATAGCAAAAGTAAAGGCATATACCATAAACCGTATCGTTTAAACCAAACGGTTTCTGAATTTTTCTGTTTCCAAATGATGGTTTGATATTATTGTGCAAGATTTGGGGATTAACGTGGCAGCAGAGAAGAGTTTCACATTGCATAAGTACATCAAATGTGACAAACATGCTCTCCAAAATAGTGCCATAAAGAATACATCAGTACAGTTACTGTTAATAGAAGTAGCAGTAAATCTTCAACATTTTTCAAACAATCTTGTAACGTTCTAGTTTCAGTGAATAGCCCTCTCTGGAAACTTAAGTAATGCAAAACTAAGTAACCTACTGTAGAGCTGCACTGGCCAATCATTTCCCAAGGAGACAACTTTTAAGAATAAATCATATTCCTCTGTGCTATGAGGAACCATAAGAAGGATTAGACAAATCATCCAAACTAACAAGATCTTTGTCTCTACTGTTGAAACTAGCGATAGCATTGAAGGCCGCTCCGTAGCCCACCTCATTGTAGGGACTATGGAAATCAGCAGCCCGGGTCAAATATTTCTGCTGAACAGGAAGCAGTTAATTCAACAATCTGCAGAGACTGTTCGACTACGCCATGCAGTACTGTTGCCCCGAGGGAATGCGACATGACTATGTCCTGCTGCTTATCACCGATGTAGCAACATGGTAAAAACTACTAAAGCTATGAATGGCTTTTATTCGAAGATGATGCATCTAATTTGCATTGCACACACGCTATGTTAGGATCGCAAAAAGTTCAACCAGCTTGTATTTAAAAAAACAACTTTGATAAATCCACCAAGAAAAGTCTTCACACCCATAGCTACAGGTGTTCCCCTGCCGCCGGAGCCCATTATTGCACGGTGGGGCTCCTGCATCAACTTACAAGCTGTTTATTTTATTTATTTAGTATAGTTACAGACGCTGTTTAACACCTCGGGCTACCAGCATGCCATTCAATTCAGAATGTAAAATGGTCAATAACTTTTGTTCAGAGGCTTGAAGTTCTTTTAAGTACTGTGAATCTACGATGTGGGACCCACGGCTTTACTTCCTTTCTGCAGAAAGCCATACTTAAGATTTTTACCCTGGCCGGGATTAAACCCGCGATCGTGGGTCTACAAGGCAAGTATGGTTACCCCTAAATGACCAGAACCGACCTTTTCTTCCAAGTTGTGAAATACGCCATTGACACTCTGAAGAAGCAAGCTGCTAAAGCCATCCAGCGAGTTCAGGAGCTGTTTTCCGTTAATGAAATGGAAGGGAAGCTGGCGTGCTTGAAAAAAATGTCTGTTTCATAACTTCAATTGTAAACCTTCAAAAAAGTGGTGTGAAACTTCAAACATCCATTGAACCTGTCAAAAAAAATCATGATGCTCTTGAAGATGTGTGTTAACTATGTTTTTTTTTTTTTTTAATACCTTCTTTATTTACTGCATGATCCATTACTATAATAATTAGTATTACTGCATGCATTGCTATCATTTTATTGTTACATGTTATCCTTAATACTATTTTTGAACACTGTTTCATTCTTATTCTAACCTAATCATATTTGAAGATTGCCTAAATTGGTTATATTTGAATGCTTTTACATTATCATTCTCAGTCATCACATTTCCTATCCTATTAGTCAATTTGTGTTAATTTGAAAACTGTCAAAATTTATACTGTTTACAAAAGTTTTAAACTGTTTGTTATATTTTAGAACAAGTTCACTATTGTCTATTGGCCATCGCCTAGTTACTTTTGCTACATCTTTCCGAAATATTTCTCGCTCTTTCTTAAAAATTTTGCAGTCCCACAAAATGTGTTCCACCGTTTGAATACCCTCCTGACATACACATGATGCGTTCTCTGCTATTTTGAAGCGATGAAAATAGACTCCAAATTTCCCTTGTCCTGAGAGGATCGCTGTAAGATTGGGACTTAGAATGATGTTGATTTTTAGCCTTTTAGCTATAGTTGGAAAATAGGATTTTGTAATCGCTCCGTTCGTTGTCATTTGCCACTCTGTTTCCCATAGTTGCTGACTTTCTTCTCTTAATTCATTTCTCACTTCATATTTTGGGATGAGCTGATAATCCACTGGCAGGTCCTTGCTTTTCGCTGCTTCTTTAGCGAGTCGGTCTGCTATTTCATTTCCTTCATTGCCGATGTGTGCTTTAACCCAAGTAAAATGTATTTCACAGTGTTCTTGTTGGAGTGATTTTAACTTCTTCCTTATTCTTTCACAGAGGTTACCATGTTTTCTGTGGCTGTTAATTAAATCTAATGTAATTCGACTATCCGTGTGAATGGCTGCTGTTCGTTTGTTGAAGGTTGCGATGTCTATATTTTCCAACTGTTCCAGGGCTCTCAAAATGGCGAACTGCTCGGCTTGATTATTTGAGCATTTTTGGTGCAGCTTATACCGTAGTTGATGAACTGGTATATTATTAATATACATTATTATTCCTGCCCCCACACCTGCTTCGCTTTTGCTGCCATCAGTGTATACTCTTTGTCATTTTGTTTCTCCACTATTTTAGGTATATCAGCAGGGTGAGGCCATTCCCCGTACGGTGTTTCACTGTCTACAGCTTGTCCTCCATTTATGATTGGTCTTTTCTCAATTCCTCTTGTGCAGTTGTATAATTTGGCGATTTCTTTGAGTGCTATCGTTACTGGAATTATACATGTAATAATACAGAGAGCTTCATTTGATGTTGTCCTAAACGCCTTGGCAATTTTGATGTTAACTATGTGAAATTGTAAAAATAGAATAATTTTGCGAGGTAACCTGAATATGCTTGAAAAGGTTCCTCTCTTCAGAACAAGAGACAGCTGGACGATCTGAAATTGGTTTTCCTCTGGCTAAGGTTTATTTTATTTAAAGACACTTTTTAACATATTTGGTTATAAGCGTCCCATGCAATCCATCAAAGGCCGACCAATTTTACTCAGATGCCTCTTTCTGCATTTACATGCCGTATATCAAATGGCTCCATCTTTAATTCTCTTCCAAAGGAAGTCATACGATTTTTACCTCTAAAACATCCATGACTCTGGGCTCCGCGACCTTGGGGTCTGCGAGGCAAGCATGGTCTAGACCAACAGGACCAACAGGACTTCTCTTTCCTCTGACTCCTAATATTATCCAATGGTGTGTATTCACTTTCGTCGAGATGGCTGGCAGAGAGTGATGCCTTTCGTTTATGTATTGTTACCTAGGTCTATCGAAGAAGACACAATTAAGGAATCCAGTAAGGGCTTAGAACTAAATCCTTAGATAGCCAGAAGTTTGATCCTAGGTATACAACTTACTCCGCAGAACATATTTAATATGGACTAGGAAAGAGATCCACTAACCCTACGCCAACAGCTGTCGTAGAAAGCGACGCGTGCATTTTGCACATAAGCATCCATAGAGTGCAGTAATTGTTGCAAATTACTTTTAAGTCGTGTTATTTTACCCATGAAGTAAACACCAATAAATAAAAATAGAGTACCAACTAAATCGATTGTGGAAACGAGTCTGAAAGGCAGCATAGCAACATTGTTCTTGCAGTAATTTTCTTTATAACCCTGTACATACCAGTCCATAAACTTCAGAGTTTCATGCATTTCTGTGTTTATTTCTCAATAATCTTAGCATCCTTTTCTTTTTAACTCCGTATATTCCAGTCGCCGTATTCAAGAGTATCGTGAACTTTTTAAAATTGAAAATGGTTCAGAATGAAATACATCAGTTATATCTCTCATTGGTTTTTCATATAAGAGTATGGAAATGCCACATGGAAAACTTAGTATGAAAATAAAAATATTCTTAAATTTGTCGCTAATAAACATAGAAATGGCATACGTTGCTTCTTGTCACGAGTGATCTTAAGAACCGAGCAGTATATTGCATATATTTTAATATGAAAACCCCCAAGTTCAAAAGATTATACGACACATTTGATTTGTAAAAGATGTTTCCATGGATGAGATGGATTTCTTCTTTTGGAAGATTTTCTGAGTATTCGAACCTATTTCCACTTTAGGATCCAATTACAATTCTTCAGTTTTAGTGCATGCCCGATTCAAATATATATTTTTTAAACTTATTCTAGCGTCTAAAATAAAATAAAAATTTTAGCGTGAGAAAAGGTATAAATATACATAGCAGAGAGTGAAGAATTTATGAGTGGTTCCATCACTTTTCACTGTATTTTGTGACTGCAACCTCGAGTTGTATTTGTTATATCCATCAGTGAATAATTTCGTCAAACAACGGGGAACTCTGTGGCGTATCTAAAACATATATATAAACAAACATAGGAAATATCCCTGTAGGAAGAGAAAACCCCTCATTGAGAGAAATAATTCAGTCAGAAATCGTACCTAGGCTCGTTTTTAGTTTGCTCGAATGCTGCTAATAGACTATTTTGGTTTATTGTTCACAGCATTCTTCAAATGTTGATCCTCGAGGAAGGACTTAATTATAAAATGTTTCTCAAGCCTATTTATTTACTCGCTTACATCAGTTCTTCGCTTTTCTAGACACAGTACAAATAAAGTACAACGAACAAGTTGTGAAATTCGTGCATAAAACAAAAATCTTTTTCCATGTTTCTGGAAATTCTCTAGACACGCTTAACGGTTTAAAAAAAGTATAACTTTTATATAAATTGGATTTATTTATCTTATGGCAATAAGGATGACAAGATGATATAAAAATGAAAACCATGTTATTAACGAGGCTGAAGTGTATGATGGTGCAAGCACTTGGCAAAATCATGACATCCTGCGCTTGAGTCGATGAGAACATGAGTCTTTTTAGCCACATTGTAATGCCCCTACATGATACATCCTCTTTCTAAGTCCTGAAGGACTGCGTTTTCCAGAATAAAAAGAAAGGGTTACACAGAACCCATTCTTTCATAAACTAAATAAAAGCTCAATGCCGACCACAAATATTCCAATTCTGAAGCAAACAGAGAATACAACGTCTTCAACAGGTATCATAAGCTAGTTTAAGATCAAAGAAGACTACCAACTTAGACTTTCTCAGAAAGCTGTCCATGATGGATCAAAATACGCTGAAATGATCGGTACAGCAGTGGATACATTGGTGAATAATATCTGAGATTTTAACCACCACATAAGCCCCAGATTAACTATGCATTCTTTTACGTTGTAAATGTAACTGTGGGAAATCAGCCTGTAAGTTTATGGCGGTTCTTTTCAGGTTTAAAGACAGGGATGACGGTGGCCATGTTTCGTTACCAAGGTGCAATTTAAAATCTCGAGTAGAAAAGTCTAAGGGTTCTATTGAAAGCTTCTGCAGCAGCATAGCCTCTGGTCCAATGGGGCAATATTGCGAAGATGAATGAGCAGGATCCAGCTCGTGAGGTGTACTCGTATAGACAGTGTTAAACATTTTCCGTTTTTGGAGCCAAATGCTAAGGCCCTAAACGTCACGCTAGAGAGCAATTAGCCAAGCGCGATCGTGTTCTAATTTCTCAACGGAGAAATAATGGCACAGTTTTTAATTTTAAAGGAGGTATGGGTGAATGACCAAATTTACCGGCCACTCGATGGAGGTTATCCAAAACAACAGCTAACGGCGTCGAACGGTTAAAGGCAAAGAGGAAAGCAGTTCAATATACGCCATCTTTTGAGTTCTCGACAGCATTAGGCGCGCATCTCATGTTCTTCAGTGGAGTGACGAAAAGCTCTGCGAGCACTGCTCCGTCAATCATCGGCTCAGTAGGGAACCGGGAGCGTCTAGGGTACAAAAACGACCTGAAAATGTAACGCTCTCGAGATAGGCAACATAGCGGAAACGGAGTTAAAATTTACTATCTGAAAAGGGTGCGAAAAAGTATCCGGTTAGCTTTGTCGAGAGGCCATTTCGGCGCACATTGTGCAATCACGTGAGAAGACGAAATATTTGTCTCGCACGGAAAATAATCGCCGTGGTAAGTAAATGAAATTGCGTTCTAAGTAAAATAAAGAGAAGTGGAATAGGTAGACGATTCAGAGGGGAAGCTGTTTGTGGAATCGGACAGAAGCAGGTTTCCCAGAACTGAGTGATGGATGCTGGCGGTCCAAAATGTCTACAACCATGGAGCCTTTAACTCACTCCCTTGTAGATCTCCAGAGGATGGTGCGCATTAAAATTTCCCAATAACAGAAATGATGCTGGTAGCTGGCAGAGAAGACATTTATGATACCTCCCGGAAAAGATACACGACAATGCATGCACACGTTGCAGACTGTAAATGTAAGACCACAAAATAAAACAGCTCATAGCGAAGGCTACAGTAGTAATCGAGAGTAGTATACTCGTCTTGAATTATGATCATTACTCCGCCATATTCGGGAGTACCATCATCCGTAGCAAGGTGGAATCGTTCCGAGAGTGGACGTAGAGAGCAAACCGAGAGCGAAGCTATATTTCCTGTAAACGTGTTAGTAGAGATTAAAACTGCTATGGGATAAATAGTCAAATAACGTGAGAATTTCTTTTGGTATGCTGTGGTAAGTTTTATGTTCCGCATGGGAGAAGGGATTCCCCTACCCTTCCTGAGCAGCTCCTCTTGATCCAGCAGCAGCCTGAAAAGGGTATTGCTATACTATTATCGCTAATAGAACTGCTAAAACTGAACCTAATACTGCTTTTAATACCAATATAATTATTTATTACAGCACACTTATTATATTACTACTTATAATAATAATAATAATAATAATAATAATAATAATAATAATAATAATAATAATAATAATCTCACCAAAAAGTATGAACTGTAAGAAGCGAGTAATTATAACTAGGCTAACATGAGCAGTCTATTCGCCGATCCTTGTGGCTGGAAAGCAAATTCACCACCTTCCCGCTGAAATTATCAACTTTGCAAATAATTTTTTTTTTTCGCACAATAAAATTACCAACGAACTTTTTTCTTCTTTCATTGTGTTTCCTTAAAAAAAAAAAAAAAAAAATCTTTTCAACATAGAGAGGCCCTGCTTCCGAAGTTCACATTGGTATTGTTATTAACATTTTCAAAAGTTTGGGAAAACAACACAAAACATATTGTCCTAAATTAAGTGCAAAAGCGGTTCCACACCAGGAACTATCCTTAGTTCGAGCCTTAAGTAACACATTTCCAATCTACTTTTTAATATCTTTGCATCCAACAATGGACACATTTTAACCATTTCACTGAGATAATTGTCAGTGAATGTACATTTGTAAGTTTCAAACTGTTCAACCTCAAATACTTTGGTAGCCGTAAGGCCGTGATCGATAAATTAAAACTGGAACTTTATATGTACTATAATTGCGTCGCAAATTTCTAAGGCTTGTCTTTTTCAGTCGTCTGAAAGAACATCAGCATGCCTCTTTTTCCTCTCTCTCAATAATATTGCATCATCTCTACACACAGAGTAACTTTCAACTACTTCTGTAATATCATCTATTTCGTCCCTAACAGACTGCATATAATTCTCAAAAGTACACACATTTTGTGGAACTTAAATGGGGCTTCATCTGTAGCTGATTGAAAACTATTTCAGCATGGCGCATAATTTAGTGGAAAAATGTTAACCAAAAGAGGCACGTTTTCTCATTGAGAAAAAATTTGTATGCACTGGCTTGACGTAAGATATAACGTAACGTTATATCTTCACGGGATTCAATCGTTTCCATCATTGTAATTAACTTTTCCCTATATAAAAAAAAAAGGTACATTCACTCCACGAGTGTGAAAGTTACACTTTGTGTTTGATGCTTCAGGTAATCTTCGCTTTACAATTTCCTCTAAAATTTGCGTTCTTTGAGATGAATTGGAAAAGAAAGAACAAATTCCTGAAAAAATGGAGAGAAGGGGGGGGGGTGCGTTCCTGACGTTTCATAGATGCTGCTTTGGACATTATTAGGTTTACTTGATGTGCATAGTAGTGTATGTAGTTAACATTTTGATATTTGTCTTTTATTATTTTTTTGTTCACCTTTCAAACCCCCACTCATTACGGATGCTCCATCACAATTCTGAGCTGATCCAATTTATTTGGATTTTTACATATTATTATTATTGGTTCAGGTTCTACTAATATATATTTCGAAATAGCACAAGCATCATAACCTTCTGGATTTAAGAACTTCCAGAATCTTTCCAATGACTTTCCTTTAACAATATAAGTAGCAATAGGACGAATTGAAATTGACAAGAAATGTGTTGTATCGTCAGCAATAATGGAAATATAGTCTTCACTGGTTATTTCTTTTTTAATTTCTTCGTGGTACACTTTTAACATGCAGTCAAGCTAGTCATTCTGAACAGTTTTAGATGTTCCCTTAAACGCTGTTGATTTGCTTAAGTGCTTTTTTAAATTCTTTATCTAACTCAGGACTAAAGTTAATTAATTAACGAAACACGCCCATATTTTCCGAAATATTTTATCCATCCTGCTCTCTTAGTGCTAACTCTAGTGCCCCATAATATCTTATACAATTTATAATTAGATTTAATATATGTCTGTTTTTATCCACTTGCTCGTTGTGTTTGACAATTGCGAGCCTATCATTTGAATTTTATTGGCTTTCAATATTTTGACTCAACATAGACAAACTGAAAACGTTATGCGCATGAACTTTTGATTTTTCATGAGTTTTTATTTTGTCACATAAGTGTAACAGATCCTTAACACCCGCTTTAGTCAGCTATGCTCTTCTCCAAACAAAATGCAGAGGAAACAAAATAATGCATTTTTCAGATCACAAACACACAGCTAGTTATTTTTCTAGGTTAAACTTTCGAGACCTTTTTGCTTTTGCTTTTGGTGAATGTTTAAATCCGGGGCAAGCAACCCTAAGTTTATTTTCATATGTTAAAGTTGAAAATGGAGTTTGTAATAAAACACCTACGGAATTAATTTTTTCACATCACAGTTCACACTAAACACGCACGAGTCACAACTACACAAGTATGTTCACACAACAGCTCTCAGAAAAGCAGTAAAGCGGAAAAAGTAACAGGAGGGGACTTTTATGATTTTATTGTTATAGACCTCAAAGATGTTTGATAGGGTGCTTGTAGGTTGAATGACGAGCGAGTGAAATAGAATTATCCCATTCCCACGGCTATATACGCGCTATTCAACAACAGCATTTCATGAAGATGCACGCACTCAATTGAGTTTCTTATGGGGTGTAGCGCCCGGCACTGTCTAGTTACAAAACACTATTTACAAGGTGTTTGTTGGGTAAGATTTTACAATATTTAAGCGCCTGTTTCCCTGTGATTATGGTGAGGTAAGTATATATGAATTCTCTCTTCTGTATATGTTGTTATGGTAGTGCCATGGCACTATCTACAAGGCCGCCACTATCTTTCTCCATAAATTGTTCGGAGGGAGGACTTTCGCACTTAAAATCCACAATTGAACCTGAAGCCTCAAAGCAGTTTCCTCCCCGGACCACTTCCCGTAAGAGGGGGCGCGGCTTCGGTCGTTGCTCTACAGATGCTCCAGGTGCGGGCTCTGCGGACCCTGAGTGCCCGTGGTACCTCTGACGTTACTAGAGGAAGCCGGGCCGGACTTGAGACGAGCCCCTCCCGAAAGGGAGTTGTCCGGCTTGGGTTGGACTCGGCGTGGCAGTGGTTCCCGGAACTCACGGGTAAGTGAGTACTCGCAAGAGCGGAGTGTCCCAGGGGAGTGCCTAAGGCGTGTACCCTGGGGGCCGGTGCGCATTTGTGTGCCGGAATCTCTGTTTTTGTGGGGCGGTGGTGGCTTCCTTAATGCTGGGGTCACTCACCCCTATAAAGGAGTAGGTCTAAGCTAGTACGACCTATCAGCCAGTCAAATTCTGGTAGCTGGGTGCGCTCGGCTCTTGAGGCTGCAGTTCACTCGGTGCGCTTGGGCGACGTAATCGCCTGCGGCCGAAAGGCGGGTCGGTTTTGGAAACTAGGTACCGTCCTAAATGCAGAAAACCACTGGGTAGCACAGATCTCTGTGTTTGGATACCCCTGGTCTAGAGCGATGGTAAGCTCGCCCTTCTATCCCCGGACCACTATGTGAGGACTATTTTCGAGAAGAGGATAAAGCAATCTGTTTACTTTATGGCGCTGCGTAGAAGGAAGATAAGTTGGCTTAAAAAACTGCATGTGTATAACTGTTCTTACATTCACAAGGTATCGTCTCGAAAATCATGGACGTTGATCGTGATGTGGAAGTCGTGGACACGTGTGGCACATTGATGAAATGGAGATTGCAATTTTGCGTTGCGCTGTGCGCTTAGGTACCGGCGTCGACACTACTGTACATACCTGAATGCAGTTGAAGCTAGCCAACTGTCAGCGCTTCGGGCTTCTGTGAAAGTCGGTCCTTCACCTGGCGCTCGGCTCTTTCTTCCATATACGCGACAATCACGAAATAGTGGGATGACCCGTAACGTATCACGCAGATGAGTGAAGATAAACGGACATCCTCGCGAATATTTTTCCCGCGCCTCGCACATACTAATGCCTCTTAATGGGTTGGGTGTAAAGGTCGCGCTTCGACGACGTTTGCAACGTTCCTTGATACGGTCAGGGAGTCCATCTGGTCTTAGGTTAGAATGAGAGCGCCGAGGGCCAGAAGTGCGATGTAACCCCTAGTTTGAACCCCATACCCAATATTTGAACGAAGACCTTTTGAGTGTTCTTCAGATTCATTTTTATACTTCTACTTTGTTCTCTTGCTGCACACAATGACAATGAAGGATGCTTACTGCCACTGATAAAGATAGGTGTGTGATTAGGTTCAGCATGAAAAGTTATTGTGTTTCATTTCTATGTTTGCCATGGTTCAAAGATTTAATGCAGATAAAGCTTAAATTCAAAACAAAGGAATGAGTGTTGTAAAGGGAAATAAGACAAAGGTAACATGTGTTAAATAGGAAAACTAGGTGGTATTCTTCAATTAGAAAATCACTGCAAAAATCTCTTCAAAGTTAGCCCAAGTGGGAGTCAGTCATTCATTGCTGAAATTTTATATGTGATAGCTTACTGAATTGCATGTGTTACAGCCCGCCTACTCGGGAAAAAGAAATGTCATCTTCTGTGAAAATGGTAAGCATGTATTCGGTACTTTGTCACCCATGTGGTAGGCAGGTGTTGCAGCTGCACTATGTGCTTTCAGTTAATCCATGTGCAAGGTAACACAAAACAAAATCCTGATTAAGTTCTTGCTTAGTACAAGAAAAAATTTTGATGCTTTTCCTTTAATATTTGAACTATATAGGTTGTACACTGAACCTAATTTACTAATTATTCTTGGCCTGCTGGTCATCTTTATGAAAATATTACATACAAAGTATGTTTATCCTACATTTGACTTTATAGAAGGTATTTTGTTTAAATTATTTATTTGCAAATACATTACAAAACAGTTGAATGTATAATTAACAGGATGCAGAAATTCTTTCAACATGTTTCACAGCATCTTTAAGTTTCCAAACTAAATCCTGTAGTTCTTCTTGGGTGCATAAAAACTTGATCCTGTTCCCATCTTGGGAGTTCATGCAAGACTCTGTATGCAATTGTATGAGGTACAAGTAACTACCTACTTGCTCTATGCTGCTGGCCTGTAAACATGAATTAAAGTTACATAGTTTAGCAATTGATTCTTTTTAAGTACTCATATACAGCACATACTTACTATGGGATTTACATGTAGAGCATGTTTAAAGAAATGGAGAGCTGATAATGCTCTGCTTTCCCCAATCACCATTTCAATTAATGGTTAAATTTTGCATTTTTCTTTATGTGCAATATTTCTGCCATTCAAATATGTTACAGCAAGATGAGCAACAGAACAGAAAAGCCCTCCCACCTTTCTTAAAGGCATTTCTTTGTCTTCTGACAATTAAATAGACTAAGTAGCACACTTCAGACTACTTGTAGAACGCAAGCAACCCAATTAATGTTACGGGATTTTGAATCGAATTTTACTCCAACTGTAAAAACTGGACAGTTTTTTTCAGTTCTTAAAACTGTGCAGAAAGGTTCATAGAGCCATTCAATTAATCTTTATCAAGTTTTGCAAAAAAATGGGAAGCAGATATACAACACTTGAATTACATTTACTATGCAGAGCATAATAAGCTCTCCCCGACAAACTTTTGAGGAATAATAGGTCACACAGAGAAGATAATTTTTAGTTCAGGAACTTATGCTCACTGACATCTCCCTCATGAGTTATACATTCAACATTATGAAGTGTATGCCTCCATCCTGCTTATCTGTTTTGTTACAAAGCTGTAGTAGTTTTGTTTTTGGTCTGGGCAGGAACATGCAGTTCAGCATAATGTACCCTCACTAACTTGGGCACTGACGTATAGAGCACATTTAACTGCAGAATTCCATGAACACTGAATAGGAAGAGCATGACCTGTTGCTTAGACAGCATCAATGCTTGATTTAAGGACCCTCAAATTTGTTTTGGAGGGGGAAGGGGGGTATGTTAAGAATATCATGTGTCATGCCAGCTGACAATGAGGAGTTGATTGACGAAATAAAAGTTATGTCAATTGTGGATAAACAAGGTTTGTACTAAAATGTAAGAAGATGCATGGGAAACCCCTAATTTATTTTTTACAAAACATTTTATTGGATATCTGACTTTTTAGGTGCATAGCTTCTTAACAAATAATGAGCCCTTCTGTGTAACTATCATTCCTCTAATTTTATCGGTGAGATTCCGTTGCACACATGTAAGAAAAACATACTATATAAATTTCTTACAGAAATTCTTTTACTTAGAGTGACATCATTAAATTGCCACACATACATATGGGGTTTCATTTTTCTTCCTTTTTTTTTATTTATAGTATATAGTGTACATTGTTACTAAGAAATGTTTTATTTTAATTTCTAATTCAAAGTTAACAGGAAAATAGATCAGTAGCAACTAGGACGCATCATGCCTTATTCCCAGCCATAAAATATAACTATCCTAAAATTATCATCCTTTCTAAGCATACTACAGATCTTGAAACTTAATATACATACATAAAAGAATAATAGTATCTAATTTGTGAAAGCTAAGGAAAACTGAAATTGCTCATAAATTTTAAACACTGTACTTCTGTTCATTTCACATTTTGTTATTCCAATATAGCATAATGCCAGATGAGAATATTTTAATACCATGACTTTGAATTATGAATTAAAATCAGATTTCACTTTATTATTATTCATTGTGAAAAGTTAGATTCTAGAATGCTCAACATTTGTGATATATTTATTTTAATTTTGAGGAGAATATAAATGCATTGACCACCTTTGTTGTTCTTTTTTATCAATGGCAACAATATTCAATGCATTCAGATTTATAGGCTCATTTAACATTATTTACTTTCTCAACCAAGATAAAATTTATGTGCCAATTTCATACATTATATGTGTGAACATTGGTTTTTTGGGGGCGTAAAAATCCTTAGTATGCCTTCCTTCGGAAGGGAAGTAAAACCGTGGGTTGTCGTACAGTTATGGCACCATACAAGAACCTCAAGCCTGAAAAAAGAGGTCTCTGAGCAAAATTTGTCAGCCGTTTCATGCCCTAAATTGAATGGGACGCTGATGAAGTGAGATGTTAAAGAGCGTCTGTAAATAAAACAAATCAACAAGCCTTCCAATGTAAATCATCAGCACAACTGATAAATAAACAGTTAACATAATCACAGTTAAACAAGATGTTCATAAACTTCTAGAAGAACAGGTTGCCCATTCTTCTATACTAGCAGACCTCTTTAAAGTTCTTTTGCTTTACAGATTCCTAAGATTTAATTCAAACTTTAAAATCTTAAATTTGCATCCTATATATTTTTTAAAGTTGTTCATCACTGGTTTACAAAAGATAGATTATTTTAGCCATGGGTAGTGTTCAGTCTCTCACCAAAGAAATATTGACATCAGTCATCATTAGGATAATCCCTTAAAAAATCACTAAGACTTCTTTTATAACAAACAGGCTTTTCATATGGTTCTGTGGAAGGGTTACTAACTGTTATAATAGAACTACAAAGGTAGGTCCATAAGTTTCCAGCCTCGCTGATAAGGATTATTGCCTTCATAAAAGCTTTATCTGGTATCATACCTTATCTGTTACGTAAATAATTGCAGCTGTAACTTCCACTCCACTGTGTTCAATTGTTCAGATATAGTGGCATAAAGAAGGCTATGTGTAGAAGATTGTGTAATGTTCAAAATGGAGTATCGAGCTGTTATTAAGTTCTTCACAAAAGAAGGATTTACTCCAAATGAAATTAAACAGCAATTGGATGGTGTATATGGTGAGGCATTCCCATCATATTCTACCATAAAACAATGGGCCAATTTTTTTTGAATGAGTCAAGAAAGCATTGAAGACAAAGAGCGTGCAGGTCGGACCTTGGAGGTGCTGACTCCTGAAAGCATCACTCTTGTGGAAGGAGCAAGATGGGTGCCTAGACTTCTTTCCTCAGTCCAAAAGCAGCCAGTCATCTGTTGTAAGGTATTTTTGGAGCTTTGCCATGGCAATGAGAGAGAAATTCTACAAACCATTGTTACATGAGATGAAGCTATGGTCCTCTACTATGATTCCTTGTCCAAAACAGAATCTGTGGAGTGGCGTAAACCTGGTGAGAACCACCTCTAAAGGTCAAGGTCACTCAGTCAACCAAGATGATCATGACCACGACCTTTTGGGACTGTGAAGGAATGCTGTTCATTGACTTCAAGGAGAGGAACACCACATTAAATAGGGAGTACCATGCTGACCTACTGCAAGACTACGTACTTCCATCAAAGAGAGGAAAGCTGAGTGGTGGTGTGCACCTTCTTCACGACAATGCTCCTGTGCACACAGCTCTTGTTACAAAGGAAACTGTGAAGAAATGTGGCTTCAAGGATATAGACCATCTGCTCTACAGCCCAGATCTAGCTCCCAGTGACTATTTCCTCCTCTCAAGACTCAAAAAGGACTTTCAGGAAATTTAAGTGTGATGAAGAAGTGATGAATGACATTTATGCCCAATTTGCAGACAAGACTTCTGACTATTTTGGGGGGGATTGAAATGTTAATTCAAAGATGTGAAAAGTGTATTGCAATAAAGGGTAATTACACTGAAAAGTGAAATATAGTTTTTGTCTTTATCATGCCTAGTAATAGGTAGGAAACTTATGGACCTATCCTCATTTATAAAATAATTGTGGCATATGTGAATAGTTTTGCCCCAACCCTTCTTAGCTAATTAACCAGCAGGAAATATGCTTTTGCCTTTTTTTCAACAAAATTCTGCCATAGCTCATTGTGAATATTTCTATGATAGAAATTAAAAGTGTGTTTCAAAATAACAGAATAATTACCATTGATTTGTGGCTCTCTTGGTTCCCCAACCTAACTCGGTGTAACTTCAGACAAATAATTTTTTAAAGAGATGCCAAAAATGTATGCACAACAATGGTGGCCAAATTAAGCACTTACTTTCATAAAATTGGTAAGTAATACCTTTTAAATAGTTCCAAGGTCAATGCCACTATACAATATCCACAGAATGAGGGCTGTTCTACCTTATATGCAAAACACAAGTTAGTTTATATTTCTCTGGGTCTCACTTTATATTTCTTTCACCAAGCACTTATTAATTACATGCATTTCGAGGTAATACATATATATTAAAAAAAGCCTACAAATGCATCACAATGAAACGTCATATTATAATATTCAGAAGCAATATTTGTATTAATTCTAATGTTTGTACCTATTGCTTGGGCTATATCAATGCTCATGGCTTGATGCAGCCAGGGGAAAAAATATTCAGATGAACATCCCCTCTTCAGAACAGTATTAGAATTTGTCCTGCATTGCACTACGTGGAAAGGTCCTAATTGCTATTGTATGTAGTGTGGATAGCAGTACATCTTACTTTATAACATGAAAACAAATAGTGCAGATACATATTTTGCTCGGTTGCATGGTAACATATTACATTTGAGTTTGCAATAGACTTGAAAGAATTACTGGCATATTTCCTCCTTTATTTATTAAGCCACCAAAAGTCTGCCCTGACTGGTAGCAAAGTTGCCTTCAGCAATGGCTTATTGACAACTGTCAGTTATTCAGTCATTAGATAGTTGGATAAAAATTACACTTATTCCTGCCTAACTTAACCTCTTGGAAATATGTGATACACATTTTCTAAGGCATTATTTTTAGTTTGTATAATTTATACAACTTGATATATATATATTTAAAAACCACCATTTTCGTTATATTTTTTTGTATTACAAAAGAACAAATCTGTGCCATTAAACAAAGCAATAAACAAAAATGTTGCAACATAATGCTTATTGTCTCAGGCATTTTCAACATAGAAAATATTGTAAAAGTTCTCTAGAGAAATCAGCCTGGTGAGAGAATTTCTAATTGCTGCCACCAGGAAAGCTACAAGTGTCAATTAAAATGCTCATTTTGAGAGAAGGAAATGTGTGTGTTAAAAACTAAGGTTTTAAATAATGTTTTACACAACTGTGAGATATCTGAAACAGAATAATTTTTTTGTTCTTCCTTTTAATTAGCTAAATACAACTTATTTTAATTGTGTGAAAAAAATTTAGACTATCTCTAAAACAAAAATTATAGACCAATTTCAGCACTTGT
Organism: Metallyticus violacea; assembly: GCA_030762175.1. Classification (NCBI taxonomy): domain Eukaryota; kingdom Metazoa; phylum Arthropoda; class Insecta; order Mantodea; family Metallyticidae; genus Metallyticus; species Metallyticus violacea. The sequence goes on from CM060832.1 coordinate 40,403,831, forward strand.
ATGCAGCTTTAACTAACTGTTTTCATAACATCATACAAGGTATAAAATATCATCCAAACAAAACCATTTTTTTTATATAACAGACCATTTGAAGTAAGTCTCTATCTTGCATGTTGTCAACATGTTGAAAACCTAACAATCACAAAAATATAATCAACTGTAACATAAATGCTTTATAATTACTTAATAGGGTTACAAAAAAGGTTAGCTCAGGCAGTGCATGAGCTTAAATTTAATTTTATCATAGCAATGGTTACTTTTATTTTACTAGATTACAAAATATTTTGGGCAACAGGTTTACAATCTGGTCTCCTGGGCATATATAGATTATAACTTGATACATGGTATGGCAGCGAAAAGAGGTTCTTAGTAGGAGAAAATTATTTTGAAAAATAATGTAAGTATATTTAGTGAGTTATTCTTTTCTAAAAAAAATGTATGCTAACACAACTTATATCAAATAGAAGATTTGGTGCATAAAATGGTATTCATTTCTTACTAATGTGGATAATTATCTAGAACAGGTAATTTGCTTACTTTACAATGTTCTTTTAATTGAGGTGGTTGTATAAAGCAAGCGCAGTCATTTATTTCTTGGTTTTTATTTTTCATTTACTGAAATTTTGGGTGGAAAAATTAGTTATAAATGTTAGCTTTTAAACTTATTTATAATGGAGTGTTGAGGGTTTTATGATTGGTGCTTCTAAGGTGTATAGTGATATTTTTCCAATAGGTGCTTGTTTTAATTGTCATACACATCATGGTTGGTGGTAGTACATTTCATATACCCTTGCCCTTTTCTTTGAATACCAGTTGTCCAGCAAGTTGCTTAGGAGCAAACATAAGCATATTGAGGTGCAAAGTTGAGGTACTCTGAAAGCATAAATTATAGCCATAACAATATAATGTTACATTTTATATGTCATGGCATAATTAAGACCATACAGATTGTACAGTTTGCAGAAATAAACTTGCATACTATACGGAAACTGTAACTTTTTGCTGTGGGGCATATTTTTTAAAAAAAAATGACAAATCTCTTATTCTGGAAGTTTGGATGACAGGGCAAAAATTGCTTTGGTTTTTCAGTCACTTCAGTTTTGCTCCAATTAACACATTGCTAGTAACTTTTGAAGGAAGAACTGCATATTAGTTCAACAACCACTGTGAATTGATACTCCCTTTTGAGATAGGTTTTTGTCAAAAATATTTGTAGTAATAACGCTGCAGATTGATGGAGATTTTTTTTTAATAGTGTTCAACGCCTGTTTTTACTACTGAGGCACCACAGATGGTGAACACTGGTGATACATGAAATGAAATAATGGAAAAGGATTTTTTTTTAAAGAAAGGAAACGTTACAGATCTAAGTTTAGAGTACCTCCCCGGCATTTGTCAGTTATGAGGACTGAGGAAAACCAGGAAGAAATCTCAGTCAGGGAGGGATTCGAACCCCAGACCTCCTGCTCATGAGTTCGCACCTTAACAACCTCGGCCACCCATGTATCCTTACTGTATCCTTAAGAATATTGAGGTAATTTATGGAATTTTTTCATTTTTGATATCTTTAAGACTCATTCCAGGTTAGATTATACCTAGGTTAGCTCTCTAGTAGTTTTCTGAAAACTGTAATATTAATTCCATCTGAACAACATATAAATCTTATATAAAATAGAATGTTACTAAATCATAACACTATATTCTATTTATATTTATTGATCAGGATATGTTTCAAGAACCCTTGCTCGCATCCTCAGCTGCAGACTGACTGGCATTGACATTGTTGATTCCAATGGCAGTTGTTCTATAGCTGAGGATGCGAGCGATGGTTCTCAAAACATGTCCTGGTCAATAATATAAGTACATGTTACGATTTACATATTTTATTTTGTATAATACTCTTTTGCTTAATAGTTCCTAACTTCTAATTATATTACAAACATATAAATCAGTTAATTTTCAAAAATATTTATCTGCATTTCTGTGATCTAGTATTTCTAAACAATACCTTGTCTTTGAAATTGATAAAAATATCACAACAAATTGTTTTCTATTTATTGATAAGGTGATAACTTAAGGAGACAGGATATAGAATGTTTCTGCAATAATCCTGTCACTATGACAGTGGAAAGATAGGAGTTTTGATTGGGAGAAGTGAGGGAAAGGTAAAAATACTATTTTACCTTACCCTTCTCTTTTCCCCTTGCCAAGCTCTGCACGACCATCCACCCCAATGAATGTGCACCTGCATTTCCCAGGTGTAGTTCCATCTGCAGGGAATGGACAGAAACTCGGGACATTTGACAATATTGTCTATTGGGGTTGGAAGTATAATAAGCAAGAAGAAAAAATGTCATAAAAATTACCTGTATATACAAAATGAGAATATAAATCACAAAAAAAATTGTAGTTTTAAGGGATGTTATTTCAAACAAATTGTTAGAACAATTTCAAAACATTTTATTATGTGTTTTTTGGCCATTACTGTAATGCATATTAATAAAATCATTATATTACAAAATGATCACATTATTGCATTTACAGTAGCTGGCAATTTATAAGAAGAAAATAACAGTGGTTATTCACCACTAAGTTTGCTTCTAATCGAACAGAGTTACAATCAGTGAAAACCAAAGTATTAAAAAGCAAAAGAAAACAATTTTGAAAAATAAACAAATGTGTTTAAAATGTTAGTTGATGGAAAGGGATGATTTGTGGCAGATATCTCTTCAAGTATTTAAAGCAAATTTCTTAAACTAAACTTTTAACTCCTAATCTAACCTAAGTAAATGTTTATTATAAGGAAATTTCATAAATCAAACTTAGGCAAAAATTTAATCTAAACAAATATTTACTACAAGGCTCTTCTTATAAAGTTTATAATATGCATTAGAGGATTTAACCTTTATATGCCTGTAACATTACTAGATACCAAATAAATATCTAGGCAGGTATATCAGTACACAGGTTGAACTTAAGGAGTTTTAATAGCAATCTGCTGTGCATTTGTCTTAAATTAATATAAGAACTGCAGCAATAAGCATTTGATGAACATGTGGTTTGATTAGCCATTGTGTGCAGTTTTGTCTCCTTGCTATAGAAATTCCACCACCATGAAAGAAAGGTGGGGGAAAAAAAAGAAAAGAAAAATCAAAGAATTATGTTTATACTATGTAAAATGGTGGTTGATACATTTGGAAAATCTTATATCTTGGGAAGCTTGCAATGACTTAATTCACTTAGCGTTACCCAAGTGCACCACTCAATTGGGAAGCTAGAGAAAAAATTATATCAGAATTCTCAAAGGTCATTATGAACCAATTACAATTTGCAAAATAAACAGAGCAATACAGACTAATAAATTGAATAAGCAGCCTCATCTGCAATAATAATGAAATACTGAAATGCAAGCAATGCTGCATAGGTGCAAAGGATGAATGTTGGTGATGGTAATGCTGGTATTAATAAGAGTGTAATAAGGATGTGCATGCAGTATACATACAGATAAGCAGTTATTAGCACATTTGCAAATCTTTAGAGCAAGTGTAGTGGTACTACTGGATTAAAAGAGATTGATAAAAATATAAAGAAGAATGGCAATTAAGAAAAAGTAGGTTAAAATAGGCTAGATACTGTTTCTATAAGGCATGTTGGGGTTTGTATTGTAAAA